>JBBBDQ010000533.1:335000-347500 GCA_037127315.1 Ascarosepion bandense | reverse complement strand
GAAAAGATTAGTCATTAGAATTGCAGAAAGCACAGTCCAATTTTCGTCCTGCAGCCTCAGCCGAGATAGAACTCACTACACTTCTCCAGTATTTGGAACCCTGATGCAGTTTAATAGCTGAATACTTGATACTTCGCCAGGGCTACCAAGGGTGTTTTTATTGTGACACCAACACTGGATGGGTTGCCTTCCAGGCTCCATCCTGTTATTTAACCCATAACTGGAGGGAAGTGATGGATTAATACCTTTCCCAAGGGTACTAGTCCTTAAGTGAATGCAGGGTATTCAACTGGAATTCGAACTCGGCTCACCGATTTCTCTTTCCAAGCTGACATCCACTGCACCACAATGCACATCTTTCACTGAACACTTACAGCGCCTGGTATTCCCAAGTGGTCACCCATCTAAGTACTGACCAGGCTCACGTTGCTTAACTTTGGTGATCGAACGAGAACCTGTGTATTCAACGTGATATGCTGCATGCATATCCAAGTCCAATACTAATCATCAATGACACTTTGAAATCCCAGACTGCTATTCAGTCAGTTAAAGTGCCATATGTGATACACGCTTGGGCGATCTTGTCTTGAAAGAGACATGACTGACTGGGCAGAAGATTATCCCGCAGTAGGTTGCCATTGCTTTCTGCGGTAGATTGGTTGCCGACCAAGGCTATAGAACCCAATCTGCCCTGCTATTTAACCCATAACTGGAAGGAAGAGATGGATTAAGACCTTTCCCAAGGGTATTTACGCGAAAGTGAATACAATGGATTCAACTGGAATTCGAACTCGGCTCCCCAGCTTCTCGTTCCGAGCCGATATCCACTGTAACACAACACACATCCAGACTTCTTTTCATCTTTATTTTTATAGTTACCTCAGTCCACAGATCATTCCATTCTTGAGAGTGCAAGAGGGGTGACAGTTGCTCTACAACACTCATTAATAATATTTTGTTTTTTTAATCTCAGATTATTTCACACTCACTAGCACATTGTGTCATAGTGGTGTTATTGACTTGCTTGGGGTGGATTGGTAAAAAAAAAAATATTCACTTAAATCTTTTACTAATTTTTTTTTTCATTTAGACATTTAATCAGCTTGGACTTGAAATAAAGAAGAGAACAATATTTATCCTTTGAAGTGAACAAATTCTAAAATTCTTTCAAAACAGAGATGAAACATGTTCATTTTTATAAAAGTCTTTATCTTAATTTTATCTTAGATCCAAGATAATTGTGTCAAATGATGCAAGTCTAATTGGAAAAACATGATCGCCAAAGCGTGTATAGTACTTAAACGACTGACTGAATATAATAGTTGGAATAATGAGTAAGGCTTCTACTGGTCATAAACTGGGGGATCAGTTTATTATTTCATAACAATAGAAAACCAATCCCCTACTAATTACTACTTATTATTACTTAATAAAATAATACATCTCTTCCCCTCTTTAGCTATGAGTCAAATAACAGGACAGATTGGGTTCTATAGCCTCGGCTGGCAACCAGTCTAGCACAGAAAGCAATGGCAACCTACTGCAGGATAATCTTCTGCCCAGTAGAGTCATGTCTCTCGAGAGATATGATCGTGCAAGCGTGTATCACGTATGATGCTTAACTGACTGACTGAATGTAATAGTTGGAATCATGAGTAAGGCTTCTACAGGTCATAAAATGGGGGATCGGTTTTCTATTGTTATGAAGTAATAAACTGATCCCCCACTAATTGCTACATAATTATATGATAGATCTCTTCTCCCTCTAGCTATGAGTCGACTAATAGGACAGATTGGGTTCAATGATAACCTACTGCGGGATAATCTTCTGCCCAGTCAGTCATGTCTCTTTTGAGACATGATCGCGCAAGCGTATTTCACGTATGGCACTTGACTGACTGACTGACTTGAAATAAAGAAGAGAACAATATTTTTCCTTTGAAGTGAACAAATTCTAAAATTCTTTCAAAACAGAGATGAAACATGTTCATATTTATAGAAGTCTTTATCTTATTTTATCTTAGATCTAAATCTAAACTTATTTATAAATGGAACTTTGTGTGTGTATCCATTACCTATAGACTCCGAAATGGCTGAACCCATTTTCTTGACAATTTGCACAGTTGTACTATAAGCATCTGCGAGTGTTCTTAGCAATGGTTTTGTGTCGAGGGACCCCCAATAAATATCGAAAATCGATAATCGAAAAAGTCAGGTTATAGAAGGACTCGTTCAATTTTAATCAAATTTGATACACTCATAGACAAAGACATGAAAAACGATATTCAAAAGTTTCAAGGTAGCAGTTTTTACAATAGTGCAGAAAATCGATTATTTATATATATATATATATATATATATATATATATATATATATATATATAAAAAGGCAAGATGTTTTTGTGTGTGTTTATCTGCCTGCATGTCCTTTATATAAATCCACGATTTTTATCCGATTCTCACCAATTTCACACAAATATTCTTTAGGCTGTGTCTGAGCTTCAGGACCATGCATTAGTTTTAAAGCTTTCATTACACCCGAGCAACACTGGGCTATACTGCTAGTCCAAGATAATTGTTTCAAATGATGCAAGTCTAATTGGAAAACATGTCTTTATTTTTATTTCAAGTGATGTTAAAAGACAGATGATATTTTACTTAAGACTTTATGATAAAAGAAAAAATAAGATGCAGAAAAGATGAGACAAAAATTGATAGTGCACATGTTAGCTATGCTTCTAAGGACTGAACTTTTTATCCTTGGCCACCAAATACTGTTGAATTTTCCAGTCCCATTGACTGATTAAAAATGACTCCACCCGTTTTCCTAAGAATCTGTTTAGAAGAGATAAAACTACCCCTTGAATTAATACTGGATAATTTCAGTTTGAGCACATATGTGCTTTCACAAGTTTAACATAATCTCTCATGTATTAAATTATTTTTCCTAAAGTAAGGAGGCATGTTTTTCTTTGAGAGCTAATAAATTTTTCTTTTTCTCTTAGGATTTTGACTGGCATAGTTCTTCGAGAAATTTTTCTGGTTTTCCAAAAATCCAAGTGTTCTGCAAGAGATTACTCAAGCTTCTGTGTGTTTTTTGATTTGAGTTTTGTTTAACAGCATATAAACCTCTGTGGGTTATTTAATGCCAAAAAGGTGGGGTTTAAAGGTATTTTTTTTAATGTTCAGTTCTAGTGAGAATGTTCTATAAATACTTTCATAGCTTCTGCTCGGATGAACTTAAGTCACTGGTGCCTCCTCAACAAGTGTTTACTCGTACAATCAGACTGGCAACTGGGTCCCACCCATTCACAGTCAGGTTAGCCAAATGCAGATGACAATTCTATTCCTGCAGCTTCTTCTCTCGCACTTCCCGCCCGTGGAAGTCGCTCTCATATTCTTGCTTTCCTAACGGCTACAACCTCCAGAAATTTAAATGCAAAGTCAATACTCATCTACGAACCACTGGACTCTAGCTCTCTCCCCATCCCTGTATAACCTTCCCTTTCTCTCCACCTATGTATCTGTCATCACACCTGCTTTCTATTACTCCTTTCTAACTAGTTTGTACTCCTCACTATTTTCTAATTAATTTTTTTACAGTTATGTAGCCCTCTGCACATCAGTGACATTTCTGCCTTGCTTGGGGTGAAATGATTAAAAAAAAAAAAAAGGTTGATTTAGTCAGATTTTGATGAAAGTTTTATTTTGATTTTAGAAAACTGAAGATATCTTCTATTTTTGTATTAAAAATGATAATCATTTGTTTTCTTCAAAAATGTATATTTTTCTATAAAAGTCTATGTTTATGTATTTATTTCTATAAAGGTATTTTTATACTTTCATAGAGTTTTGATTCCTAGTTTGGGGTTTAACTATTTGCCCATAGCTGGGACCCTAACAGGTGTTACCACTCTAGGTCAGGGTAGACCTGGAAACAACAGCAATTAAGAGGTGTTTCCATGCTCCTCACAACTTCCCAATCAGAGGCCTTTCTGCCAGATGCAGTTTACCGTCCTGCCCAGGACCCTTCTGTGAGTAAAAATGATAAATACGCTAATGTATTTTTGAGTAATTTTTGTTGTGCTTTATATTCATAAGTTTACTACATACATACTGAATATTGTTAGAATATCCTATGTTATATAAAGGCTTTTATATTATTTAAAATTATCGTGATCATAGAGAATGTATTTCGTGATGGCTATTTGACGTCAATGTAGAATTGCTATTTTATACATTGTATCTCTAGAAAATATAAACTTTGAACAATTTATCCACAACTTCAACCATAATACTCGACATCTTATTTCAAAGCTGGAAATTTATAAAAAAAAAATTAAACTGACATACGGTGTCAATTTTATTTAATCAAACTTGTTTGGATATACATATGTATGCTATAAAAAATTTCAAGGATTTAAAATAATTTTCAAACAAATAAATCGAAACTTATTTATAAATGAAACTGTGTGTGTGTGTGTGTATTTGTTACCTATAGACTCTGAAACAGCTGAACCAATTTTCTTGAAAATTTACACAGTTGTACTATAAGCATCTGCGAATGTTCTTAGCTAGGTTTTGTATTGAGATACCCCCGATAAATATCGAAAATCAATAATGGAAAAAAATTGGGTTATAGAAGGATTATAGTCTGATTTTAATCAAATTTGATACACTCCTAGACAAAGACAAACGATATTTAGAAGTTTCAAAGTTGCAGTTTTTACAATAGTGCAGAAAATCGGATATTGATACCAGGAAGTCAAAATTTGACTTGCATCCATTCATTTTTCTTTCAGTTTACGGTTTTGCTTTAACTGGAAACAACTATTCCTTTTTAGTCTTTTGTGCCAATGTCCAAAGAGTCAAGAGTCTCCAGGACCATGGATTAGTTTTAAAGCTTTCATTACACCCGAGCAATGCTGGGCTATACTGCTAGTTAAATATATATTTATGTCCCTGTGCCTCTTCTACAAATACTTTCATGGCTTCTGCTCTGATGAACTTAGATCATTGGTGCTGCCTTAGTACAAATTTACACAAGATACTAGATTAGCAACTAGGTCCCACCCTTTTACAGTAAAACAGATAAGATGTAATCGTAATTTCTACTCCAACAGCTTCTTTTCTCGTGCTTCCCACCTGTGGAATTCCCTTCCACATGTCTGCTTTCCGGACTGCTACAATCGCCAGGAGTTTAAATGTAAGGTCAATAGACACCTCCTATTGCACCTATTCTCCCAACACTCACCATCTACCCAACCCTCATTCTCGGTATCCTTACCTGCCTATCACCCTCCTTCTGACATTTCCTATATCTAACCATCCTTTATCACCACTTTCCCCTCTATGTAGCCCCCTGCACAATAGTGGCAGTGAAATGCCTTGCTCGAGGTGAAACGATTAAAAAAAAAAAAAATTACTTAGGCCAGGTACAGACTAGTAGCATAGGTTATACAACAACCACCACTGTTAAATATTATCTAGAAAAAAACATGTCATAGCAATGAGTAATACAAATAATAGTTTGTCCCTTCCACATACTTGCTTCCCCGACAGCTACAATCTCCAGGAGTTTAAACGTAAGGTCAATAGACACCTCCTAAAACACTAACACGCATTCATTCTCTCAAACACACTTCCCATCTACATCCTTACCTGCCTATCACCCTCCTTCTGACATTTCCTATATCTAACCATCCTTTCTCACCACTTTCCCCTCTATGTAGCCCCCTGCACAATAGTGGCAGTTAAATGCCTTGCTCGAGGTGAAACGATTATAAAAAAAAAAAAGAAAAAGATGGATACAGGTGCATGATTAAGGGGTTAAAATTCACTTTTTGATCATAAAATTGGGGTTTGAATCTCACCATTGCCCATTTTTCAAGGTGACGTTTTTTATATTGTTGGTCTGGAAGAGGCAATGTAAACATATGGCATTTTTGGGAAATGTCTGAAAACCATAACACAGATTGACCCAAGCTTTTTGAGTGAATTTGGGTAGACAGCCTCCATTGAGTCGTGCTAGTTTCAAGTCACAAGCTATCATGACTGAGGGTTTGAGAGTCGTGGTCTTGTTCAAACTGCTGTTCAGATTGGATAACATGCTCTCTCCCAGATACTGTAACTAAAGTTTGCTCAGCATAGTTGAAGTATAAACCATAAGTGGGCAATGTCTGGGTTAAAACAAAAGTGTGCCTGAGCAAGCGTCTACAATGGGGATTACCTAGCTGCCCATGTAGACAGATATTCTCAGATATGAGTGGCCAGCAATCATATATATATATATATATATATGTGTGTGTGTGTGTGTGTGTGTGTGTTAAAGAAAAGCAAAACATACAACTAATTGTAAGACATGTCTTTATTTTTAATTTCTTGCTATGTATATTTTGGATAGCCTTCATCTTTGTTATGAACAGGGTTTTTGTCTCATTGTAAATTAAGGCATTTTAGTAGTATGATTCATGGTCCGTGGACGAATATGTGTGTGTGTGTGCAGCACGTAGAGAAAATGCATGGAACGAAAGAAAAGGAGATATTTACTCACAGTTGACTGGAAGTATACATTTATTTTACACAGAGAAACATCTTTTACAACATAGGTACATACAGAATCAGTCCCAAGTTATCAGGTTGTGTGTCACAACCATTAGGGCAGGAGAATATGTGTTCTTAACCATAGATGGCCATGTTCCAAGTCTGTTGAGTCATGCGTCTCATGTCTCAATGTCGTGTTGATCACATGACTCGCTTAGACCCACTTTTCAGAGGTGAAAAGGGAGGTACTCTGTTCCGGAACAGGAAAAGGGTTAATTCCCTTGGAATATGTTTTTGTTTGTCCTAACAATCTTATTTCATATAAGAACCTAGATAGTTGTGTCAAATGATGCTAATCTAATTGGAAAACATGCCTTTATTTTCATTTGTTGCTATGATTATTTTGGATGGTCTTAATCTTATTTCATCTCAGAGCCGAGATGCACTAGCATTGTGTGTTAAAGAAAAACAAAAACTATGTTGAAACTAATGGACAACTTGCCAAGACCTAAAACTCTTAACCAGATGCAATCTCAAATAGAACCAACAATACTGAAAAATGAAAGTGGGGAAAAAAAAAAAAAGAAAGAAAGAAAGAAAGACCTAAAATCAAATTAACAACCCAGTAAAATGCTCAAAACCCGGACTGCCTAGACTGAGCAAAAATGCTTACTTACAATAATTTCCTACAAAAAGATGATTAGTTCTAACTCGAGTCTCACACTGAAACAATCTTCAGACAAGTTGAAATAGTATGTATGTACAGGGCCATAGCTGATGCTAAAAAAACCCCCCAAAAAAACACTAGGTACAGAGAAAATTGCCCGGGTTTATGTCGTCATCAGTGTCATCCATTTCCAGAAACTATGATTTTTGTGGATTTTTTTCCGCTATTCCAATGAAAATTAGGCACAGAATGTGAACGAAAGCAGGAAATCGGGTTCGGACTTTCTGAGTATAACCAATCTTTTCTCCTAAAATTAATAAATAAACAAACAGATTTTTACTGCGTTCATTTGGATGTTTTCTTCATTTCTTTTTCTTTCTTTCTTTCTTTTCTTTGTGAATTGTTTAGTTTGATTTTTGATGAAGACATTTTCCTTGCCCAGATTTTCACTATGATTGCACGGATTGGCCCGGTGTGCCCAGTAGTCAGATACAGCCATGTGTATGTAGATAGATATTGTAAGCTTATGAAAGAAATTTGAGATATAAAAAAATAACAAAAGTAATAGTATTGATAAGATTTATAATATTTATTGTATATTAGTCGGCCTTTTGACAAATTGGAAATATGATGAGAAAGATTTTAAATATTAGAATTTTTGTCAATATCCTTTCTGAACAACACATTCAATAAAAATTAAAGTTGGATTTTGTTTTCAATCTTGCTCCTGTATGTGATCTTTTTCAAGTTGTAGAAGGTTTTTAGAGTTTTGTTTTAAATTTCTTTCATTGGGCTTATATATATATATATATATGAAATGAATTGTTTGAAGCATTACTTTTTATCGATACTTGCATTTTAGTAGATATTCTGTTTTTAATTAAACAGTATGATATTTATATCTACTGGCCTGATTATTTACGATAAATTTTTGTTACGAAAATGTGTGCCATTCGGCAGGATTCAAACCTGTGACCCCCATCTACATTTGATCTGGCAACGTCTTAGACTGTTCAACCATGAATGGCCTCCAGTCTAAACGAGGTTTTAATCAAGCCTATATAACACAATTTTCGATTTATCTTAACAAGCATATCTGCTCTGAAATGTATTGTAATGTCAACAAATGTAAACATGTTACGGAAATTAATGAATTTTAACAAAACTTCGTTCTAAACAACCAACAATTTGAAATGAATTGTTTGAAACATTTTTTATTGATACTGTATTTAAGTATTGATAAAAAATAATGTTTCAAGCAATTCATTTCAAATTGTCGGTTGTTTAGAACCAAGTTTTGTTAAAATTCATTAATTCCCGTAACATATATATATTTTTATACACACACATATATATATATATAGGTACCCCCACTAATTGACTGAAAAAACAGCATAGCATGATGTTTAAAGACCCCAAGCTTAATAAAAACAATTTTTTATTGTCAAAATGATTGTTATTATTAAGAGAAAGACCAAAGTATTTTTTTATTATTGTTTAATCCTTTCTAACTTGTTTAAAATTTTAGTTAACAAGGTGTTTTTCCTGTGAAAAACACATTCATTTGGAAATTCTTGTAACAGTCAAATAATTATCTAATAGTAATGAAACTTTCAGGACTTCACAAATGAGCAAAGTTAGTTTGAAAATTATTATTTTTAGAAAATCTTGGTAATTTTTTTTTTTACATTTGATAACTCCACCCAATTAATTTAGCAAAATTTCTAGAAATTCAACACTGTCCACTTTGCTTTATTAGTTAAATGGAGGACTCCTGGGGAAACGTATATCACATTTTTCTTTTTTTTTTTAAAAATTTGCTCCAAATAATAAAATAAAAAATGCAATCAAATTATACCATTCTTTTTATTTAGATAAGCTTTTAATGATTTTATAAATAACGTTTTCATTTTTTTTCTCTGATAGTTGTGATTATTTAAATTTGTTCCAGTCACTGTCTGTATTTGGTTATTGAGTTATGAAGTAAAGACTATATTTACTAACTGAAGAGCTTAATACAAAAATTTTGCATGAAGATTTTAAAAATAAATTAAAATTTTTTTTTAATGTAAAACTTAAATTTTTTAAAGTATGAGATACCATATGCAACATATCATTAAAAGATCATGTGTTTCAAGGGTTGTTTCTTTACAAAATCTTTACTTAGGTTTCATGAATTTTTGTCCATTCCGGCTAACCCTACTTAGCTTATGAACACATCTAGCAGCCACCAATCATTTAACACATCAGAAAGATATGACTGCAGTGATTAAGAAATATATTTATTCTAAATTTCATGCTATAAAGAAGTAATACTTGTTTCAAATCAAATTAATTTAACTTTGCCAATTTTCCAAAAATAACATGTCACAGATCTATATTTTATTTTAGCAAGATTTTTAAAACAGAATTAACTTATTTGCAAACATGTCAATCTGTCAAAAATGGACAAAAAAATGACAAATTTTGAAAACTGAAAAAGTTGAGATTCTAATCAATATAATTTCTATATGAAATACACCAGAGTATTTTGCTTACTGGAAAGAGTAAATTTAATAATTTTGCTTTCAATGAAAGCTGAAATGAAAGCTTCAGAAAGACATTTTTTTAAAAAAAATTCACTTTAATACTTAGGCATCAAAAATGAGTGGAGGTACCTACTTTAGACTGGATGCCATTCATGGTCGAGCAGTCTAAGACATTGCCAGATCAAATGGTAGCTCCCCTATGTAGACAGGGCTTGCAGGTTCGAATCCTGCCGAATGGCACACATTTTTGTAACAAAAATTTATCGTAAATAATCAGGCCAGTAGATATAAATATATCATACTGTTTAATTAAAAACAGAATATCTACTTAAATACAAGTATCGGTAAAAAGTAATGTTTCAAACAATTCATTTCATAAAGCATATGCAGATTATCTTTCTTTACTATCATATATATATATATATATATATATATATATATATATATATATATATATTATATTATATGGAGGGTGCAGTGGGTAAATTGTCACCCTTTTATATTTCTCATTTTTCACATGTGCATTGTTTTGATTTTGTCAACTGCACAATATTTTAGGGTCAGTTGGGCACTGGTTGAGAGAATAAGAGCTCTAGGATGCAATTTACTTTGCCAGAAATCTGAAAATTGCATGTTGAACTTATTGGCATATACACTAGCAGCTCCAATAATACTTTAGAGTATTTTCCTGTCAATTTGAGGACATTGCAGACGATTCAGAAAGTGTTGGAGATATATATATATATATATACTACCGGCCATAATTATCAGGTCACCCTAGTGTTTAAAAAAAAAAAAAGAAATGATGTATTTCATACTATTTTTTACTATAAATTGTCAAGTGAATAATTCTAAATAAAAAGAGAATGGTTCTTTTGTTAATGTTGCACAATGACAAACACATCAAATGAATTTATGAATATTTAATTACCTATATTGCTGTTTCATCAATAAAATAATGAAGGAAATTTAGGGTGATCCGGATGAGTTCATCTTTGCTTCCTTGCCTTGTAAAATTTTGCAAAGTAATAATAGCAAAATATATATATATATGTGTGTGTGTGTTAATATGCTAAAAGTCATCACTGGTGCTGAGTATAATGTAGGGGCCATATTTAACCTGGTGAAGTACTTTTCCCAAGTGGTCAGAAAGCCCCTTGAGAGATGTTGAACTCGATAACTTTGTACAGGATCTTGTGCACGAATAGATATCTCCTTTAACTTGATTCAGCTCATGTCAAGCAAACATGATGGTCAGACCATTGATCAGAATGATTCACAAACTAATTTTGTGCAACTTGTGCCCAGAAGGATAGTGCATTATCCCATTAAAATTACTCATCATTGTTGGCATACCTAGACTTGACAAACAAGTGCAAATGTTCATAAAGTTAACCAAGGAAACAGACAACTTCTGTCTAAATTTCCGGAATGAGTAGTTACCATTATTTACACTATTTACCTGCAGACTATGATCCTTGTCTTTGTTGTTGTTATTACATCATTTTGTCCGTTGAGTCCTCTGCTCTTTATCAAGTGTATGACGATCAGGATAACCCGCAGGAAATTGCAAACTGAACAATTTGTTTAAGTGACTGTTCTTGTTCTAATATGAAAATACAAACAGTTGGGATTTTTTTAAAAAGTTAATTTTTAAAAATTTGACTTGAATTGCAGATAATACTATTTTAAAAGATTTTTCTTGTTTTATTTCATAGTTTTTGAACGGTTAATATATTTTATACATTTTTCATTTTCATTTTAATTATGAGTTCAATCCTGGGGCTGGGCAGTGAGTTCTTGGACTCAGTGGAAAATGGATGAGCAATAACTGAGAAAGTTGGAGAGGCCAATAACCAAAACTTGGTAACAACAACAACAAAAATGCAGACAATAGTTCAAATGTAAATACTCTTTCCAATTATACAGATGTATAAAATTTGACATTTTTTATAAAGTAATGTGTTGTGGTGCAGTGAATATTGGCTCAGAATGAGAAATCAAAGAACTGAGTTCAATTTCCCGTTGAATCTGTTGCCTTTATTAATTTGCATAAACCCTTTGGAAAAGGCACATACAACCATCTCTTCTCCCTCCAGCTATGAGTTGAATAGCAGGACAGATTGAATTCTAAATCCATGGTAGGAAACGAGTCTATTGTAGAAAGAAATGGCAACCTACTGTAGGAAAATGTTCTGCCTACTAAGTTATAAATCAAAAGAGACATGATTGTCCAAGTGTGTATCACTTATGGCACTTAACTGACTGATATTTTCCTGAGACCAACAAGTAAGCATACTAAATTTGAGGGCCATTTACCAAAGGGTTAGCCACATAAAGTGAAGCATCAACAGTTCTTTTTATATATATATATATATATATATATATATAAACTTATTTATAAATGGAACTGTGTCTGTGTGTATCCGTTACCTATAGACTCCGAAACGACTTGAAAATTTACACAGTTGTACTATAAGCATCTGTGAGTGTTCTTAGCTAGGTTTTGTGTTGAGGTACCCCTGATAAATATCAAAAATCGATAATCAAAAAAAATCGGGTTATAGAAGGAGTGGTCCAATTTTAATCAAATTTGATACACTCATAGACAAAGACATAAGAAATGATATTCAGAAGTTTCAAGGTTGCAATTCTTACAATAGTGCAGAAAATTTGATATCGATACCAGGAAACCAAAATTTGACTTACATCCATTCATTTTTCTTTCAGTCTATTGTTTTGTTGCAACTGGAAACAACTAT
>JBBBDQ010000533.1:32500-332500 GCA_037127315.1 Ascarosepion bandense | reverse complement strand
TATTCATCCACAGACAGATCTGTTTTGCTGTATCACAGCTCATCAGTATGGTTAGACTTAGATTGCTTTTTAACCCAGGATTGAAACCCGACCGAATTGGCGTCAGTCGGCAATTCTACCTCTGGGCTATGGGTGTTCGGTAGAAGAAGGCAGACTTTTTAACATGTATATTATCATTATACGCACCCAATAGCCAGAGTGCTCTAATTCATTTACTGAATGTGCAATGCATACATGCCAGAGTAGCTACTGTTTTTCAAAGTCTGCCATTATAGAGAGAGAGAGAGAAAGAGAAGAGAGAGAGAGAATGATGAAGTACCACTCAGTGAGTGTTAGTGGTAATAAGACAGTGCTCAAAGTATAACATAGGTAAAGTTTATACTATTAATAAACTAGCAGTATAGCCTGGCATTGCTCGAGTGTAATGAAAGCTTTAAAACTAATCCATGGTCCTGGAGCTCAGACTTTTTGGATGTTGGCACGAAAGACTAAAAAGCAATAGTTGTTTCCAGTTAAAGCAAAACCATAGACTGAAATAAAAATAAATGGATGTAAGTCAAATTTTGATTTCCTGGTATCAATATCAAATAAGTTTTTTCGTCATAAACTGAATTTTGAAGGCTAAATAAGTCCTCTGAGTAAATGGTATCATGGCTGAGACTAAGAACTACAATTATACCTACTTATAGCCAAACCCGAAGCAAAAACTAAAATAAAAGGGCTGAAAAAAAATACAGACACACACACACACAAACATCTTGCCTTATATATATATATATATATATAAAAAATCGATTTTCTGCACTATTGTAAGAACTGCAACCTTGAAACTTCTGAATATCGTTTCTTATGTTTTTGTCTATGAGTGTAGCAAATGTGATTAAAGTCGGACCACTCCTTCTATAACCTGATTTTTTTGATTATTGATTTGATATTTATCAGGGGTACCTCAACACAAAACCTAGCTAAGAACACTTGGAGACGCTTATAGTAAAACTGTAAATTTTCAAGAAAATTAGTTCAGCTGTTTCGGATGCTATAGGTAACAGACACACACACAAAGTTCCATTTATAAATAAGTTTACTTTTAGATACTCATTTTTGCTCTTCACCAATTACACAGTTCTGAGATGTGTATATTAGTACCTAAATTATATTTATATATTTGTTTTTAGAGATATATATAGTGATGTGAATGCATGTCAGAATACTGCAAAAACAAAGTAAAAAATAAAATAAACTTTCCTTCTCTGTCGTATTCACCAAAACATTTTTTAAAAAAAAGGTTACTGCCCAAATTATATCAGTCAGTTAAGTGCCATACTTGATATACGCTTGGGCGATCATGTCTCGAAAGAGACATGACTGACTGGGCAGAAGATTATCCTGCAGTAGGTTGCCATTGCTTTCTGCGGTAGACTGGTTGCCGACCAAGGCTATAGAACCCAGTCTGTCCTGCTATTTAACCCATAATTGGAAGGAATAGACGGATTAATACCTCTCCATTGCCGTAGTGGTCGTCTGCCAAATTATATAAGTACATAATAATTGTTAATTAGTTTTTTTGTCAGAATTGAATTAGACCAGTACACAGTTGTATTAAAAAGGACTCAATATGTATATATTGTAGAACTTTACAAACTGCCTGAAAATACCAAAAGGCTGATACCTAAGTTGCAGAAATAATTCATTTCCAAATTATATATACATATATACATTTATTTATGCTCACACCCCGATTGAGCACGATAGAGGAATGGTAGACTTTGAAAAAACAATAGCTACTCACATGTCTATGAATCATTTATTCAGTCATAAATTTGAACATTCTTGGCTACTAACGTGTTTACATTGTATATAATATGCTTAAGCCTACCTTTCTCTATCAAGCGCCTATAGCTCAGAGGTAGAATTGCCGACTGATGTCAATTTGGTCGGGTTTCAATCCTGGCTAGAAGCAATCAGATGTCTAACCATACTGATGAGCTGTGATACAGCGAAACAGATCTGTCTGCAAATGACATCTATATATATATATATAGAGAGAGAGAGACAGAGAGAGAGAGATATATGGTGAAGTAATAAATTGTAGATCAGATTGAGAAATCAGAGAGCTGAGTCTAAATGACTATTTCATTCACTTACATGCTAATATTCTTGTATGAATCCAATTGGAAGGCTGTCAGCCTAAGAGAAGGACAACTGTGTGGAGGGTCATTTGGGAACCTGTGGTACACTGTTCTCTATATTCAGCTCTTCGGAAAAGTGTGGTTGGTTCTGCACAAACCTTCAGCATTATAATTAAATAATATGTGTGGGTAGTCTGTCTGTCTAGTTCTAAGATGAACTGAGCTGTTTGACCCCCCACCCCACCATACATAAAAAAAACAATGAGAATGTCCGGTATATAAATTTGTTAAATTAGTTGAAGTGTCGAGATGTAACTAAATTTTTATGTTAACAGTTTCTTCTGTAGCACTTGTTACTCATGAATGTCGTTTGATCTGCCAAAATTTAAATGCAATGTCGATTATCTTCGATCTTAATTCTTTTATTTTTTTTTTATTGTCCTTTCTCTTTAATAGTATTTTTCCCCAATATTCTCTTACACACAGTAACCCCTTGCATTGTACTAACTTCATTGCCTTGCTTGGTGTGAAATGAATAAAAAAAAAAAAATAGGCTACTCTACTGTCATAACAATATGGTATAAATAAAAATATTTAGATTTTACAATGATTAGTTTTCCATTAGCACCTGATGATTGCAACTTGCATGAAGCTGATTATTCTTTTCCCAAAAATATATAGCTGGCAATATTTATTTTCCAAAACAGCATTGGATTTGTTTTGTTTTAATTTTTCTGTAGGTTTCAATTTCTTTATAGAAATTCATGATGTTACTTTTATTAGTATTTTTAAAGAGATCCTTTAAGTTATCCAATGCTACAGATTCATCGGAGATAATGGCAATTTAGTAAGTCTTATCAAGATGGGAGTAAATGGTGGTATTGTAGCTATGGGGAGATGGTTAATGTCTCTTTGATTCGGCCTTGTGTCAGACATAAGATAACTTCCTACAGCTTACAAGTTTTATCCAGAATTATCATCAGAAGGTTGGTTGTCGGCAGGTTGGAATTTGCGGAATAGCGTAAGAATAAAAATATACATTTTGTATGTTAAAAAAGAAATTTGTTAATGAAAAGCATAACAAGAATCAGTCAGTCAGTTAAGTGCCGTACGTGAAAAACACTTTGGCGATCATATCTCGAAAGAGACATGACTGACTGGGCAGAAGATTATCCCGCAGTAGGTTGCCATTGCTTTCTGCGGTAGACTGGTTGCCAGCCAAGGCTATAGAACCCAATCTGTCCTGTTATTTAACCTATAACTGGAAGGAAGAGACGAACTAATACCTTTCCCAAGGGTATTTGTGTGTAAGTGAATGCAATGGATTCAATTGGAATTCAAATTCAGATCCCCAATTTCTCGTTCCGAGCTGATATCCACTGCACTACAGTGCACATCCATAACAAGAATAGGTAGCAGTAAATGTTCTATGAAAAAGTTGAGGGTATCAAGAGTTGAAGAAAATGATCGTAGTAGTAATTGTTGAAAGAGTATATGCGTACGTACGTATGTATGTGTTTGTTTGTTTGTTTGGAAGGAATGTCTTTGGATGGAGAAGAAGTAGTAGAAGAAATCAGTAGAAGGAGAAAGAGAACAAGGTGCAACCTGACCTTATCTCCGGGTCGATTTGAAGTTAAAGTTACATTTTAGCCTTGTCTTTCTCGATGCTTCCATCTGAGACTGACTTATCAGGGACCCTTTTATTGTCGTTAGATTTTTCGCACTGACACGGTCGACTCTGAAAGGTGCCATCATGGAGGCATTCGCCAATATGGACAAGGATATGGTCAAGAAAATGTGTGATTCATTTTGCACCTGTCTTGAGATGGTTGTCATCGTCGCCAGCAGTTACATTGAAAAACAATCTAGTATGTAACTAACTGCTGCTAAATAAACTTTTGGGTCTCTTCATATACAACTTTTGATTATATTGCCTATTTTGTTTTCTTTTTGTCAAGTGTCAAATTTTGCTGCAATGCCCTGTGTGTTCAATGATGGCTGTTAACATATCAGCAGTAGATCTGGCAAAGTGGAAACCATATTGCATGTCTGAGAGTAGTTTGTGGAATGTGAGATGATGAACCATTTCAGCATTAATAATTGCCTTAGGCACTTTGCCAAAAAGCAATAAGAGGCTAATAGGATGACAATTTGAGGGGTCAGAGGGCTGCTCAGACATTTTAAAAACAGGAACTACAGAGGAAGACTTTCAACAAGCAAAATAAACAGGAAGCAGTAAAACAATTATAGAGTTTGAATCGAACAAGAGAGAGTTCAGGGGCACATCTCTTTAGGATGATGACTGGAACACCATTACCTTCACTAGCCTTATAAGAGTCAATCTTAGAACTTATGTTAGAAACCAGAGACAGGGTTATGTATACGTCACTCAGTTCTAGGTTGGAAGTTGAATGTGAGTACTCCAGATGAATCAAGTATAGAGTTAGAAGAGAATTTGCGAGTAAAACACTCAATCTTGTCTGCAGTGAGGACCTCAAGCTGATTTAATAGAGAGGTGATCAAGAGTTTGCTGATGTTTAGCACACTTTTACAGAGTGCCAGTAGTCTTTGGAGCTAAATTTATGAGATGCTCAATGAAAATTTCTTCTATCAGCAAACAAAAGCTTAGCAACATTTAGGACACATTTATATTTATTACGAGCAGAGACAAAAAGGCACCTATTATGGTCAGATGCGCTGCTCTGGTAAAGCCAGAAGAAGTGATTCCTGTGAGCAATGGCAGCCAAGCAAGCAGGAGATGAGATTTAAATCAAAATCTCCAGGCTGCAATGAAAGCAATGATGCCAGCTTTCACCCAGGAGGAGACCTCAGAGGCACAGTCTTCAACAGAGAAACTAAAAACTTTGTTCCAAGGGACATCACAAAGGAAATTGCAGAACGAGTCCTCATCTGCATTTTGGTAGCAGCAAGATATTCTGCTGGTAGGAGGTTCATGGAAAGAGATATTAATGGAAACCACCACATGATCAGTGTTGTCACAAGGGTAGAGCCGTATCACACAACAAGAGTCAGGGATAGAAGTGAAGCAGTGATCTCAAAGGTGTGTCTTTCAGCATTACTGGGGAAATGTGAGAGAAACTACCACTTGTGTAAAAGACTGAGTAGTTCATGGTATGGACACCAGCAAGATCAGTGAGTTTTTTTGCCATTTTGCATGGCGGACATTGAAGCAACCAAACAAATATATTAGCAAACAGGTGAGAGTAAATAACTTTGTTTATATTACCTGAAATACTATCTAGCATAGAACAATCAAGAGAGGAAGGGGACTGATAGTGAAAAAAAATGACAGCTGAGCTTAAGTGAGAAAGATGGATGCACATATAAAAATAGACTGGAGATTCAAGAGAAATCACCCTAGCCAGAGGGAGATGTTTGTAGACAAACTCCCAATCCATGCATATAGATATAAATCAGTATCTACTCAAATATGAGTATCTATTAAAAATGATGTTCAAACAAATGAATTAAAATATGTCGGTTGTTAATCTATTTTTTAAATCTCTGGATGTGTGTACATATATATATATATATATGTAATTTATGAAAGATTTTAGATTATTACAATGGGTGATACATATTTCACTGCGTCCTGATGATGTTATCGCAGCTTATCAGACCCAAATGGTACAACAGTTGATCCTCAAAATTTACCCACACTGTATACCAAGTGTGCTACTTTATATATATATATATATATATATATATATATATATACACATGTTAAATATAACAGACAATGAATGTGTTATGTTTAATCATGAGCTGTTCTAAACATTGTATTTTAGCTTTAATTTCAGGTGAAAATAAAGACAAAATTTGTCCAACATTTGAATATTATTTTATCATGCTGGTTCTAAGAGCTTTCGGCTCATATGAGCCATATTCAGAGAGGTTACAGGGATGTTAACATAAAGACATCCACCATCAAAGATATTATCTTGTGCTGACATAAAACTTTGCTATGTGACGATAACAGTCACTGAATAGCAGACACAGGTCGTAAATTTGCAATGCAATTCTATGATGTCACACTGCATTAGAGACCAAAATGTTAACAGAACCATATGTCTAAATGCAATTTAATAGATTGAAATGGTGGTTTTATTGAGTGTGGTTTGTTTTGATTTAATGTAGATGACCTCCAATATCTGAAGGTTTCTTTTACTGTGTTATCGACCAAAATCTGTTTAATATTACATACATGGTTATGTTTTTCTAAGAAACGTTGTTTCATTGAACTATGATCAGAAAGGTAGCAGGTAAGTTTACAAGAGAGCGTAGTTGTAGTAAAACCAATGTATGTAGTGGGTTAATTGTTAATACCAGAGAAACAATCTCTGAATGGGCATGTAAATTGATACATTACATTGGTTTTATGTAGAGAATTTAATTGTGTGGTTGTAGGGTTATTAGAGACTATAAGGTCAATTGTTTTAAATTTTTATAATATATGATGAGCTTAATTTGTTTATTATTAATTGATTTAACATTGTTTTTGATTGTTGTTTCATCATATTTGTAATTATTATGCATTTGGTTGCAATAGTATAAGCTTATTTTGATGCACACTATACTTATTAATATTGTTAGAGGTATTATTAAGTTTATTGAGATTCATTTTAATTTGTTGATCAATGATGGAGTTGACAATGGATTTTCTAACAAGTGTTTATTAAATGTTGTGTAATTGGAGTAGATAGACTAAACTATCACCCAGTTCACACTCCATCCTCGTCTATTGAACAGGTGTAGAGGCTCATCCCTTGTTCCCTGTTTAGGATGTGGTTTCCGGCTTTCTCTTTCCCAATCTTTTCACTCTTACATAGCCCCCTGCACATCAGTGGCGTTACTGCCTTGCTCGGGGTGATACGATTAAAAAAAAAAAAAAAAAAAAAAAAAAACAACAAAAAAAAAATTCTCTATAGAATATGGATTTGGGTGAATATATCATTTGTGTGTAATTTTTTTTTTTTTTTAATCATGTCACCCCAAGCAAGGCATTCCACTGCCACTATAGCGCAGGGGGTTACACAGGGCGATAGACAAGTTAGGATGTACATAGGAGTAGAGTTGGAGTGAATGGGATGGTTAGTGTGTTTGGAGGTGTCTATTGACCTTACATTTAAACTTCTGGAGATTATAGCCATCGGGGAAGCAAGCTCGCAGAAGGGAATTCCACAGGCGGGAAGTGCGAGAATAGAAGCTGTTGGAGAATATTAAACCCACTATTTTTTTAAATTTTTTATTACTACCTTGCACCACCATTTCATGACCCCCTAGAAAATATTTATACTCAAATAGATGATATTGCGATGGGATCTCCTTTAGGTCCTCTCTTTTCTAATCATTCTATAACACATTTAGAAAATAAAATACTTAATGACACTAATAAACCTCCTATATATGTTAGATACATTGATGACATTTTCACTTTAGCTAAAAATATTGATTGGTGGAAGAGTAGTAATCAATATCAAATATTGCGGGGTAGTGGATATTGTTATGATACGAAAACAATGCTAAGTCTATGCATGCAGACTTAGTACGAAACGAGATATAGCTCATACTCTATGTAACTACCCGCAATAAAAAATACACACGTGCTCCGTTCCCGGTTCTCGTCTCTATTCATTATACCACATATCACTTAATGGTGGCAGCGGTAAAACCGAATCAAAAACAAAGATTGACCCCATACACATCTATAAACCTAATCAAAACTCTGTACGGAAAGGAAAAGAGAATTAAATCAGCACGAAAAAAATAATACGACAACTACGGATGCCGGCCAGCCATATTGTCTCTCGCAACCAAACACTTGTAAGTACGACACAAACTTACTACACCGATATTCGAAAGAAATCTTGTTTTAAAAAAACCCCAAAAAACCTCTAATCTTGTTACATCTCGAATACTTACTGTCTACTGGATAGTTTAATTGTAATTTGTGTAATTTTTCCCATCCGTCTAATACACGTTGATACTACAGGGAAATACGTTCTTCAAAAAAGACCAACCTTAACCCGAGACAAAATGCTTCATAACGAAATGGCAACCCGTCTCCCCGAAATGCATTGGTCTGACCCCGACCTTAGTGAGGTGCTATTATTATTCAAACAAAAGATGACATTGTACCTAGAGGACGAGGAGATAACGGACACAGTAAAACAGGCCAGGAAAATCTGCCGTGGCATCAGAGACGAAGGGTTAAAGAGACTTAATGCCAGTGGGCTGACAGAAGAAGAGAAACGGTCACCACAAAAACTATGGAAGTTTTACGAAGCACAAATAAACACAAACATGCACTTCCGAATTCACAGGTTACATTTAATGCAATATAGGCAAAAAGTTTAGACGACTTTGTCACTAGAGCCAGGACGCTTGCACTAAAATGCGAGTTTTCTGAAGAAGAACTGCATGAGAGGATTATTGAACTGATAATTGCCTCCACACCATATGATGCTTTTAGGAATGAACTTTACAGCAAGTCCAAGGGACACAAGATCGCTGATGTCCTCGCCGAAGGCAGAAAATTCGAAGCCCTCTCAGCCGGAAACAACCAACTGCAACAAATCTGCGGGTCACAAAACGAAAAGATTCACAGCATACATAGGGGCAGGAAATGCAGAAACTGTGACACATGCCACAAGCCACGACAATGTCCCGCATATCACGATGAATGCTCTGCATGTGGGAACAAGGGTCACTGGGCCAGATGCTGTAGGTCGTCAAAACAACAGAGAGAGAGTAGAAGTCATAGCCGAAGCCACAAAAAGCAACCTCACCACAACTGCCACCATAGTCAGAAAAGAAAACCGGAATGTGGAAGAAGGAACCAAAATGTCGACAACATAGACATTGATAGTGATAGTGATAGTGACAACTATCACAAACACTTCTATTCCATCACAATAAGTGACAAATGTATGGACAGCATCGACAAACAGCCCAGGAATGAAGCTTATACAATCCTAACCATAAAACCTCCCCGCATGCCCAATCCACCACATACACTCCGCTTGAAGATTGACTCTGGGGCATCAGGGAACACCCTTCCTATGAGAACGTTCCGACAAATGTACGGAACCAACAAAGCTGCTCTAAACATCCTACAACCATCATCACACATAAGACTTACTTCCTATAGTGGCGACACAATCGCCTGCGCAGGGACCATCAACATCCCATGCCAATACAAAGATTCCAAATGGATAGATGCCACATTTTATGTGGTAGATGTTCCAGGACCAGCCGTTGTAGGTCTACCTACAAGCGAACAGCTCAGCCTCATCACGATAAACGTTGACGCTATAAAGAGCGCAACACCAAGAATACCTCATACACCTATCCGTGATGTTGAGCATCTCAAGGAAGCATACCCAGAACAGTTCGATAGGATCGGAAACTTCAGCGGAACCGCCAAACTCCTGCTAAAGGATGATGCAGAGCCATTCATCGACCATCCCCGTAAATACAGCATCCACCTCAAAGACAAAAAAGGATTGGTCCCTCAGGATATGCATCGACCCTCAGAAGCTAAACTCTAGTTTAAAGAGATGCCCTTACAGATGCCGTAAATGGATGCCAATACCTCCTCACTGTGGACAGGTACTCAAAATACCCAGTGGTTGATGAAATGCCTACACTAATATCCAGCAAAGCAGTAGCCGACAAAATCAAGAGCTACGCATCTTTATTCGGACGACCTGACCAAATCATGACGGACAATGGACCACAATTCACCGGACAAGCTTTCCAGAACTTCATTACTTCATGGGGTATCAGACATATCACCAGTTCACCATGCTTCGCAAGAAGCAACGTGTTCATTGAGAGACATGTACGGCATGTCAAATCAGTAATGAAGAAATGCTTGAAAAGCAAGGGTGACATACAACTTGCACTACTGCAGATCAGAGCAACTCCAATAGATAGCAAGCTACCATCACCCGCTGAACTACTATTTGGACGAGCTATACCCACGACGCTACCCAGACGAGTAGAGCCTGGAAAGGAAGAGTACCGACAAAGATTAGAGGAAAGGTCCGAAGAAGTGAAGAAAATCCATGATGGTAGGATGCAAACCATAGACCTACCACCACTATACCCAGGCCAACATGTAACCATAGTAAACCAAGCAGACAAGCTATGGTACCCCGGGACAGTTGTTCGGAAGGACGAGGACAACCCAAGGAGCTATATTGTACAGACTCCAAACGGGAACAGACTTCGCCGCAACAGAGCCCACCTTCGTTCTGTACCAATACGGACTACAATAAAAAAAGTCCACTTCGACAGCCCTACACCAACAACACAGAGCACGGGACAAGCCCACATACACAGTGGACAGAAACAAACTATCACGCACCACAACAACACAAAAAGCACACAAGAAGACCCAATCCAAAAAAGTCCTACTCGTACTCGATCTGGACGGGCCATAAAAACCCCAGCACGATTCAAGGACTAAAATAAACACTAACACATGGACTAAACAGGGGGGATGTTATGATACGAAAACAATGCTAAGTCTATGCATGCAGACTTAGTACGAAACGAGATATAGCTCATACTCTATGTAACTACCCGCAATAAAAAATACACACGTGCTCCGTTCCCGGTTCTCGTCTCTATTCATTATATCACATATCACTTCAGATATCAACTCAGAACTAGAAATCAGAGTTCAAATTCCATTTGACTTGAAAAAGGTATTAATCTGTCGCTTCACTCCAGCTATGGATTAAATAGCAGGATGGATTGGTTCTATAGCCTTGATTGGCAACCGTCTACCACTTTCTACACAGGAAGTAATGGCAACATACTGCAGGAAAATATTCTGCCCAGTCAGTCATGTCTTTTTCAAGACATGATCACCCAAGCATGTATCACATATCACACTTAACTGACTGATCTTCATTCAAAAATGTTTCCTTGAATAATATAGACATATTGTGTATTTTTATATTGATCCTTTTCTAATCAGGTTCTTGATGTTATGATGAAATACTTCATGGAAGGCGCCATAGCTTTTGTTAACCCAAGTACTTTTATCTTTTCCAAGATCTTCTACAGGGAAAAATTACAAAGACAAACTTACTGTAACTGCAATAAAATGTGACTATGTACAGTTGCATAAACTTATCTTGCTTTACAAGTGAATACCGAGACTTGACAGCAGAGATGGATTATTTACTCACTAAATTGTACAAGTAAAAATAAAAAGATCCCCAAACCAAAACAGTTCTCTCAATAAACTTTAGTGCCAACTCTGTTCCTGCCTATTTTCTTTGTAGACTTATTCCTCATTCTCTTCTGTTCTTTCAAAAGAAATAAACAAATAATTTTGTGTGTCTGCAGACAGCTTTTATAAGCTGTAAATAACTTATTCTTTTCATTGCAACAAAAACACACACACCCTGAGGGTTAAACTTTTATTCCACTCATTTCTTTTAATGCTAGCATCAAAAAATGGTCTTCATGAATGATAAGGTCCAACTCAACACTGCTGACTGATTGCTCAACATCAGAAAAACATTTTTTATAACCAAAGAATTAAAACCCAAGAGAATATTTCTCTTCAAATATGACATTTGAAAAGGCATTATGTAAAATAAGAACCAACTTTGTTTTTTAACTATTTTAATAAAGTTAAAAATTATTAAATTAATTTTTATAAAATTTTTTAGAATGTTGATTTACTTTATTAAAAAATAAATTTCTTTAAAATTCACTTTATTAAAAATAATTAAAAATAATTAAAACAAAAAACTGGTTCATAATTTACATGATGGCCTTTCAAATGCCTCATTTGTAAAAAAAAATATTCACTAATTAAGGTTTTAATTCTTAATACATTTATTTTATTTTTATAATTTAAAAAAAAAAAGAAAAAATGTTGTCCTGGTGCTCAGTTGGTGGTATGGAGTTATCTGGCACCCCTCCTTAAATACTATATATATATATATATATATATATATATATCTCACCTTACATCAGTAATTAACTCCAGGAGAGTTAAATTTGTCACTAGGCAAAACCCCAAATAACTATTCCCAGTAAAGTATTTATTTACAAATACATTTGTAATAATATATGGTCAACAAGAATCTATGTTAAGCTTACAAACAAATTTTAGTTTTAATATAGTACAGAAAAAAGTTATCTAAATATATGAATACATTTACGTATATACAATGTAACCCGGATATAAGAGAGTTGTCAAAACCGGATAATAATTATCTTATATTCGGGTTTCTCTTATATCCGAGTTTGGTCTATTTTATATACATTACCACAGGCTCTAATTTAGGACCAGAGAAAATCTCCCATATATCCGGGTTATAAAGAACAAAACCAGTGTGTAAGAAAATCTTATCCGGGTCAGACAACTCTCTTATATCCGGGTTACACTGTACATTACCACAGGCTCTAATTTGGGACCAGAGAAAATCTCTCATATCCGGATTTCTCTTATATCAGGGTAAATTTGTAGATGTTTACAATTTGGTGATCTTTACAGTACATTGTGAACTCATTTTTTCTGAATAATGTTTGTTCTGAAATATTGTAAAATAAAATGATTTTGTAAGGTTAGAAAACAAATACACTTGTTGAAATTATTTTGTGATAGAATATAATTTATGTTATTTACCAATATTTACATTCAGTTTCTTTATTTACATCGTGGATGTACATGACTGGATTGTCAACATCAACAACTGCTTCTGGCTGTTGTTGTTGTTGTTGTTTGATACCCTTTTAATCAGAGACTAGTTGAGAGTTCCTTGAACTGTGTTCATTTCTCTAAGAATTACAGATGTTTTCATGTTTTGTTCTCTTGGATTTATAATGATTATATTCACACTAACATCATAGCCTGGCATTGCCCGTGCAACTGAGAACATTTTAGTAGTAGAATTCGGTTATATAAAAAATGATTATATAAAAAATTGTTGTTTAAAAATTGTTAAAAAACCCATTAAAAAAGTTTATTTTATTTTGTTTTGTGTAAACCTGAGTTGATGTTTTGTGTGACATTGTAAACAACATTGCGTTTGTTTTTGTTTCAAAATTATGGGGGAAAATATTTACATTTTTTGTTGACTAAATGAATTTAACATAAAAATTATTTATTTCGTTTCACTGAAATTAGAAATATAAAAACTATTACGCTCTCACTTCAGAAGTTTTCAAAGAATATTTACGAATGTAGAAATATAAAAACTATTACACTCTCAGTTCAGAAATTTTTGAAGAATATTTAAAAATGTAGACATTTAATTTTAGAGGAGAAAGTTACATTAATGCCACATGAATTACAGACAGTTGATTTCCTGCATGAAATATTTAGCGAAAAAACGCTTTATTTTTTAAAATTTTATTTTCTGAAGTATGAAATAATAAATCTGAAAAAAAAAAGAGAGACTTAAATAATTAAATTAACCATTAGCACTTTATTTGTTTTTTACATATTTTGTTTGAAAAATGTTTTTTTTTTTTTTTAATATTTGTTTTGTTTCAAAATTACGAGGAAAAATATTCACATTTTTTTGTTGACCAAATGAATTTTTAAAATGTCGGAATAAAAATTAAATATAAAGGCTCATTTTCTTATTTCTTTTAATAAAAACATTTTCGTCACGTTTGACACATGCGATTTGAATTCTATGATGTAATTCAGCAACCATCTTAGATGTTTTACAGAGCAAATGTAAACAATCGGCACCATTGGCCAAAAAGTGCAAAAGGGAAAATTGCTGAACTTAAACTCAAAAAGTATGTGTCGACCTCACTTCCCTGTAGATATGTGTCCCTAGAAAGTTTGAATGGCGTAGCTTAAAAAATGTAGGCACGCATAGGGAATGGGAACAGTAACACACACACAGATTGCCTTTTAGATTTACTGTAAATGTATGTATTTTAATATGATTTTTATATACTTCTATTCTTATTTATTGTAGAATAACATGATTTTATGTACTGAAAGGCTTCTCTAGTGATATTATGACTTCAATATTTGTAGCAGACATATGTCAAGTTGAATAACGTCTCAAACTTGCTTTTTATTTTTCAATATATTTTTGAAAAATGACGTACAATCAAGAATGACTTAACTCAAAATATTCCTGTACATGATTTGTGTGCCAGTCACAGAGTTATGACAAGTAATCTTGAACATGTGTGAAACTGAGCTTCTTTTTATTTTTTGATCATGGCTCTCCAGTCTTTACTTTTGTATCTCTTAATAAATTTTATCTTTTTGTTATCTCTCCTTAACCCTGTCTTTTTTTTTTTTTAATTGTTTCACCTCAAGCAAGGCAGTACTGCCACTGATGTGCAGGGGGTGCTACATAAGAATAAAATTTCAGACAGGAGGAGAGTGAAGAGAAAGATAAACCAGTTACAGGTGGTGTCAGAAAAAGGGCAAGAGAAGGATGGGAACACAGGTGCAAAGACAGTTGCAAAGGTAGAGAGAAAGGAAAAGAACAAGATATATGGGGTGATGTAGAAAGAACTGGAGTCAAGTGGATAAGAGATGGGTATTGACATTGCATTTAAATTTCTAGAGGTTGTAGCTGTCAGGAAAGTAAGTATATGGGAGGGAGTTCTACAGGTGGGAAGGGTGGGAAAAGAAGCTCTGCAAGGCATCTTATTATTGTTGTATTTTATTCAAACACTAGCTCGGTAATTTTATAATTTGCTTTCTAGCAGATATATTAAGTCTTGTTTAGGCTATTCACTATGATGTCTGCTAGAAATACTCTAGACTGACATCAACAGTTTTTAGAGGTAGTTGAAGTTCTTTATTTAAACATCCAGACTACTCCGTTTGTGTTACTGGGGATATATTCACACAACAAATACACACTTCATTATAACTATTTTATATCATTACTAGTTTCAATTCATCCTATTGTTGTCACTTTTTATCCCAGCATTCTGGCTCAATACACTCTTTATTGTTATGATTATTTTATTACTAACAGTATAGCCCGGTGTTGCTTGGGTGTAATGAAAGCTTTAAAACTAATCCATGGTCCTGGAGCTCAGACTCTTTTGACGTTGGCATGAAAGACTAAAAAGCAATAGTTGTTTCCAGTTAAAGCAAAACCATAGACTGAAAGAAAAATGAATGGATGTGAGTCAAATTTTGATTTCCTGGTATCGATATCAAATAAGTTTTTTTTGTTGTAAACCGAATATTGAAGGCTAAATAAGTCCTCTGAGTAAATGGTATCATGGCTGAGACTAAGAACTATAATTATATCTACTTAGAGCCAACCAAACCTGAAGCAAAAACTAAAATAAAAGGGCTGAAAAAGATAGACACACAGGCAGATAAACAAACACACACACAAACATCTTACCTTTTATATATATATATAATCGATTTTCTGCACACTTGTATAAACTGCAACCTTGAAACTTCTGAATATCGTTTCTTATGTCTTTGTCTATGAGTGTATCAAATTTGATTAAAATTGCTCCACTCCTTCTATAACCAGATTTTTTCGATTATCGTTATTTATCGAGGGTACCTCAACACAAAACCTAGTTAAGAACACTCGCAGACTGTAAATTTAAAAAAAAAATCGGTTCAGCCTTTTCGGAGTCTATAGGTAACGGGCACACAGACACACACACAAAGTTTCATTTATAAATAAATTTAGATTAGCTTTAATCTAAGCTTTCTAATTAGGTTGTGTCATTTTGTTTCTGTCCCACTTGCCTTCAATCTGTCCTGTGAGCATCCAATTTTCCCAGCCCTCTTTCTTCAGAAATTTCAACTGGCTTTCTCTGCTTCAAATCTCTTTATCTGTGAGGAAATTATCCAGCAACATGAAATGTTAAAATAAAATTCTCTGCATTTCTGGTATAAAAAATGAATGAGGAATATCTCTTTGTGGACAAGAGAAGAAAGTTTGAATATGGAGGGTGTTGGTATGACCTGGCATTGAATCTTTTTCAAGTTGGTTGACTGCAGACCACTCATGAATTTGGGAAACTACCTTCCTTCTCAAGTACTGTGAAAGTTTTTTTTTTTTAACACTATTTACATTATTTGGACAATTGTCCCCATCAACAAAGATGGAGACAATAATGTAAATACTAACCTCATCTCAGAAGTATAAACAAATACTGAAGACCTTTTAAGTAGTCAGGGCTGATATATGACTCAGCAATTTTTGTCGTGCTTTTGTCTTAGCAGTAAAATTATGTTTAGATTTAATTTAAATTTTTAGGGGATTTGTTTTGTGAGTTGGATGTTATGCTCAGAGCAGCTGTATAGATAATGGTGTTCTTATTTTCAATTTTGCTTTTGTAGCATTCACGTATAGCTGACAGGTTTTGCTGGAAGTGGAACAGAAAAAGATTAAATTTGAGACAGTATAAAAAAAAGCAACAATAAGATAGAATAAAACTAGTGATAAAATAATAGCAATAATAGAGATTGTATTAACCTGAAGTTTTAGTTAAAAAGCAAAAATAACTAGAAAGAGGAGTCAAAGGCCTCATCTCAGCAATTAGCAAGGGATGATTATTAAAATGAGAAAGAATAACTGTAATGAACTTGACTGCTCTCAGGATTGAAAAAAAAAAATAAAATAAAATGAACCTGACCCTTCTCAAAATTAAATGCACATTTAAACTGAAACATGAGGTAATTCAGTATTTAAAATGATCAAGGGGAGCTAATTCTGCATTTGGCATTTGCAAAGCAAAAATTATATTTTATTAAGAAAACCAGAAAAATAACCCAGGAAGTTTTTTTTTACCAAACCAGACTGAACCCAAAATCTAATGTTGGCACGAAAGACTAAAAAGCAATAGTTGTTTCCAGTTAAAGCAAAACCGTAGACTGAAAGAAAAATGAATGGATATAAGTCAAATTTTGATTTCCTGGTATCGATATCAAATAAGTTTTTTTGTCGTAAACTGAAATTTGAAGGCTAAATAAGTCCACTGAAATAACTAGAAAGAAAATTTCATCCAAATCCATGCAGCAATTCTTGAGATATCTTGAATATGGACAGGATAGACAAACTGATTACAACACCTCCACCTCAAGGCAGAGTTAATAAGATAAAATAAAACTAGTAATAAAATACACTATTATAATAAAATTGTGTGTGAGTATATATATATATATATTTTTTTTTTTTTCTTCTCCTGTCATGCTCATGGAAAGAGAGAGACAATAGCAAGGCAGTGTCTGCTTAGTTCATTCTCTTTACTTCTAGTGATTAAATTTTACTACCAGTTATTAAAGTCCTTGCCGGACATTTGCTCTTTAGAAGTGCTTTATTATTTTATATTTTTGCAATAATTATGTTGCCAAGTACTGAAGTATATATATATATATATATATATACTCTCTATCCCTCCTGTCACACTTGGGTGTGTGGATTATAATTTTTTTTTTCTTATGTCTTAATGTAAGAATGTGCGTTGTGGTCCAGTGGATATTGGCTCGGAACGAGAAATCGGGGAGCTGAGTTCGAATTCTAGTTGAATTCATTGCATTCACTTATGCGCAAATGCTCTTGGGAAAGGTATTAATCCATCTCTTCCCTCCAGTTATGGATTAAATAACAGGACAGATTGGGTTCTATAGCCTTGGTCGGCAACCAGTCTACCGCAGAAAGCAATGGCAACCTACTGCTGGATAATCTTCTGCCCAGTCAGTCATGTTTCTTTCGAGACATGATCGCCCAAGCGTGTTTCACGTATGACACTTAACTAACTAATGTAAGATAATCAATATCAGGTACATCTCTCTCTCTCTCTATATATATATTTTGGACAACATATCAGTATAAATACTTTGCTGTCTTTTTTATGTTGTGATCCCACTCATAATAAGAAAGTACTGAACTATAGTGTTTGCCTAAAAAGCAACAATAAAATAGAATGAAGCACCAAATAGAAACAGCAATAAAGTGTGTGTATGATTTATGTTAAATGATTTTACTAATGTTTTAAAAATGAGGAAAAAAAAACAACAAACATTTAATATTTCATCTAAAATATTCTAACAAGTTTTACTTAAAATGTTTCTTACATCCTGTGAATTAGTGTTAATACGACTGAACTTTTATTTCAATAATTGAAACTTAAAAATATATTGTTTTCAGTCCAATGACAAATATTTTCCGAGATTTTTAAGTAAATTAATCTATTCTGACAGTGAAGAGAAAATACAATTTGCTGTTAGCAAATAATCAGCAAATTCAATAAATCAAATTGATTATTTTGAATACAAAAAATATAAATCTTTTGTTTTCAAAGCTGGATTTATAAAAACATAGAAGAGAAAGCAATTTGCTGAAGAGCAAAGCTATATTTTTATAGTAGGTAGGCAATGTTGTAGGAAAAGTTTAATTTTGGAAATTTTTTTTTTTTAATTGTATCACCCCGAGCAAGGCGGTAATGCCACTGATGTGCAGGGGGCTACGTAATAGTGAAAAGATTGGCAAAGAGAAAGCCGGAAACCACATCCTAAACAGGGAACAAGGGATGAGTCTCTTAACCTGTTCAATAGATGTGGGTGGAGTGTGAACCGGGCAATAGATAGATCTATCTACTCCAATTAGAAATGAATTCACAGTGATATTATCGTCTTGGTTAATATCCTCAAATGTTTTGGCTCTTGTAATTGCTAGCATTTTTCAACTGTCTGTTGTTGCTTGCTGACCATCTAGAAATTGTGAAATCAAATTTAATTCACACGTGTAAGGGCCTGAAGTGTAGGGAGCTGGTAAATGTTTCTTTTGTTTGGCCTTGTATCAGACTTAACTGAACACCCTACAGTTTATAGGTTTTATGTTGAATAATATTCATCAGAAGGGTTTTCATCAGAAGGTTGGTTGTCGGTTGGAATGTGTGGAATAGTGGAATAATAAAATATACATTTTGAATGCTAAAATAGAATTTTATTAAAAGAAGCAATAACAAGAGTTGTAAAAAGTAATGTTCAATTATAAACCTTAGTAAGCAGTTATGAGTAGAGTTCATATTCAATGCTGAGGTTGAAGAATTAAGAGTTCATACAAAATGTTCGTAGCAGTATTTGTTGAGATAGGTAAGGAGAGAGAGAGAGGGGACAATGTCTGGGTCACTTGAAGTTGAGAGTTACATCTTTGATGTATGTCAGCAAATTGCCTCCTCTGAAATGATCACTGTGACCAGTTAGAGACCATCCTTAAATATGGAATAGTCACGTGGGGTAGATCAGAAATGATTTTCTTCTTTAGCTATGGAAAAACCGTTTCTCTGACGTGTTTTGAATTTTGTGATTTGATAACCAATCAGGATCTAGAGTTCCGCTACAGGTCTGTAAAAGGAATCTGATATCTATCTATTTTTAGTTTACTTCCATAACTTCTGCATGGAGCCCAGATGCACAAAGACCAGTTTTGGTCATGTGCTTTCTGGATCTGAGGGCAAACATCCTGTCCCTCGCTTGCTCGGTATCATCACAGGCCAACTCAACACCGCTGACTGATTGCTCAATATCAAAAAAACAATTTTTTATAACCAAATTAAAACATATTAAGGATTAAAACTTAGTGAATATTTTTTCTTAAATAAGGCATTTGAAAAGGCATCATGTAAAATATAAACCAGTTTTGTTTTTATATTTTTAATAAAGTAAATCAAATGAATAAATCATTTTTTTTTAAGTTTAGAATTTTCATTTACTTTATAAAAAAAAAAACTTTCTTTGATTTTCTTTATCAAAAATAAAAACAAGTTCATATTTTACATCAGAGCTTTTCAAATACTGCATTTAAAGAAAAATATTCACTAATTAAGGTTTCAATCCTTAATACATTATTTTTATTTAGTTATAAAACAGAAAGATAGTGTCCAAATGCTCAGTTGGTGGTGTTGAATTGTCCTGCACCCCTTAATGAATACTATGAATTTTTATTCTAATTCTGTTTCTGTGCTTAGAGGAGATTATTCAGTTTTTCTTTCAGAATGCACTTAAACTGAGGACTTGAAAACATCAAAAGTTAAAATGGATATAACTCAGAGAAAAAAAATAACATAATCAAGATATTATTTTTCATACCACATCAAATAGAACTACCAGATAACAGATACCAAAATCTGCATAATTTGAAGACTATCAACAGAAGCAGTAACTAAAATGGATTGCACATGTAACTCGGAGAGAAAATAATGACTTAATCAAGATGCTGACATTCCATACTTCTTCTATGTGCCTTGTACTTTCAGGACATAGTTGATCATGGCCTTCCACATTTCCCTATTCCTGGTGGCTCTTAGCACATTTTCTCCTGTAACATCTCGCAACGCTCATTCTGTCATCCACCTGGTCAGGCCTTTCAAACATATCATCCACTGCTTTCCCCTCTCTTTTCCCCCCTATCTGGCCTGTTAGTATCAGGTTCTCCAAGCCCTCAATTGCATGTTCCAGGAACTTTAGCTGTCTCTTTCTGATGCTCAATATTAATTTCCTTTTCATTTCCATTCTTTCCAACACCTCATCATTGCTCACATGCTCGGTCCATGATATTCACAGCATCCTTCTGTAGAACCCCATTTCAGCTGCTTCGAGTTTTTTCTTCATCTTTTTTGATATTGTCCAGCATTCGCTGCCATATTGAAGAACTGACATCACATAGCAATCCAGTACTCTCTTTGTTTCTAGTGAAATTTTCCTGTGTTTTAATGGTTTACTGAGCTTTTGGAATATGTCTTTTGCCATGCCAATTTGCCTTCAGATCTCTGCATCACACTTTCCCATTTCTGTTAGAACGCTTCCCATGTATTTAAATTTTTGTACCTGCTTAATTTTAATATCCCCACCTGTATTTTGCATTTTGGGTTGCTCTTTTTGCTGATGACCATGCATTCAGTTTTCTTACAGTTTATTTGTAGTCCTTTTTTTCTCACTCTTCAGCTACCTTCTATAGGAGGTCTTGTAATTTCCTTTCCATGTCTGCAATCAGTACTGTATCGTTTGCATATCTCATATTGTTTAAACTGTGGCCTCTGATGACAAATCCTAGCATAACATCTAGGGTTCTCACAATAATCTCGCTGCACAAGTAAAATAGATCTGGTGGAAAGACACAACCTTGTCTTACACCCCTTTCAATCTTTGTATATCTGCTGAATTTGTTTCCTGTCCGTATGCAGGCAGTTTGCTGACAGTAGAGATTCTTAATTACTTTAATGTCTTTCCCAAATATGTTAAGGCTTCTGAGCATCTCCATCAAATCTTTGTGGCATATTTTGTCAAACACCTTTGCATAATTGATAAAGCACAGATACAAATCCTTCTTCATTGTATTGCCCTTTCAGAGAGCATCCTAATCATAAATATCCCACACTACTTCAAGTTAAAAGTTTGGAAGAAAGACTATCGGTGGTGGCGGTGGTGTTGATTACAATACATAAAGAAATGCTTTTTTTAATATTGTAGATCTAAATCTAAACCTATTTATAAATGGAACTTTGTGTGTCTGTCCGTTACCTATAGACTCTGAAATGGCTGAACCAATTTTCTTGAAAAGTTACAGATTTGTACTATAAGTGTCTGCAAGTGTTCTTAGCTAGGTTTTGTGTCAAGGAACCACCTGATAAATATCAAAAATCAATCATGAAAAAAAACTGGGTTATAGAAGGAATGGTCCAATTTTAATCAAATTCAATACACTCATAGACAAAGACATAAGAAACAATATTCAGAAGTTTCAAGGTTGCAGTTTTTACAATAGTGCAGGAAATCATTAATATATATATATATAAAAGGCAAGATGTTTGTGTGTGTTTATCTGCCTGTATGTATTTTTTTTTCAGCCCTTTAATTTTAGTTTTTGCTTCGGGTTTGACTAAGTAGGTATAATTGTAGTTCTTAGTCTCAGCCATGATACCATTTACTCAGAGGACTTATTTAGCCTTCAATATTCAGTTTACGACAAAAAAAAAAAAAAAAAAAATTCAGTTTCCGATGAAAACTTATTTGAAAAAAACCTTATTTGATATCGATACCAGGAAATCAAAATTTGACTTACAGCCATTCATTTTTCTTTCAGTCTATGGTTTCACTTTAACTGGAAACAATTATTGCTTTTTAGTCTATCATGCCAACGTCAAAAGAGAGTGAGCTCCAGAACCACGGATTAGTTTTAAAGCTTTCATTACACCTGAGCAACACTGGGTTATACTGCCAGTAATACAATAATTGTGGCATAAAGCCAAAGAGGAAGTGGTGGTGGGGGAGTCTGGTCAATACTTTCTATTCTGGATCTAGTAAATCATTTTCATCACCCAGTCACTCATTACAATTTGTTCGTTCACCACAAGAACTCATCTGTCACCTCCTAATCCTGCATTTGCTACAATACCACATATTCATGGGGAAAGTGCTAAAAGAAGGGAAAAACCCTTGACATAAAAGTTTGTCTTTTCTTTTACAAATTTTAATAATGGCAAGAAACATAGAGGAAGGGGTATGAACCCCAAAACAATGTAAATGGTAACAAAAAAACTAAAAACAACAAATGTTAGTACCACACTCAATCCATATAGTTAGTCAGTTAAGGGCCATACGTGATACATGCTTTGAGCAATCTCAAAAGTGACATGACTGACTGGGCAGAAGATTATCTCACAGTAGGTTGCCATTGCTTTCTGTGGTAGACTGATTGCCAGCCAAAAGTAAAGAAACCAATCTGTCCTATTATTTAACCCATAACTGGAGGGAAGAGATGGATTAATACCTTTCCCAAGGGTATTTGTGCATAAGTGAACATGAGGAATTCAACTGGAATTCAAACTCGGCTCCCTGATTTGTTGTTTCTAGTGGAATTCGAACTCGGCACCACAATGCACATCCATATAGGAATGACTGAAATGACTCCTCCCCCTTTTATAAGCAGAAGCACACAAACGTATGCTAGAATTGTTTTTTTCTTAGCTATAAAATAGGCTGGTTTGCAGTTTGATATGAGGCAGTCCTGATCTGTTATGTCTTGAAGTCAGAATGCTATGCATTATATATTATAATCTTCTTGGTTTGTCTGCAGTCCATCTCTGATGGTCTGCGTTTTCTTAATCAGTTGGTGCATATAACTCCACATCCTTAAGACAGTTGGGATGACAGCAAAACACTTTCCTCTCCCCTTTTATAGAGAAAAGCATGCAACTACTGTCTGTGACTTTCTCCTAGTCAGTAGGAGGCCGATTCTTGGCTTCATTTGACTTGGTCCTGATCTGTTTTGTCTTGAAGCTGAAATGCTATGTTCATATGTCTGAACTTGCTTTTGTGTGTCAAGGCCAATTCAGGGTTTGTGAATTTTTTGTTTTATTACTGTTAATTTTTCTTGCATAAATTGTTTGCTTGCTTGATATTATTTAATTTTACCTTGTTGCTTTTATCTTTTTAGTGTAAACGTTGTTAATTCTGTTTGTTGTAAAGTTCTTTTACTAATTTTTGCATTTGCTCATGGCTAGTCACACCAAATGTAGAGAGACCAGTAAAAGCGGACATGAGAAATTGTAGAATAATCAATGCAGTTCATCAGGACTACTTCTTCATTTCACTCTTGTGGAATTGCATGTTCACACCCCGCCTTACATTTTAATATTTATTGAATAAAGTTTATTTTTAAACGAGTTTCATCGCCCCCCAGTATTGTAAGTTTTTCCATTGTTTTTTTTGTCCTCTATTTTTGACCCTTTGTAATAACACCAACGTAGCCCTTGACAAGTGTTGGCCAAAAGGTTCCTCGGGATAATTATGACGTCTATTTTGTTTAAAGTTATTAACTACTTCTGTGGGTACAAATCATTTTTTGAGATATATATATATATATATATACACACACACTCCTGAACAAATGAAGGGAGATCATAAGTATGTGTTGTCATAGAAATAAGTATAAATTACAATAATTATCCTATTCTCCTAATTTGTCCCAATAAAAAAAAAAAAAATTAAGTATGGCCAAGCAGTTACTGCCCCATCACTTACCACTACTAACCCAAGGGTCAGGCCACATATCTCCCACTACCAAGGAGAAATTAATACTAAATTCCTTCTCCCAACCCAACCCAGTGAAAACCAATACATCCCAACCCCTTTCTTTATCTAAGCTAACCTCTGAGCTTGTAATTTTTTCTCATTCTCTGTTTATAAGGGGTTGAAAAATGAATGTTTTAAAATGACACGTTGAAAATGGATATTTCCTCACTAAGTTTTATTTGCATCTACAGATAAATAAAGAAATATCCACTCTGTAAATTCAATTGGTTTGCATGGAGCTCTCTATTGGATCAGTTTTAATATTTTAACAATATTACTAGGATTCTCCTGGATTATTTACCAACTTTATCCTGGATTTTACCAATCCTTCCCAGAATTTTACCATATATATATATTTTTTGAATTATAATGGTGCTTCGTGCCAAAACTTGATTTTTCAGATAGAGGCATTTTTGGTGAGCAGGGTTTTTTTTTTGTCATGAAGTGTTCAGTATCAACTGAGAGCTTTAATAGAATTAATGTAGGGATGTTTTTCACTTAACTGAGTCATTAAAAATACTTGAAGGCTTGTGAAGTAGACCTACTACAAACTTACTACTCCTAATGGTAGAGGTGAGAAAAAAGTGAAAATTGAATAAGAAGTGAACAAAATTTTAGAGTGCAGGCATGGATGTTATGAGTACAGAGCTGAAGCAAACTTTTGAAGGAACCAGTCACCGAAAAACCTCAATTCATTTCTGAAGAGTAATGCTTATATTGCGGAAGTGGAAACTTTTTAAAATTTTCTTCTCTAGAGAGCTCAATATTGAACTATAATGGTGCTTCGTGCCAAAACTGCAGAATTTTTCACATAGAGGCATTTTTAGTGAGCAGGGTTTTTTATCATGATGTGTTCAGTATCAATGAGAGCTTTAATAGAATTAATGTACGGTTGTTTTTCACTGAACCAAGTTGTTAAAAAACTGGGAAGCATGTGAACTGGACTTACTACTCCTAATAGTAGAGGTGAGAAAAAAAAGTGAAAATTGAATAAGCAGTAAACAAAATTTCAGTGTTCAAGTATGGATATCATGAGTACAAAGCTGAAGCAGACTTTTGAAGGAACCGCAAAACCAGTCCTGAACAGGAAACCAGGGATAAACCTCTATTTCTTTTCGAAAGACCAAGGTGTATTGAAATAGGCAAACTTACATACTCCTGAAGAAAGATTACAGTTACCTTTGAACTAATATCCTTGTCTTTTTCCTTATTACATTTCACCTGCTGTGTTCTTCAAATTTCTTCAACCTGATGTATTTAAGTTTCAGGTAATTTCGGATTAAATTCTTTATATAATCTATGGGAAAGACTTGTTATTACCCTGTTCATGTCTGGGGAGATCTTGTCTTGTTCTTTAATTATTTATGACTCCCATTTTCCATTAAGTCCAGGTATGCATCGCTCAGTATGAGAATTGAACTCACGTCATCAAATTCATAAACTAACATTTAATCTCTGAAGATATTATTCCACATGATGAAAACCTGAGGTCACAATGTTATGATAATAGCAAAGATGCTGAATTCAAGTCAGTACCACAATTTAAATATCTTTGAAGTCTTAACAAAAGATGGAATATTTAACACCAAAATCCAATGATGCATTGGGATTGCAAATGATGCTTTCCAAAAGCTAAGCAATGTATTAAGAAATGGAAAAATTTAATTAGACAAAGAGAAAAAGAGTATTAAACTGTTTTGGAAGATCAGTCCTTCCATATGGCAGTGAATGCTGGACAATCTCCTCACAAATGAATAAGAGACTCGAAGCAACAGAAATGTGGTTCTACATAAGAATGCTGAGAATACCACGGACTGAACATGTGAGCACTGATCAAGTCAGCACAGATGAATAAGAGACTCGAAGCAACAGAAATGTGGTTCTACATAAGAATGCTGAGAATACCACGGACTGAACATGTGAGCACTGATCAAGTCAGCACAGATGAAGAAGAGACTCGAAGCAACAGAAATGTGGTTCTACATAAGAATGCTGAGAATACCACGGACTGAACATGTGAGCACTGGTCAAGTCAGCACAGATGAAGAAGAGACTCGAAGCAACAGAAATGTAGTTCTACATAAGAATGCTGAGAATACCACGGACTGAACATGTGAGCACTGATCAAGTCAGCACAGATGAAGAAGAGACTCGAAGCAACAGAAATGTGGTTCTACATAAGAATGCTGAGAATACCATGAACCAAAGATGCAAGCAATGACAAAGTTTTGGAAAAAAATGGAAACAAAGAGTCTTAATTAACACCAGAAAGCGCTTGTTGAAATTCCTATGGCACACAATGAAAAAGGAAGGCTTGGGAAAATTGACACTCACAAGACAAATTGAAAGTAAAAGGGATACAGAAAATCAGTACATAGATTACCTACAAACAGAATTAGTTCAAACTTTTCATCTCATCTTGGTTGATACAGGTGTTATAATTGATACGTTTCAACCAAGTACCCTCTGGTCATCATCAGGTGTCCATAGATTGGCTGATGTAGATTATCTTGTTGATTATTCTAAGACTGTTGAAAATTACTTATCTCAGAAATAAATATAAATTATGATAAGTGGCACAAACCTACTAACATAATCCAGTGTCAAAATCCATCTGACACTGAATATAAAAGGCTCCAAAAATACACCACTGAAGTCCTTCTGGACGGTGGCAGAGTGGATATAGTTGTATGTGTTAGTATCATCTAGTAGTCATGTGTTTGATCCTTGCACTTGCTAGTGGTGAACCAAATTCCGACATGAAAGAACAATGATTGCTTTCACAGAATATTTTGCATAATCAATGAGACAATCCACATCAGCCAATCTATGGGCACTTGATGATGACCAATAATTGATTTTCAACAATCTTGGAATTATTTCGAACTTTCGTTCTCATCTTGGTTGATATAGGTGCTATAATAGACACAACGTTCTGACCAAGTACGGAAAAAACGTTGTGTCTATTATAACACATATCAACCAAGATGAGAACAAAAGTTCGGAATAATTCCAAGATTATTAAAAATTACTCATCTCAGAAAGAAATACAAACTTGCCGATGAACTTTTGTAAATAAACAACATAACAGGGATTAGCAGAGATGGCAAAAAGAGAAAATTTATAAGGTACTACAAAGGATAGAAAATTGTAGAGCACCATGATTGTGAACGTTTTGAAGAAGTATAACATGAAAAAAAAAAAAAAAGAATACCAAAATATATGACAAAATAGATGAAAATTCCATACCTTTGCATATTGATAAAATAATGAAAAAATATTAATTAAATGTGGACTACTGTCTTTATCTTTGTTGTTATCATCACAAGATTTCAGCTGTTATCTCCTTTGCCCTACATCAGGTCATTGCTGAGCTGAGTAACTAAATCCTTTATTAAATCTATGGCGATAGATTGTTCTCATTTCACTCTCCATATCTAGGGATATTGTGTTGTGCTTTAGTACTGCTCAGTTATTGCTCTCTCTGTTTCCACTGAGTCCAAGTATGCACTACCCAACCCATGGATTTAACTCACAATTACTACAACACCAAAACTCAGAAACAGACATTTTAATCCTCTGTGGCTTAGACTCATTTAAAAAGGGGAGAGCCATAACTGAGCAGGACTAAATAATTAAATGAGATACCCTGGGTATGACAATAAACTGCATCTGACAGCAAGGCCTCGGATTGAGAGATTTTGAGAGCATGGGACCACATCTTAATTGCTGTTGTTTCCAGATCCCTCTAGACCTAGGTTGGTAACCTCTGTTAGGGTCCCAACGATAGGAAAACAGTGAAAACCCTAACTGGGGTCAAAACATGAAAATACATTATAAAATATTACCAGCAATACATTTTCATAATAAAAAAACAAAAATTACCAAAGCTCACAAGAAAGTAAAATTTTAGCATTAAATGACTCATAAGGAGGGGATATGGCATTAAACACACAAATTAAAACTGCAACATAGACAATTGAATAACAGTTGAGTTAAAAATTCCCTGAAATTTACCAGGATTGGCAAACACCTCCTGAAGGAGAAGGGCACAATGGTTGAAACTTTGTGATAATCACAACATAAGAACATCTGTCTAAATGTAAATAATGATAACTCCACATTTTGAAAATTCAGACAGAAATTGCATAATATTTTGTATTGTTTATTATGAAAATGTATTGTACCAGCCACTATGTCTTCATTAAAGATCAAACTCTCACAAACATGGCCAATTTGACGTAGAACTTCTTCAAGAGACAATTTTGTGAATTTTTTTAGACAATTTGGTCAGCATCAAGCTGTGACTTTAATCCTATTAATTTTGTGACATGGTCCACACTGGAGAATTATGTTTTACATATGTTATACTCAAGTGTGTCAAACCTAAAAAAATCTCTTATGGTGTTGGGGGTACAATTTCAGCAAGAAAGTAGTGATGAAGTGATGCACTTCAGTTGAAAAGAGGTTAAGGGTAATAAAAAAAAAAATCAAAGAATCCACTTTGAATTGTAAAATATCTGTAAAATCTTGTCTATAAATATAAAAAACTTTCATGAACAAAAATCTCAAATTATGTCAAAATGAATAACAGGTAAATTTATTTATTAATTCTGTTCCCTCAACTGCTACCCATGTAGATGTTGTTTTTTTTGTTTTTAGGAATTTTGCAGGGGAAAAAACAATAGAATCAACAAACAAGCAACATTGCCTGATACCTCATCTGAAGCAAGAATATCCAACAATATTAGTTCACCATACAGTGTTTCTCAGAAGAAGATAAGATGGCAGCTGTTCTTTATGTTTCCCCATCTCCTCTCTAAATCATATGCGAGAGTTCCTACTGGTATAATGGACAACTTTTTGCTATCTTTAGTTTGTCTGTAAGTTATGTGTAAAAAGTATCTTTAGATGTATGAAATGAACTTTGTTGTTAATGTCTTTAAAAAAGAAAACTCCTTCAAAGATGCTCTCATAATAATTTTCCACAGAATCAGTTTTTCTAAGAAAAAGAATAATAAAAAAACCAAAAAAACTGCCCAATTATAAAGCCCTATAAACTGAAGTAACAAAAATGTGGAAATATAAATTTGCAATTATCCCTGGCATGATAGGGATATTGGGTATGATAAAAAAAGGTACTGACAATCATATAAGCAAAATTCCTGGAAATTCTCATCTCAGAGCCACAAAAGATCACTTTGTACAGAACTGCACATATCAGCTGCAAAAAAAAAACAAAAAACATCTAAATGTAATGTTCCAAATGGGCTAATAACTCCTTGAATGCCTACCCCCATTTTTTTTTTTACTTACAGACACTGAAGGGGACTTGGTAATTAGGCACTTAATATTACATACTGTCAAAATGATATCACAAATAATAATAATTGATTGGAAAAGCTTCAGGTAGACCCATAAAAGGTATTCCTAGTTGTCCATACAACCACAATTTAAAAAAAAAGAACAATTCCATCTAAACGTAATGTTCCAAATGTGCATATATAACTCTCCTAGAGTGACCTTTTTACTTATAGACTTTGGAGTGGATTTGGTCATTTGGAACTTAAAATTACTCTGCAAAATCATCATCATAATAATAATACATTAATAGTCTTTAGATGTGTACAAGAATTAAGCTTTGGAGTAGAGATTTATAAGGCTAAATTGCATTTGATATATCCTAATATATATGATAGTAATTATATTAATAATTAGGCTGGGTAAGAGTTATGGCATATCAACCTCGGCGGGTCATTTATTACCAACTGAATTTTATTTATTGCTGGTAATAGCTTTTCTTATTGTTGTTTTTATATAAGTTTTGTGACTAGTAATACTTTCTTTTTCGAGTATCAAGATTCATTGGGATTTGTTTTTTTTTTTTTAAGGGCAGGTTCCCCAAGTCCTACCCTTGTTATTTAACCCATAACTGGAGGGAAGGGATGGATTAATACCTTTCCCAAGGGTACTAGTGCTTAAGTGAATGCAGGGTATTCAACTGAAATTTGAACTCAACTCACCGATTTCTCTTTCCAAGCTGATATCCTCTACACCACACTGCACATCTGTCACTAAACGCTTACAGCACCTGGTATTCTCAAGTGAATAGGGTAGGCTAAACTCTCTAACCTTGGTAGGTAAACTTCTCAGAGATGGTGTCTTGATAAAAAGTCTAAGTTTTCAGTCTCCTAAACTGGTTGGTGTCAGTAAGGGCATACAGCTGTAAAGCTCATGATGGTTCAATTATGTATGATAGGTTATCCATGTAAAACACTGATCCCAAGACCATTTAAGGAAGTTGATATTACAGCCAAGCCTTACACAAAATCAGGTGGCCTGGAAAAGAGACATTAAGAAAACTCTGCCCAATCAATGCTAGCATGGAAACAGATGTTAAACAATGATGATATGATTGAAGATTTATGTCATTTTTAGATGTGTATATAAAACAAATTTTGGTGTAAATGTTTGTAAAAAAAATGAAAATACTTCTGATACTCTCAAATATTTGAATACGTCTGTGAAATTTTCTTTTAAATTAACAAATGTAAGGATTTTAGGTAGTGTCATTGGCACAGTAGGGACAACTGAGATGAATTAAGGGTTCTTGCTGCGGCTAGATTCAGTCCAGTCCTGAAAAGAGGTTAGAGGTTAGAGTAAAAAGTGCTGCAACCAATGTCCAGACTAAAAATATGGGGAATAAAAATATTCCAAGATGGTAGCCAAGGACCTTACTTCACCTTGACATAAAGGTAGTCATCATTTTAGAATACAATTAGCAGCTATTGTAAACACTACATTTATGTTATGCTATATTGTTGCTTTGTATTGGTACAATTAATAAATATGGCAAATATATTTTGGCACCTCTCTTTTAGAACCTCATATTTGTTGTGGATTTGAATCGACCCACAAAAAGGGTGGGAGCAAAAAATATTTTTACAACTAAATGTATAAGTGCTAAAAACCCTTATTTGTAGCTGTTTGTTAAGATAAAAAGAAATGTGATTACTTCATGTGAATGTGTGAAAAAAAAAAAACTGAGTGAGGAAGAGTGTAAGTGCCACATAGCTTGGCAAGGAAGAGTAAGTGTCATGTAGCTTGACAATGAAAAAAGATGAATAAGTAGAGGCATCTCTTAAGCCACTATTGTGAACTGATGTTTTATGTATCCATCTATCTTCTTGCTGGCTTATATCTAGAAGATTAGCTTGAATACTCTTCAAAGGGATCATAAAGCCTGTTTTTTATTGTCAATAGAAATGCTACCCATTTGTTCATCATCATTTATCCATCACACCCAGATGGTCATAACTTTTTGTTGCTGTTTCTTAAACTGTTTTTTATGAGGCAAGGTTGTTAGCCCTGCACCCAACCCCCAAACCTGGAGGACCGGCGGACCATTCCTGGTCCTTTTGTTTATAGCACCTGGTATTCCGAAATGGTCACCCATTTAAGTACTGACCAGGCTTGATGTTGCTTAAACACTCATTTGTTAGAAAGTATTAAATATTTATTTGCAAATGATTATTAACTGGAATGATGCATGGATCCTCCGACTTAGAAACCATTTATTTGTCATTTGGCAATTGACTGTCTTGGCTTATCATTTTTGTCTTTATGTATTTATATGTTTCAAAGCAGTTATAAAATAACAACGTAAAAAAGGGTTTGATGACTGAAACCAAACTTTCAGTTGCTTGAATTAAGAAATTGCTTTTCAGCTCAAATAGTAGATCCATTATCACACCATTTATCTTGGACTGCACCTTCATCTTAACCATACTGAATTCTTCGATCTGGCCTAAATGTAAACATTGATTTACTTTTTATGCTATGGACACCATCCAGTGAAAGTTTTAATCCATCTCTTCCTAGCTTACTTGACATGATTTCAATTATTTAGAAAGGATAATTGGTAATCTTTCTTTTTCTGTTTTATTTCCTTTTATACTAGTTTTATTCTAACATCAACTGAAAATAGATAAGAAAGATCAAGAAATCTTATAAAGAGAGACTATATATATATATATATAAGAGAGAGAGAGTGAAAGGAAGAAAAAGAAAAGAAGAGAACCCATGTTCTTTCTTTTTCTCCTTTGAGTCTTACTTTGTCTTTGTCCTGATTGTGTACAAATTCACTAATTTGGCATTTAGCTTCCTCTCTTTTGAACACACCATTTCCAGTTGAAATGTCTGCTACATCATCTTGAAACAGATTTTAATTTGTCAATGTCTGGCGCCTGTCTAGTCAGTGTTTTAGAGAATCTCTTGAAACATAGCATTGCAATTTCTCAGACAGCCAGGGAAGCCTTATGATGGCAATGTATAATTTGCATTTTCAGTTCTGACTGACGACTTGAAGGTTAGTGAAAAGATAAGTGACTATAAGTTCATGTCTGTTTGCTGCAAGGATTAGATGCATGACAATAAACGTAGGAAATTATTAGTTAAGAAAAAAAAAAATAACCCAGAAACGTCATTCCATACAAAATTCAACCCAAAATCTAATCAGTTCCTGCCAGTCATGAAGCCAATCATCCCTGAAAGATTCATTTGAATCCATCTAGCAGGTCTTGAGATATTTGGACCATGGACAGACAAACAAACATGATTAAATGCAATACCTTTGCCTTAAGGTAAAGGTAATAAATGAAAGAAACCATGTCAATATTAAATTGTTATATATATATATATATATATATATAGGGTGTGTTGTGGTGCAGTGGATATCAGTTTGGAACAACAAATCGAGGTGCCAAGTTTGAATTCCAGTTGAATTACTTGTATTCACTTACATGCAAATACCCTTGAGAAAGGTGTTAATCCGTATCTTCCCTCCAGTTATGGGTTAAATAACAGGATAGATTGGGTTCTATAGCGTTGGCTGGCAACCAGTCTACCGCAGAAAGTAATGACAACTTTAATAATCTGGGATAATCTTCTGCCCAGTCAGTCATGTCCCTTTCGAGACATGATCACCCAAGCATGTTTCATGTATGGCATATACAGGGTGAAAATCTTGAATGTTGGGACCCAAGCTTTACCCAGACCTTAACTGGAATACATATATCCAATCAGTTAGTAAATATGCTGGAAGAATAGTATCTGACTACCTGTTACATTATAAATGCATATTGTGGTGCAGTGGATATTGGCTTGGAAGGAGAAGTTGGAGAGCAGGGTTCAAATTCCAGTTAAATTTATTGTACTTACACACAAAAGTCCTTGTATATCCATCTCTTCTCCCCCTAGCTACAGATTAAATAGCAGGATAGATTGGGTTCTATAATCTTGGTTGACAACCAGTCTACCTTGCCTGATTGATACAGGGGTTTGAGTTTTGTTCAACAGCATATCAACCTCTGTGGGTTATTTAATGCCAAAAAGGGGTAGGGTTTTAAGGTATTTTTTTAAATGTTCACTTATACTGAGAAGGTTGATCTAGTTTGTTGTTTTTATTTTTTTTATTTTAGAAAACTGAAAATGTCTGCTAGTTTTATATTCAAAAATATTTTGCTGAGAATTTTTTTTTCCCCCTCAAAAATGTATTATGGCAATAATTTTTTCTTCAAAAATGTATTGTTGGTAATATATTGGCAGTGAATGCTTGACAATATTATCAAAGATGAAGTAAAAACCTAAAGTAGCTGAAATGTGGTTCTACAGAAGGATGCTGTGGATATCATGGACCGAGCCTGTGAGCAATGATGAGGTTTTGGAAAGGATGGAAACAAAAAAAGGAAATTAATATTGAGCAACTAAAGTTCCTTGGACATGCAATGAGGAAGGAAGGCTTGGAGAACCTGATACTAACAGGCCAGATAGAAAGAAAAAGAGACAGAGGAAAGCAGCAGATAACATATTTGAAAGGGTCTGAGCAGGTGGATGACAGAATGGGGTTGCGTGGTGTTACAGGAGAGCCACCAGGAAGAGGGAGAAGTGAACGTCCATGATTGCCTATGTCCTGAAAGGACAAGGCACATCAAAGAAGTTGTTAGAGAGTATCAAAGGAACAGAATACTATGTAGGGAAAACTGAAAGTTTTATTAAATACTTATTTTTTTTTTTTTTTTTTTTAATCATCTCACCCCAAGCAAGGCATTCCACTGCCACTATTGCGCATGGGGCTACATAGGGGAAGGTAAAGAGAAGGAGTGGATAGACATAGGGAATGTCAGGAGAAAGGTGATAGATGAGTAAGGATAGCAAGGATGAGTGTCGGGCAGATGGGAAGAGTGTTTGATAGAATGGGAGCAGGTTAGTGTGTTAGGAGGTGTCTATTGACCTTACATTTAAACTCCTGGAGATTGTAGCCGTCGGGGAAGCAATCGTTTGGAAGAGAATTCCACAGTTGGGAAGTGCGAGGAAAGAAACTGTTGGAGTAGAAGTTACGGCTGCATTTTATCGATTTCACTGTAAAAGGGTGGGATCTAGTTGCTAATCTAGTATCTCGTGCAAATTCGTATTTAGGGGGCACCAGTGATCTAAGTTCATCGGAGCAGAAGCCGTGAAAGTATTTATAGAAGAGACACAGCGAAGCCACGTCTCGCCGGTGGGAGAGAGACTGCAGGCGGTCTGCCAAGTCGGTATCTATCACATTACAGACCCTCCTCTGAACCTTATCGAGAAGCCCGAGGAGAACAGCAGGGGCACCCGACCAGATATGGCAGCAGTATTCAATGCACGGGCGGATGGTAGATTTGTAAATGTGCAGGATAGATTTAGACGGAAAAAACTTCCGGGCCCTACACAGAGAACCGACTTTCATAGCAGCGGATTTAGCAATGGATTCGATATAGTCATTCCATTTGAGGTCCGCTGAAAGTGTGAGACCAAGGAGGCGTAGTGTTTTACTCTCTGGGAGGCAAGCCTGGTCCATGCTAATGGGAGGTAGGTGAGATTGTCGATGATGGTTAATTGACAGTAGCTTCGTTTTAGAAGCATTAAAATTTACTAGCCATTTCTTACCCCAGTCCAATATGGATTGGAGGTCTTTTTCAATCTCGGCTGCAAGTTTAGCTTTGACGCCTACACCAGATTTTTGTTGGAGGCGAGAGTAAACTGTGGTGTCATCGGCGTACAAACCTATTTGGGTTCTTATGGAATCAGGGAGATCATTAATATATATCAGGAAGAGTGTAGGACCTAAGATGGAGCCTTGGGGGACACCTGCGTTTGTATGGTAGTTCTGAGAGGCATGTCCGTTTAATACCACTTTCATTGTGCGGTTAGAGAGGAATGACTGGATTAGTTCAAACAAATGTCCAGTTATACCATAGCTCCGCAGTTTACATAGAAGGCCAGCATGCCAAACTCTGTCGAACGCCTTAGATATATCCAATGCAACGGTTCGAGCTTCGCCATTCCTGTCGAGTGCCTGGTATATGTACTCGGTGATGGTCGTTAGCATATCAGCAGTAGACCTGGTGAAGCGGAAACCATATTGCTTGTCCGAGAGGAGCCTGTGTGCTGTGAGATGCTGAACCACCTCGGCGTTGATAATGGCTTCGAACACTTTGCCAAAGATCGGAAGAAGGCTGATAGGGCGGTAATTTGCAGGGTCAGAGGGTTCTCCAGAGTTTTTAAATATGGGAACTATAGAGGAAGATTTCCAACAGGCAGGAAAGCAGGAAGCAGATAGGCAGAGGTTGTAGAGCTTAGAAAGGATAGAGGAGAGTTCAGGGGCACATTTCTTTAAGACTATGGTTGGGATTCCGTCACCACCGCTCGCTTTGTGAGGGTCAAGTTTTAAGATTATCTTAGAGACAAGCGAAGGTGTAATGTGGACATCATTCAGTTGTGCCTCGGTTCTAGGTGAGAAATCGGGTGTAAAGACTCCAGACGAGTCCAGACTCGAATTGTTCGAGAATCTGCGGGCAAAACATTCAGCCTTATCTGCTGGGGAGGTGAGGACCTCAAATTTATTGATTAGCGGGGGTATTGTGGACTTGCTCTTGTTAAGTACTCTTTTACAGAGTCGCCAGTAGTCTTTAGAGCCGAATTTAGAGCATGCTATGCGTTGCTTCATTCTGGCAGCAAACAACATCTTAGCTTCGTTAAGTACCCTTTTACACTTATTACGAGCTGAAGTGAAAAGGCGCCTGTTTTCTTCCGACGCATAGTTACGATAAAGTCGGAAGAAATGATTCCGGTGGGCAATGGCAGCCGAACAAGCAGGTGAGAACCATGGAGACGAATGAGATTTAAGCTGGAATTTCCTAGCAGGGATGAAGGCATCAATGCCAGCCTTAACCCAGGAGGAGACCTCGGATGCACATTCTTCGATGGGAAGACTAAAGACGTTGTTCCAAGGGATGTCACAGAGGAAGTCTCGGAACGAATCCCAGTCTGCTCTTTGATAGCAGTATGATATTCTACTTGTCTGTGTTTCATGGGTCGGGCGGGAGTGGAGTGAAATATTGACGGACACTACAGTGTGGTCAGAGTTTCCAAGAGGGCAGAGTTGTCTGGTAGTGCAAGAGTCTGGGATGGAAGTGAAGCAGAGGTCTAGAAGTGAGTTGCTTCCGTTAGGGTTGTCGGAGAAACGCGTGGGGAAGTCCACTACTTGCGTAAGGGATTGGGTGATTGAAAAGTTCATGGTGTGGACACCAGCAGGGTCAGTGACAGCGTTCTTCAGCCACTTGGTGTGGTGGGCGTTAAAGTCACCAAACACGAATACATGGGCAGAGGGATGGGTAGAAATGGCTTTGTCAATATTGTCAGAAATGATGTCAAGTAACGAACAGTCAGGGGAGGAAGGAGAGCGGTACAGAAAGAAGAGATAGCTAATCGAGCTGAGAAGTGAGAGGCGGAAGCACATGAAAGAATGATCTAGGGATTCAAAAGATGACACCCTAGCTAAAGGAAGGTGTTCGCTGACATAGACACCAAGTCCATGCATATGAACATTGGAGTCCTTCCTGAAGAGGGGAAGGTAGCCAGGAACGCAGAACTCAGATGAGGGGATAGAAGGGTTAAGATTAGTTTCACATAGGGCTAATATATCAGGTGAGTTATTATGGAGGAAAGAATCTACGCTGGGGAAGTTGGTGCGGATGCCGCGAATGTTAGTGAAAGAGATGCAGACAGGTTTGGGCGTTTTCAAATGAGCTGGTTTAGTTTTGTTATTATGTTTGCTTTTTTCCATAGTAATTCAGTGAAGGAGTGGTCTTAGAATAGAATCAGTCGGTCAATCATTTGCAACTTGTGAAGGATGGAGACTGGCGCGGCCTACAACATAATGTGGCCTCGGGGTTGCCCACCGAACGTTCATGCAGGGACGCCCGTCCATGCGCGATATGGCACTACAAGAACCCCGGTATTATTCAACTGTTGATCAGAGCAGCCTCTCAAGACGCTACGCAAGAGTTCGGGCTCCTAACTACCAGTCGGAAGCAGCAACCAGGAAACTGCCAACCCGGTACCCTCAGAATGTAAAGACGTTGCCACCATACTCCGTAACTGCAAAGAGCTTCCAGCTGAACTAACACCAAGACCAGAGAAAGGGGATGAACCGGAAACCCCTTCCTAAACAAGAAACAAGGTGATCACCTCTAAACTCATTCAAAAGAAGGGGGTGGAGTGTGAGACCGGGCGATAGTAGAAACTATCTACTCCAATTAAAAAAAAAAAAAAAAAAAAAAAAAAGGAAAAAGTGACTGAGGCTTACAAAGTTTTAACTTAGTAAAAGTCGAAAATACCCTTGAATAGCAAAATTATTTACACAAATTAAGTGACGAAAAAAAAAAAAAACAAAAAACAAAGACGGCCAAAAGACGAAATAAATAAATAAAATAATTTCAAGAAATTTCACAAAAACAGACTGAAAAATGGACTGAATCCCAGTTGACTTACCACAAGCAGCTAACACTGTAAAGTTGATTTAATTCAATTTCTGAAGACAAAAATAGAAATTAAACCGTTTTTTACAGAATATAGTCGAGTTATGTTGCTTGCGTTCGCTTGTACATAAAAGAGAAATATTTGAAAAAAAATCAACTACTCAAATGTTACTACTTGCCATATTTATAAGTTGGAACAGTCAATTGTCACAGTTGTAGGGGAGAGCAGGAAGTAAGCTGAATTTCACACAGAAACATAAACCTGGGAATTTTTGTGAAAATGCAAAGCAAAGTAAATTTTTTAATGCCAAACTGTTGTAAGGTTATCTTTGTTCAAAATAACTGTGATTTAGGAAAGTCATAGTTAGAGAGAGTGTTACAAGAGACAAAAAGCTGTCTCTCTTTGGCTAACCCTGTAAAAACTAAAAATAGATATTCATGAAAATAGGAAACCTTCATGTGATCTGACAAGATATTGTTAGGCAGAAATGTCAATCACCCTGTTTTGTTCTCGAACACTTGAAGTAGAAAGATGTGCATATTCAAGATCATGGAAATCATTCTAATCTAAATCTATCTAAACTTATTTATAAATGGAACTTTGTGTGTGTTACCTATAGACTCCGAAACGGCTGAACCGATTTTCTTGAAAATTTACACAGTTGTACTATAAGCATCAGCAAGTGTTCTTAGCTATATTTTGTGTCGAGGTACCCCTGATAAATATCGAGAATCGATAATCAAAAAATCAGGTTATAGAAGGAGTGGTCCAATTTTAATCAAATTTGATACATTCATAGACAAAGACATAAGAAATGATATTCAGAAGTTTCAAGGCTGCAGTTCTTACAATAGTGCAGAAAATTGATTATATATATATGTATATAAAAGGCAAGATGTTTGTGTGCGTGTCTGTTTATCTGCCTGTATGTCTGTATTTTTTTCAGCCCTTTTATTTTAGTTTTTGCTTTGGGTTTGGCTCTAACTAGGTATAATTGTAGTTCTTAGTCTCAGCCATGATATCATTTACTTAGAGGATTTATTTAGCCTTCAAAATTTAGTTTCCGATGAAAACTTATTTGAAAAAAACCTTATTTGATATCGATACCAGGAAATCAAAATTTGACTTACATCCATTCATTTTTCTTTCAGTCTATGGTTTCACTTTAACTGGAAACAACTATTGCTTTTTAGTCTTTCGTGCCAATGTCCAAAGAGTCTGAGCTCCAGAACCATGGATTAGTTTTAAAGCTTTCATTACACCCAACCAATGCCGGGCTATACTTCTAGTCATAAGATAAGTACTAAACTTTATATTTCAGATAGAAAGTTCCTTGTGAACAAAACCAATACATATATATATTTGCGCACAACAAGAGTATTAAAGAGCAGAAGAAGAGAAAGAGTAGACAAAGAAGAGGTTTATTAAATACTCATGAATAGAAGAGAAATACTAGAAAAAAACTGAATACTCCTCAAATCCTTCTCTAATGTAGCTACTTGCTATACAGGAAGTCCATAAAGTCTGTGTGCACTTTAAAAAATTTATAACTATTTGTATTTGTGATAGAAATAATCTGTTAAAATGTTATAAAGTTTAATGTATCTAGTTTTAAGTATAGTTATTGGATAATTCTTTACCACAAAATTTGCAACAATTTTTAAATAAGTAAAAAAAATCTGAACTGTGAAATTGTTTACTTTTTGTATTTCTAATGATGGTGGTCATGTGGAAACGTATATAAAATTTCAATAAAACTCTAAAAAAATATAGATTTACTTCTTTCTAATCCTTTTTACAAATTATTTCTATCACAAATAAAGTTATAATTTTTTTAAAGTTCACATGAACTTTATGGACACCCTGTATTTATAAGTGGGAGCAGCTAATTTTGGCCTCTTACTAATGCCCCTGACCAAAATTGTTACCAAAAAAGTATAAAAGTATTCTAAACTTGCTGGTAGTAACACGTGCATTTGGGGTTGATCAAACTGCCTTGTATATGACTAAATGTAAGTCATTTTGTTTTTATTTATTTTTATGCTCTTTTATTTTGCCTGTTTTTGTATAATTTCCAACTTTCATGTCTAATTTGAAGGATTATTTTTTTTCTAGCAGAAATGTCTTTGACTTTAACTAAGTCCATTGTCACATTAGTAGGGAAGAGCAGGAAGTATGCTGAAACTTACTCTACAATAACTTCGTAAATATTATCATGGCCACTGTTCTGATAAACATTTTTCCTTTGACTGCATGAATTTAAGTGTGCTACTAGATTGACAATGAAGCCTCATTGCTTTACTGTTGAACTATTTAGAATATACAAGATGGATGCATCTAACAATATTTTTTTCTGGAACTCCCTTCCAATTGTTTTTTCTCTGCCACCTACAATTTAAAAAAAAATTAAGCATCAATTGCCATCTTCTGTCTTCTCGATCAGGCTTCTTTTTCCTTTCTTCACTTCTCAATAAAGTCTTCTCATTCTCTTTCACTTCCTGAAACTCCCTGCATCTTGTTTGCAGTGAAACAAATATATATATATATATATATATTGTCATCTGCAGACAGATCTGTTTCACAGCTCATCAGTACAGTTAGACTCCGATTGCTTTTTAACACAGGATTGAAACCCGACTGAATTGGCATCAGTCAGCGATTTTACCTCTGGGCCAGGGGCGTTTGGTGGAAGAAGGCAGACATTTTAGCACATATATTATCATTATACGTGCCCAATAGCTAGAGTGCTTGAATTCATTTTACTGAATGAGCGATGCATACATGCCAGAGTAGCTACTGTTTTTCAAAATATATATATATATATATATATATATACACACCAGTGAGTTAAATTCATCAGAGCAGAAGCCGTGAAAGTATTTGTAGAAGAGACACACGGAAGCCACATTGCGCTGGTGAGAAAGTGACTGTATACGAGCTGTCAAGTCGGGATCTTTCACATTACAGATTCTCCACTGGATCTTGTCAAGGACACCCAGGTGGATAGCAGGAGCACCTGACCAGATATAATTTGGCAACTAATCAAAGGAAGACCTTGCTAGAAATAAGAGGAGGTTTTTTTTTTTTTTTTACTCAATATTTTTCATCTAAACAAGTCAGTAAAGACAAGTACTTTTTTTCTCAAAGTCTGTAACATAATGTTACAGAGTACGAGTTCGGTTTACAGCATATCAACCGCAATGGGTCATTTGATGCAGATGAGATTTTCACAATAGATTTGTATGAATAGAAGATACTTTCTTTGTAAAAAGGGTTTCGTTGAGAGTCAGGTGTATTGCTAGTAATATTTTTTTCCTTCAACTATTTTTGTTGGTAACATTTTTCATTCAAAAACGTATTTTCGGTGGTAACATCTATCCTTCATAATGTTTGGTTGGTAATATTTTTCATTGAAAAAAAGTTTTGTTGGTGAATACTTTCATAGCATTTTGACCTCGGTTTGGGGGTTAACTATTTACCCATAGCTGGGACCCTAACTAGTTCTAACACTCTGGGTCAGGGTGGGTCTGGGAACAACAGCAATTAAGAGGTGGTTCCATATTCCTCACAACCTCCCAATCAAAGGCCTTGCTGCCAGATGCAGTTTACGGTCATACCCAGGACCTACAGAGTATGAGAAAATAATTACTGTTAAAAGGAGAGAGAACAAAACAAGGAACCAGAATTAAGACAGAAGAACAATTGATGTTGCATTTCAATTTTTTAAGATCAAAATTGACTGAAGAGCAAAAGCTGGGTGAGAGTTCCATAAGCAAGAATTGCAATAGAAGAAACTGTTAGCATAGAACTTACATTTATATCTAGCCATTTCAATTATAAAAATGATAAGACCTACTTGCCAATCTAGTACTGCACTTATTAAAAATACTCTTGAAAGGAGACAGAACAATAAAAGAACCAGGATTACTTCAATTTCAATCATTATCTTCTGTTTTTTTTTTGTTTGTTTTTGGTACCACCACTTTTTAAAAAAATAATCATTTCACCCCAAGCAAGGCAGGACTGCCACTAATGCACCAGGGGTTAGAGAGAGAAAGAGCGAGAAATAATGGTACAGAGAATGTTGAAGAATGGGAAGTTGATGGAATTTAGAAAGGTAGAAGATGGCAATTGACATTGCATTTAAATTTTTTATAATTTAAAGGTGGGAACAATAAGAGAAAAAACTGGATACAGAGGGACATTGAAGAAAGAATAAAAGATGAATGGGATTCAAGAAAACAGAAGGTGGTAATTGATGTTACATTTAAATTTTTGGAAATTGTAGCTGTCCAAGAACCCACTAAATGGAAGAGAGTTCCACAGGCAAGAAATGTGAAAAAAGAAACTGATTAAGTAGAAGGGGTGTTTACATTTTACTATTTTGATGGTAAAAGGGTGGGATCTTGATGCCATTCTACTAGCACTAGTAAATTCATGTAGTTGAGGCACAAGAGAAAATATTCTTCTTCCTTAATGTTTATTTTTTTTATTATTCATACTCAGTAAGCCCTTGTGTCTTAGTTGCTTTACTGCCTTACTTGGGGCAATATGATCTTAAGAAAGATACAGAAACTATACTTGAGGAGTTTGCATCAATGGATAGAAGGTCAAATAAGACCAAGATAGGTAGTAAAAAGAGGCAAGGCTTACTTTGAACAACAAAAATAAGAAATACTGGGGAGACACAATCACTTCCATTCTAAAAGAATATGGCATCTGTGGAACTACCATCTGTGTACTCACTTCCCTGATAGCTATAGTCTCCAAAAGTTTGAGTGCAACATCAATCACCATCTTCTGTTTTCTTCACTTAATACTTTCTCTTATCCTTTTTTTGACATCCTTTGTATCTAATTTTTTTTCCTCTTCTCTCCCTGTAACCCCATGCACACCAGTAGCAGTACTGTCTAGCTTAGTGTGAAATGATTATAAAAAAAATATCTAAGGGAGAGAAATATTCCTGTTATTTTAAAATGTCTATTGGTCATCAGGTTCTGGCTATTCAAGAATTAGATGCATTATAAGAATCTTGAATTTGTAAAGTGACTATATATTAATTACAGGTATACCTCACATAATGTCAGTAATTCATTTCAGGAGAGGCGACTAAAGTTGAAAAATGACTTTAGTCAAACTTTCTCATCTCCGAATTTACTTGTCATTCGGCTAAACCACAAATATAACCATTCCCAGGTTTGCATTTTATTCATAAACACATTTTTAATAATATATGGTCAATAAGAATCTATTTTAAGCTTACAAATAAATTTTAGTTTTCAATATAATACAGGAGAAAGTAATCTAAATTTACGAATACATGAATGTACATACTTGTAGATATTTACAATTTGGCAAGCTTTACAGTACATCACAAACTATTTGTGAATGTGGTTTGCTCTAAGACATTGTAAAATAAAATTATTTTGTAAGGTTAAATAACAAATGCAGTTATTAAAATTATTTTGCAATAGTAGAAAAAACCAATTTATGTTAAATTTACCAATATATATATATATATTCAGCTTGTTTGTTTATATTGAGGATGTAGATGGCTGTAGATTGTCCACATCAACATGATTTTACATGCTTTCAACACTTTTCTAGTAATATTACAACTTCAATATTAGTGGTGAACAGACAAAGTTGAATAAAACAGCTTAAACTTGATTTTTATTTTTTCATATATATATATTTTTTTTTTTTGACAAAGGACACAAGAGAGAATGACTAAACAATGTAACCTGTGGTATGCATGTATTCAGGAGAAAATACAACAAAAGGTAAATTGCTACTGGCACCGAATTCTTAGAACAATGAAAATAAGCAAGAATATTGAGGTTTTTTTTTTATATGGAGAAAAAATTTCCATCCTGTGTGTGCATGTGTGTACTGAGATATATGTATGATTATATATGTATCAATGCATATTTGATTATGTACGTGTAAGTTGATATATGTGTATAATCATGTGTGTGTGTTTGTTAATGTGTGTATGAAGGTGTTAGTGCATGGCTGAGTGGTTAGAACATTCACTTTTCAACCATGAGATTTGGGTTCAAATCTCACCATGGTCAATTTGTGAGGAAGGTGACTTTTTGATGTTATCTGTCTGGAAAAGGCAATCCCAGCATGTGGCATCTTTGAAAAGTGCCAGGAAAACCATACCACGACTTGTGTCATTGTGACTTGTAGGATTGAAAAAAAAATATGAAAATAAAATAAACATAAAAATCTCCCAGGAGTCCTCTGACAGGAAAGACAATTGACGCATGTGCAAAAAGAGAGGCTTCCTGGCGCCAAAAATAAAATATCTTTTTCTCTGTTGGACTTTGGATGGTAAAGATGTGCCAAACTGTTCAGGAAGGAAGTTCCCCAAGAAGAGGTCACTGGAACTAAAAATAAAATCAGTGTCCAAACTGTCCCTCTAGTGTGTCTGTATCTTTCCTTTTCTCTTTGCCTATTTATTTCAGCGGTGAAAGCCATTCAACAAGTTTTGGATGTTTAACCAAAAGAACCAACCCAGCAGTAATAGCCATAACATTCCATAGACTGAAGGTTTGAGAGTACTGGCCTTGTTCAAACTGCTGATCATGCCAGATAATGAGTGCGCTCTCTCTCTCTCTGCGTAATTAAAGCCTGCTCAGCATAGTTGCAGCATAAACCACAGGTGGACTCCGTGAGTGTTGACAGAACACAACTATGTACTAGTAGAGAAAAAAACCTGGCATCTAATTGGAGTCAATTAATTTAAAATCAAGTGTATGTCTCATTCAGGCCTGAAGACACCTGTCATAAGGAGGTGAAGTGTGTTGTCTGAAAAACTTTTCTCACAGTGTCTTATTTCCATAATATTCCTTAATATTTCATATGCAAGCATCCTAATACACTATTATTCACCTAAGAGCCCCTCAAATTCGTGGGTTACTGAGTTTTGAGTTTTGTTTAATGGCATGTCAATCTCTGTGGTTTATTAATGCCAAAAAAGTGGGGTTTTAAGATATTTTTTAATGTTCACTTACAGTGAGAAGGTTGATTTAGTTAGATTTTAATGAAAAATTTGTTTTTATTAATTTTTATTTTAGAAAACTGAAAATGACTTCTAGTTTTGTGTTCAAAAATATTTTGCTGAAAGCAATTTTTTCCTTCAAAAATGTATATTTTTCTGTAAAAGTCTATTTTTATGTATAGATTTCTATAAAAGTGAACTTTTATACTTTCATAGTGTTTTGACACCAGTTTGGAAATTAAATATTTGCCCATAGCTGGGACCCTAACAGGTGCTACCACTCTGAGTCAAGGTGAACCTGAGAACAACAGCAATTAAGAGGTGGTTTCATGCTCCTCACAACCTCCTAATCAGAGGCCTTGCTGCCAGATGCAGTTTACCGTCATACCCAGGACCTAGTGGGTTACTGAATGGTGTTTTATGGATGTAAAACTTGTAGACTATAAATATATGTAGAATAGATAACAGATGATTCTAAACCTGATGAGGCTAAGATAGTAATGCTTGGGAAAGCATCTTCTTGGAAGTCTGCTTTACAAAGTAAAGACTCTTGGAAAGATAGCAAGGGGCAAAGGGAATGGTTAACTTCCCTATCTAAATGAATGGCAACATATGGACTGGGAGGGAACAAATATTGACTGTACTTTCTTCTTAGCAGTGAAATACAAAATAAAGGAAAATGATTCGTCAGTGTTCATTGGATGGTGGGTCTTAGGTTTAAAGGTCTGAAATGGTGAAACCAGGGAATATACCTTTTAAGAACATTTTACATGAAATAAGCAACAGAACAGTGAGAAGTTTGCATCTGTGAGGAAGGGGGTTGTAGGGTTGAAAATAGTCCATCATCCACAAGGCCATCTATGGTAATTTTCTAAGCACAGCTTAAATGTGGCACACGGTCAAAAGTATGGGGCACCAAGTGAGGATTGAACTCACTACTCAATTGTAATGATTCTTGCGAGACAAGCTTGCTAACCATTACACCACCTCGAAGTGCCCAAGAAGTGAATAGTTGATTTACTAAGTGCCACTTAGATATAGCACAAGGCTGAAGGTATGGGGTACCCAGTAAGGATCGAACTCACAACTCAGTTGTAATAGATTGTGGCGAGACAAGCTTGCTAAACATTACACCACGTTGGGGTGCCCCACAAGGCCATATATGGACCACTTCAGCCAATCAAGGCTAGAAAGCCAAGTCTGTCCAGCTATTTCCCTATTTTTGATTATTAATCTGTACATCACAAGCAAGGTGATAATGCCACCAAGATGCAATTGAGAGTGAAAGAAAATAAGACTTTAGCAAAAATTGGGAACCCAATACTAGGCATGAAACAAGAGATAAACCTCTACTCTTGTTCAAAAATCGTGTGAAGAGTGAACCAGATGATAGGCAAACACATTTACTACTATTAACAGAAAAAAAAGAGTTTAGGTGGAGATGTTAAAAGTGTAGAATTGAAGTAGACTTTTGAAAGGAGCCAGAAACCCAATGCTAAGCAGTAAACAAAAAGATTGATTTATACTTTTCTCAAGAATATTTTGTGGAAGAAATTCAAATGGACCTTGTTGATTTATCATTCTAAACCACTAACTGTTGCATCATTATTTGCTAAAAACTTATATTATGATTAATTTTTTTTTCTTTTATCCTAGTTTGTTTCTGATGTGGAGCCAGTGGTCTTAGTTCGACACTAATTGTTTTGGTGACCGACTTGAATTCTTTCTCTCCACGTGAACTTCTTCGAATCCTCGTCGCCACTGATGTGATATCAGTGGTCTTAATCCAAGCGACTTGAATTTTTTCTCTGTGTGAGCTTCTTTGAATCCTCATTGCCACTATGTGGAGCCAAAAGTTGGTCCATGGAAATATAACATGGAACACGAGGTTTAGGTTAAAGAAAGATGTATTACAGAAAAGGTTACAAAGAAGAAGGTACAAATAAATAGAGCTTATGAATCCAGTATAGTCCTTGGTAGTAAACTGCGGTCATACGCACAGTGCTACTATCTGCTCTTCACCCTCTTACTGCCATCACACACCTATTAATATAGCAGTGAGTGAGTCCATGTTGAGGTGAGTATGGGTTCCACAACAGTTTCAATAGTTATTAAATTCAAACTGACTATCTAAACAAAGAGAAACACCTGTCATGAAGAATAACTAATGAATAGGCATCTATTTTCCCCCACCCAGAGTAAAATATCAAATTAAATAAAAAAAATGTAATTTTAATCCAGTATGAATATAATGGAATAAAAATGTCATTTAGATTCATTGAAAATGTTTTTTAAAGAAATGATATGAAAATTTCCAATTGAGATTATATGAGTGCTTATCTCTGGCACGTGGAATAATTACTTGACAAGATGGAAAATATTTATTTTCTTTGCAGATGTGTTTTCTGAATAAATAAGTCATTAAACATTTTGATAAATTTGTTTTAATTTTTTCTTATTTTTCTATTAATTTATTTCTTTTTTCATGGTTTCATTTTCTTTTACTCTTCTCTTTCAAATTCTTTTTTTCTTTTGCTTCAAAATGCTTTCATTTCTTTTCTCTTTCAACAACAGGTTCTTTCATTTCTTCTTTCAAATTCATTTCTTCTAAATTATTCAAATTTTCTTATTTCTTTTATCTTTCAAATTCTTTCATCATTTCTTCATTCAGTAAATCCTTTCTTCATATTTCTTTTATCTTTCAAATTCTTTATTCTTCCTTAGTTATGCTCTTTCAAATTCTTTCTTCATTTCTTTCCATTTTAAATCCGTTTTTTTTATCTCTGTCATCTTTTTGATTTGTCTACTTTCAATTTGGATTGACAATTGTTCATATAAATGCTTCCTTACACTCTTCTTGTTAACTCTAAGCAATGTTATTAGGCAAATTCAGAAGAAAAACCCTTATGCAAAAATTCTGTAATTTCTGTAGAACATATATTTAACCAGTTAGTGGGGGTTTGCATCGATTAAATAAATTGCAATCATGCAATAAATAAATGAAACTGATTACTTTCAGTCAGCTGATCCTGATGCCACAACCTGGGGGGGGGGATTTTCTTTTTGTAATTGTTTTAATCATGTTCAAACCTTCACTCTCCCATTTATTATTCACTAGCAGTATAGCCCGGCATTGCTCAGGTGTAATGAAAGCTTTAAAACTAATCCATGGTCCTGGAGATCAGACTCAGCCTAAAGAATATTTGTGTGAAGTTTGGTGAGAATCGGATAAAAATTGTGGATTTGTATAAAGGAAGGAAGGAAGGAAGGAAGGAAGGAAGGAAGGAAGGAAGGAAGGAAGGAAGGACAGACAGACAGACAGACAGACAGACAGACAGACAGACAGACAAACAGACAAACAGACAGACAGACAGACAAACAGACAGATAAACAGACAGATAAACAGACAGATAAACAGACACACAGACAGATAAACAGACACACAGACAGATAAACACTCACAGACATCTTGCCTTTTATATATAATTATTGATTTTCTGCACTATTGTAAGAACTGCAACCTTGAAACTTCTGAATATCGTTTCTTTTGTCTTTGTCTATGAGTATCAAATTTGATTAAAATTGGACCACTCCTATAACCCAATTTTTTTGATTTTCGATATTTATCGGGGGTACCTCGACACAAAACCTAGCTAAGAACACTTGCAGACACTTTTAGTACAGCTGTGTAAATTTTCAAGAAAATCGGTTCAGCCATTTTGGAGTCTATCGGTAACGGACACACACACAAAGTTCCATTTATAAATAAGTTTAGATTTAGATTGTGATCAGTTACCATTTTGTTTTCATCAAAAGAATGCCAACAATTCCTTCTGAAGATATATTGGCCTGAAAAGATTACTAAAGGTTTTTACAAAAAGTGTATCTATTTAAATTGAGATTATATATATATATATATAAATGTATATTTGGGCAGCAATCTTTCTTTTAAACAGGTTTTGTTAAAAACAACTGACAAGGAAAACTTTATTAATTTTTTTTCTTTAATTTTTCCAATATTTTTAAATGCTTCCTTTTTGCTGGAAATAATGGAATGTAAAAACTTTTTGACTTTTCAAGCAATGTCAGCCTCTTCAGAGTGCAATAGAATAATAATGCAATAAAAAACATTTATTAAACCATAACTTACAAGAACCCTTAAAAATAATTTTGGTTGAAAATACTAAATTACTATTTAAATCACAATATCAAAAAGGCACCTCACTATAAGAGAGGCACTATATATCAAACAAGTTTTTCCTCTGATCAACCTTACATTATTTAACAATGGAAATGGAATTTTGAAAATTAAAAAAAAAAAAAAAGCAAAGAAACAGACAGACGCTTGCAGTCTAACATGAGAATATAACAACACCAGAAAAATAAGATCTTTGAAAATGGCCTGTGAAGACGTTGAAATGTCCTATTCTTGAAATGATAATTCGTCGTTTCCTTTTTGGAAAGTTGAAAATTATGGAAAATTTTTACATTCCTCAACTCCAGTAAAGGCTGTCTATGCTGTTTGTTCTCTGAAGCCCATTTCATCCCTTCTCTATACCATTTTGTGAGAGGGTTAGTTTTATAGATGACAGTAAATAATTTATCTTCCTTCTGTGGCTTTCTCTCTGTCTGAGCCTAATGCTCTGTACTTTGAAATTGACTTCACTTACTTATAACTAAAGTAAATGTACTGTATTGAGTTTTGTAATAGTTCTTACTGCTTTTTTTAAGGACACTAACCTTGAATTACTTCACTTAAATTTCTTTCATGATTTCCTAATTCATTTCTTTCTTACTTTTGTTGTGTGTGTGAAAATGTTTTTTTTTTGACAATCATTGATAATTTTTTTTTTAAACTGTCAGCTCACATTTGTGCTAGAGGTAGTTTTCATTCAACACCACACGTTGCCACAAAACCAAAACATTAATCTCAAAACTAGAGTCATGTTCTCAAATAGTTTCATCAGACAAAGGTTTTCATATGGATGTCAGACATGGCACCAAACTTGTTCAGAAATATTTAAATTGTCAGTTGTATTATAACTTATTCAGCTTAGTGGTTAAAAATGGCCCTAAGTGAGTTAAGGAACAGACTTCTCTAAACTCTGTGCATTGACACTACTGAATCACAAAAAAAAAAAAAAAAAACTGCACCAAATAACAAATCAACTCACTTGAGTTCTTTCAGCAGTAGCAACAACTAAAATGGGTTTGGTTTGAGTGTTGTTTAACAGCATATCAATCTCTGTGGGTTATTTACTGACAAAAAAGTTGGGGTTTTAAGGTATTTTTTTTTAATGTTCAGTTACAGTGAGAATGTTGATTTAAATCTGATTTGAATGTATAATTTTTTTTTTTTTTTTAGAAAACTGAAAATATCTTCTAGTTTTGTCTTCAAAAATATTTTGCTGCAAATTTTTCTTCAAAAAATGTGTTATAGTAATAATTCTTCAAAAATGTATTGTTGCTAATATTTTTACAGTATTTACATTATTTAGTCTATTGTCATATTTGTTGCCATTTGTACAATGTTTCAACCGTTGTATGCTCTAGTCTTCTTCAGGAAATGTCATACAAATAGCAACAAAGATGAGGACAATAGTCTAAATTATGTAAATACTACCTCATCTCAGAAATATAGACAAATACTAAGTTTATTTTTATGTATATATTTCTATAAAAGTATACTTTTATACTTTCATAATGTTTTGACCCCAGTTTAGGTGGCTAGCTATTTGCCCATTGCTGGAACCCTAACAGGTACTATCACTCTGGGTCAGGGTGGGCCTGAGAACAACAGCGATTATGTGGTACTTCCATGCTCCGCACAACCTCCCAATCAGAGGCCTTGCTGTTTACCATCATGCCCAGGACCAACAACAACTAAAATTGATAGCACTTACGAGTCAAAGAAAAAAATAAGGACATACATTATCCTTGAGTATATATGGTGAGTTTTTATAATCGAGTTTTTATATAAAAAATATTGAGTTGCACTGTACACAAGTAATTATTTTTTGAATGGGTTAGAAATCAGGCATTTTGATGACTGGCTGCACTATAAACAAAGTAATTTTTTCTGGAAGTTTAAAATGATTGTTTGCTTAACAGCTCATCAACCACTACAGAGTCATTTAAGGCCAGGAACATTTTTTTTTTAAACTTTTGGGCTGCACAAATTTTTAATTATTTTCAAAGTTATGTATCTCTAGATTTTTGGTTGCTTTCAAGGTTTTTATCAGTATTGTTTAAAGTAATTTAAAGAGTTGAGTTTTTTTAAGTACTCAATAATCAGGTGTGGAGTCACCTTATGAAATAATTCCTTGATTCCGTTTACTTTGTAGTATTTGTTATGGATATCTTTATATTTCTGGCATTCCGTTAATATGCTTTATCGTCATCTGCTGGTTGCAGAAAGTTTAAAATGAATGCAAAAAATTAATGGGTCACACTATACATGATGTCATCTTATACACAATATATTGTAACCAAAATGATAATATTCAACATTTCTTTGAACAAAAGTTTAGGACAGAAATCCCCAATCAATACTGGAAAGAGCTATAACAGTTGCTGAAATTGAGAAGTCTATTTTACTGAAAAATTGCTTTAAGAGAAAGATTTTTAGAAATTTCAACTGAAAGTAGCACTGGTTGTTCAGTTTATGTATGTTGAAAGTTTTCTTATAAGGAACTTGTGTTGGTTGGTTTTGTATGATTAGAAGATAACAAACTTGAATTAATGACGTTTATTTTTTATATAAAACTTTAGGTTTTTTACATCAAATTAACAACAGTTAATTTTTGTGTGTGGATACAGGAGCAGACTAGCTGAATTCTCTTCACTCTGGGAGGATAGTAATAAATGCGTCTATCCCTTCTGGACTCTAGTTGTCAACTGATATAGTCTTTCTCTTTTCAAAATCTCTCTACCAAACTACTGTCCTTTACTGCTACTCCCACCAAAAGAAACCATTAACTTGTTTAACGGTTTTGCCGCCCAATTTTAAATTCTTGGTGTCAGTGTGTCTACCTTTTTCTATTTTTAGCACACTCGCCATTTTATAAACCATAACAAAGTAATTAATATTACTAGAAAAAGCTATAACAGTTGCTGAAATTGAGAAGTCTATTTTACTGAAAAATTGTTTTAAGAGAAAGGTTTTTAGAAATTTCAACTGAAAGTAGCACTGGTTGTTCAGTTTGTGTATGTTGAAAGTTTTGAACTAATTAATATTACCATTTGATGTGCATTGTGGTGTAGTGGATATTGGCTTGGAACGGCAAATTGGCATGCCGAGTTCAAATTCCAGTTGAATTCCTTGCATTCACTTACACAAATACCCTTGGGAATGGTATGAATCATCTCTTCTCTCCAGTTATGGGTTAAATAATAAGACAGATTGGGTTCTATAGCCTTGGCTGGCAACCAGTCTACCACAGAAAGCTATGGCAACCTACTGCAGGATAATCTTCTGCCCAGTCAGTCATGTCTCTTTTGAGACATGATCACCCAAAGCATGTATAACATATGGCAGTTAACTGACTGACTGACTATTTGAGATGAGAAGAATAGATCCTACACTTTGATCCAAGCACAATGGTCAAGGAATGAAAAAAAAAAGATGATTAATTCATGTAGCACTGGCTGCTCAATCAAAGGTCAAATGTTTCCTTATCAAGAAACAATTATTACCATTTAAGATGCGGAGATCAGATACGCTTAGTACTTACTTGCCACACCATGTTAGAAAGTATGAGAAAAGTTTAAACTGAAGAGCCTGTATGTGTACACCTGGACCAGGTCCAAAAATAGCCCCAGCTCTTGCAATAGTTTTGCTAGCATCAGTATTACTACCAATCCTGCTGGTCCTGGGTATAACGCTAAATTGCATCCAGCAGTAAGGCCTCTCATTGGGAGGTTGTGAAGAGCATGGAACTACCTTTTACTTGCTGTTCTTCCCAGGTCCACCCTGACCCAGTGTGGTAGCACCTGTTAAGGTCCTAGCTATGGGCAAATATTTAATTTACAAACTGGTGTCAAAACACTATGAAAATATAAAAGTTCACTTTTATAGAAATCTATACATAAAAATAGATTTTTACAGAAAAATACACATTTTTGAAGGAAAAAATTGTTTTCAGCAAAATATTTTTGAATACAAAACTAGAAGACATCTTCAGTTTTCTATAAAAAAAAAAATAATAATAATATAAAAAAATTTTTTATATCAAAATTTGACTAAGTTAACCTCACTAAAACCGAACATTAAAAAAATATCTTTAAAACCTTACCTTTTTGGCATTAAATAATCCACAGAGGTTGATATGCCATTAAACAAAACTCAAACCAATCCTGCCTCTTTAATGAAATAAGGGAAGTACTGGCACAGACAACTATTCCTCTGAAAGTGCATACCTTTCAATATATTCAGTTGTGCTTTGCCCAAATACAAAAACCCAATTGAAAGATAAAATGTAGATTGTCTGCAAAAGTGTAGATGCTACACTTGATCCCAGTCAATGGTTAGGGAGTGAAGAACAGATTAATTTGAAGGACAATAAAGGCTAAATGTTACCTTAAAAGGAAACAGCGAATATTACAATTATCATTTCAAGAATAGGACGTTTAAGGAGAGTGTTATTTCTGGTTCCAAGAAAACCATAATCATCCTAAGAAAAAAAATCTGAGTTGATCTAAAATGCAAATACAGAAGAATATACTGAAACCTACTTGAAGTATTTCCATCAAGAGAACAGTGAGAAAAGATGTCTTACAGAATTGTCTAAAGTGCATGAATATTAAGGCAATTCGCCAAGCCTGTCAGTTGCAGTGAATTTATCAAAAGTCCTAAAAGATAGCTGCTGCCAAGATAGAAAAAAAAAATGTCTGCTGTTTTCATTTAGAATTTATTCGGTAAACTTATGTGTATGAAATAAAGATAAGTATGTTACTCAGGAACTCATGATTAAAAATGGAAAAACTTATTTTCTATTTAGCAAAAAAGAAAAAAAAAATCAAACAAACATCTTCCAAAATAATTAAATTTTTATATTGTTTTTGGTGTTTGTTGTGGTGTAATGGATATTGACATTACATGAGATATTAAAGAGACAAGTTCCAATTCCAGTCAAATTTGTTTTGTTCATTGATGCACAAATATCCCTGAAAAAAAAAAAAAAAAAAAAAAAAAAAATACTAATGCATCGCTTCTCTCCAGCTATGGGTTGAATAGCGAGACAGCTTAGGTTCTATAGACTTGGTTGGCAATCATTCTACTGCAGAAAGTAATAGCAACCTACTGCATGAAAATCTTCTGTCAAGTTATTCAGGCTTGGGTGATCATGTCTCAGAAAAGATGATCACCAAAGTATGTGTCACTTATGGCAATTAACTGACGGAAATTGTTTGGATTGTTGTCCTCATAATTATCGCCACACTCACAAGCCGAGGTGTCCAGAAAAAGAGAAGGTCAAGCCGAGGTGTCCAGAAAAAAAAAGAAAGGTCAAGCCGAGGTGTCCAGAAAAAGAAAAGGTCAAAGCCGAGGTGTCTGAAAAAGAAAAAGGTCAAGCCGAGGTGTCAGAAAAGAAAAGGTCAGCAGGGTGTCCAGAAAAAGAAAGGTCAAGCCGAGGTGTCCAGAAAAAGAAAGGTCAAGCCGAGGTGTCCAGAAAAAGAAAGGTCAAGCCGAGGTGTCCAGAAAAAGAAAAGGTCAAGCCGAGGTGTCCAGAAAAGAAAAGGTCAAGCCGAGGTGTCCAGAAAAGGTCAAGCCGAGGTGTCCAGAAAAAGAAAAGGTCAAGCCGAGGTGTCCAGAAAAAGAAAAGGTCAAAGCCGAGGTGTCAGAAAAGAAAAGGTCAAGCAGGGTGTCCAGAGAAAAAGAAAAGGTCAAGCCGAGGTGTCCAGAAAAAGAAAAGGTCAAGCCGAGGTGTCCAGAAAAAGAAAAGGTCAAGCCGAGGTGTCCAGAAAAGAAAGGTCAAGCCGAGGTGTCCAGAAAAAGAAAAGGTCAAGCAGGGTGTCCAGAAAAAAGAAAAGGTCAAGCCGAGGTGTCCAGAAAAAGAAAAGGGTCAAACCGAGGTGTCCAGAAAAAGAAAGAGTCAAGCCGAGGTGTCCAAAGAAGAAAAGGTCAAGCCGAGGTGTCCAGAAAAAGGTCAAGCCGAGGTGTCCAGAAGAAAAGGTCAAGCCGAGGTGTCCAGAAAAAAGAAAAGGTCAAGCCGAGGTGTCCAGAAAAGAAAGGTCAGCCGAGGTGTCCAGAAAAGAAAAGGTCAGCCGAGGTGTCCAGAAAAAGAAAAGGTCAAGCCGAGGTGTCCAGAAAAAGAAAAGGTCAAGCCGAGGTGTCAGAAAAAGAAAAGGTCAAGCCGAGGTGTCCAGAAAAAGAAAAGGTCAAGCCAAGGGGTGTCCAGAAAAGAAAAGGTCAAGCCGAGGTGTCCAGAAAAAAGAAAGGTCAAGCCGAGGTGTCCAGAAAAAAGAAAAGGTCAAGCCGAAGGTGTCCAGAAAAAGAAAAGGTCAAGCCGAGGTGTCCAGAAAAAGAAAAGGTCAAGCCGAGGTGTCCAGAAAAAAGAAAGGTCAAGCCGAGGTGTCCAGAAAAAGAAAAGGTCAAGCCGAGGTGTCCAGAAAAAGAAAAGGTCAAGCCGAGGTGTCCAGAAAAAGAAAAGGTCAAGCCGAGGTGTCCAGAAAAAGAAAAGGTCAAGCCGAGGTGTCCAGAAAAAGAAAAGGTCAAGCCGAGGTGTCAGAAAAGGTCAAGCCGAGGTGTCCAGAAAAAGAAAAGGTCAAGCCGAGGGTGTCCAAGAAAAAGAAAAGGTCAAGCCGAGGTGTCAGAAAAGAAAAGGTCAAGCCGAGGTGTCCAGAAAAAGAAAGGTCAAGCCGAGGTGTCCAGAAAAAGAAAAGGTCAAGCCGAGGTGTCCAGAAAAAAAAGAAAAGGTCAAGCCGAGGTGTCCAGAAAAAGAAAAGGTCAAGCCGAGGTGTCCAGAAAAAAAAAAGGTCAAGCCGAGGTGTCCGAAAAGGTCAAGCCGAGGTGTCCAGAAAAAAGAAAAGGTCAAGCCGAGGGTGTCCAGAAAAGAAAAGGTCAAGCCGAGGTGTCCAGAAAAAGAAAAGGTCAAGCAGGTGTCCAGAAAAAGAAAAGGTCAAGCCGAGGTGTCCAGAAAAAGAAAAGGTCAAGCCGAGGTGTCCAGAAAAAGAAAAGGTCAAGCCGAGGTGTCCAGAAAGAAAAGTCAAGCCGAGGTGTCCAGAAAAAGAAAAGGTCAAGCCGAGGTGTCCAGAAAAAGAAAAGGTCAAGCCGAGGTGTCCAGAAAGAAAAAGGTCAAGCCGAGGTGTCCAGAAAAAGAAAAGGTCAAGCCGAGGTGTCCAGAAAAAGGTCAAGCCGAGGTGTCCAGAAAAAGAAAAGGTCAAGCCGAGCTGTCCAGAAAAAGAAAAGGTCAAGCCGAGGTATCCAGAAAAAGAAAAGGTCAAGCCGAGGTATCCAGAAAAAGAAAAGGTCAAGCCGAGGTATCCAGAAAAAGAAAAGGTCAAGCCGAGGTATCCAGAAAAAGAAAAGGTCAAGCCGAGGTATCCAGAAAAAGAAAAGGTCAAGCCGAGGTATCCAGAAAAAGAAAAGGTCAAGCCGAGGTATCCAGAAAAAGAAAAGGTCAAGCCGAGGTATCCAGAAAAATAGGTTAAAATCTGACACCAATGTTTTGTGCTTTGTAAATATCAGGTGATACCTCATTTTTCTTAGTTCACATCTAACACTTCAGTTGCTACACAGCAAATAAATCATAATATTTGGCAGTACTCAAGTAAGAGTTCTGATAACAGAAACAGACACCTTTTTGCTCTCTATAGTTGTGAATGTGTCCTCAATAAATGCTGTCTTTGTTCAATGACAGAATGAGGCCCTGTATATCATGTCACAAGTTTGGTTATCATGACTTCCAGCAAATCTGTAATAGTGCGTTCAATGAGGGGAACACTTTCCTCACTCAGTGCAATGCATTCCTTTCTTATGATAAAGCAGAATATTTCACATATAAATTCTTATCCAATTCTATTTTTGATTCAACTGGGGGTAACTTTTTTGGGCACCTCGACAGTGTAATGAATCACAAGCTTGTCTCACTAGAATCACCATTGATTAGTGATATCGATCCTCACTTGGTGCCCCACACTAAGCATTGTGCCACATCTATGCAGCCCTTAGAAAATCATCATCTGGAATATCTTTACCTGACTTTCTACTTAGAACAATCTGTATAGAGTGATATATGTCTTTTTACCATGGTGCCTCAATTATACGAATTTAAGGATGCTACTAGATTGGCAGTTAGGTCTCACCATTTTACTGTTAAATGAGCTAAATTCAACCGCCACTTCTTCTCTAACAGTTTGTCTCACCGATACGGCTTAATTTTTTGTTTCCCTGATAACTATAACCATTAGTAAATCACTCACTTCTGCCTTCTTGAAAAAATGTCCCTATTTTATCCTTTCCTTAATCTTCTCATTGAACTTCTTCAATCATGTTCAGTTATTGGCAGTCCTGTTCTCCAATATGTCTTAGTTTGTACTACCTGGCCCAGGGACTGAACTCACAATTACTATATTACCAAATTCATTAGGCCATTGTTGATATGTTATCCTTTAACATTGACATAAGTATATGAACAATCTAGCCCAAAGCTTAAATAAAGGGTTCAGTCTGAAGTTCTCTGAAGATTATTTGGACTAATAGGTACCTGATGAAGGTTGGAGAGCAGAATAATCAAAACAGTAAACCAAGACTAAGTAATATAGATGTTAACTAATTTTGTTGCTAATCATTTCATTTTTTTTTTTTTTTTTTTTTTAACATTTCACCCCAATAATATCTGTCTTTATTTCTGAGATGAGGTAGTATTTACATTATTTGGACTAATGTCCTCATATATGTTGCCATTTTTATAATGTTTTGGTCATTGTACACTGGCCTTCTCAGGTGTTGGGAATTTTGAACTGAACCCTTTATTACAATCACTGGGGCACATCATTCTCATTCCTTGCATTAGTAATGCCTCAATTGAAAGTCATGTGTTACCTCCCTTTAACCCTGCAAGTTACTTGCTCACCACTGCTGTAGCCGGGTATTGAACTTACAACACTTTGGGTCAAGTCACAGGAACTAACCAATGTCTATATCCACTGGGCCATGTACCCTTAAGGAATGAGAATGATATACCCTGGTGATTGTAATAAAGGGTTCGATTTGAAATTCCTAGCACCTGAAGAAGGCTGGAGCGTACAACGACCAAAACATCGTACAAATGGCAACAAAGATGAGGACAATCGTCCGAATAAGGTAAATACTGTATTTCACCTGAAGCAAAGTAATAATGCCACTAGGACACATGAAGTTACAGCAAGTGAAAGCGAATGAACCGACTTTAGTGAGGAAAGAGACAATAAAGGAACAAGATTTAGGAAGACAGAACGTGGCAACTGACATTGCACTTAAATTTTAGAAGACTTTAAGTGGCAGAAAAGCCAGAAATCAAAAGCCAAAAAAGTGCAAAAAAAGAAACTATTGGAATAGAACTGACAGTTGCATTTAGCTAGTTCAATAATAAAACAGTGGGACCTAATTGCCAATCTAGTAGCATGCTTAAATTCATTTCAAATTTAAATTTTTTAAAGTTTTGGTGGAAAGGAAGCAAAATATAAAAATGAGTTCAACATTCAAAAGATGTTTTTTTGTTCTTTTTTATGGCTTATCAACCTACAAGATAGTAGTTCAAAAGAAGAAACTAGTAGAATTCTGAGTGTGTATCTTATGTACAGCCATCTTTTAAAATCATTTAACTAAGACAATTTGTTCTGACTGGTAATTGATCAATATTTGTTTAGACAAAATGGCAAAAATTGATTCTAACAAGTATCTGTCTCTGTTGAGCCAGATACTCATCAATATTATGCTATTCAAATATTTTTTTAGCATTGAAAAGACAGACAATTTTTATGCGGTATATTTTCAATATTTGTTTAATAACTTATTAAAAAAGGTAATCACTCCAATTTTTGTCCACCTGTTGAGCCATAGTCAATTTTATGCCATTCCAATAATTGATTGGGGTAAGATCATAAAGTGGTATCTTGGTTACACATACAGGTCTTACAGCTAACTTGAGTTTTTTCCTTTCATTTTTTTATACAGTATGGTTCTCCCTGTACAGGACCCAGGAGCCACTCTAGGTAGAGAGTTACATTAAGGTAAGGTTTATATAGATATTAGATCAAGATTTGATCCAAGACTTGAACAGGTTAAGATCGTAGCAAAACATCCTTTTGGAAGATTGTTCCACAGAGCCAAGTTTTGTGGGAAGAAGCTATTTGCATGGAACTTCAATCAATTAAGTGCCATATGTGATACACACAATCATGTCTCGAAAGGAACATGACTGACTGGGCATAAGATTATCCTGTAGTAAGTTGCCATTACTTTCTGTGGTAGACTGGTTGCCAACCAAGGCTATAGAACTCAATCTGTCCTGCTATTTAACCCATAACTGGAAAGAAGAGAGATTAATACCTTTCTCAAGGGTATTTGCACATAAGTGAATGCAAGGAATTCAACTGGTATTTGAACTTGGCTCTCCAATTTCTCATTCTGAGCCAATATCCACTGCACCATAATGCACATCAGCATGGAACTTACTCCTCACTAATGGAATACAGAGGGAGTCTGGGTGGTTTTCTATGTAAGTGGCATGGCAGGTCCTAGCTGTGAAGGTCAGACCATGAGGTGATGCAGTTTGTCCAAGCACTTACTGTAGAAGAAGCGATAAAGCAGTGAGAGACTCACCACATTCCACCTGTGAGAGCGAAAGGTTGGAAAATAATTCTCCTCCAACATGGTCATAGAGGCGCTTTTGAACTCTCTCAAGATGGTATAGTGAAGTCTAAACAGGAACTGACCAGATATGACGACAGTACTCCATTTTTGACCTGATCTACCTCTTTTAAAGGTAGCGTGAAGAGTCAGGTACTTATGGAAGTGGTATAGGGAGCCTGTATCTTTATAGTTTGTCTATTTTATAGGACTGATGTTCTTGGGAAAAAGCTGTTTGAGTGGAACTAGCTTTTTGACGATGGAATATAGTAGTAGGGCTTGTGATGTGCTACTATCTAAGTGGCTTGGTGGGGTCTAAGCTGGGAAGCTTCAGACCTGCTGGAACCATGAGGTGATGCAATTCATCTGAGCACTCCCCATGGTAGTAGCAATAGAGCAGTGAGAGACTTGACATATCCTACGCATTTTATATTGTACTTTTGTTGCAGTTATCTTTTGGAATACGGTTTGATTTCTTTAAGAAATTATAGGATATTATATGGATTGTCATAAAAGAATTCTTTTATGTTGTAGTTTTGATGAAGTTATATTTTGGAATACAGTTTAAGAAATTGTAAGATATTATATGAACTAATGGCCTTTCCTCCCCGGCTGTTAGATTCTTTGTTTCTCTCCTCCTTTTTCCTTCCCGCTGTTTGACTATTTATCTTTCTGTCCCTTCAGCCCACATACTGGCTATTCAGTTGACTCTGCATCCTCACCTACTTATCACTTGATTTGGCCAAAAAGTTAAAAAGAATTGTAGTTTTTACCTTACTAGCAGAAACCTTGCTTGGAATGAGAAATTCCAGTTGAATTCAATGCATTCACTTACGCGCAAATACCTTGGGAAAACATATTAACCAGCTTTTCCCTCTTTGACTTGGTTGGCAACCAATCTACCACAGAAAGTAATGCCAGCCTACTGCAAAAATATCTTCTGATCATTCACGTCTCTTTTGAGACATGATCTCCCAAACATGTATCATGCATGACACTTAACTGACTGGATCTCTATAAATAGTACTGGTAATATTAGTCATTTTCTTACAAAGAAATGTTAAGCAGTATTTCATAAAGCAGCCAGTGTTATTCAAGTTAAGCATTTTTTTCTCTACCTGGTCATCAGGTTGGGATCAAAGTATAGTATCTGTTCTCAGAGACTTACTGCCTGTTTGCCGGCCGGGAAGCAATGACCAGCTTTGTACACAATTATCGCATCTACTCCAACAGCTTCTTTTCTCACACTTCCCGCCTGTGGAATTCCCTTCTGCATACTTGCTTCCCCAATGACTACAATCTCCAGGAGTTTAAATGTAAGGTCAATAGACACCTCCTAACACACTAACTCGCACCCATTCCCTCCAACACTCTCCCTACATACCTCCTAACTCATCTATCACCCTCCCTCTGACATCTCCTATACCCAATTGCTCTATGTAATCCCCTGCGCTATAGTGGCAGACTGCCTTGCTTGGTGTGATATGATTAAAAAAGAAAAAAGCGGGGCTGAGTAATCTTTGGCCAATGACCTGAATATGTGCCCAGGTTCCCCATGTTAAAAACTGACCTCGCGTTACAACTCGCTCTAGTAGGGGAGTAGGGTAAATATCAAGCGTAGTATCTGTTCTTATCTCTAATAGTAATAGTGATATTAGCTGTTTTCTTATAAAGGAAAGATCTAATATTTACTGACTGAGCAGCTGTTGAAATTTATGAAATATTTCTATTAACACAATATCTCAGGAAACAGGTTTTCCATAAACTGTTATTGCTATTTTTTAGCACTGATGAGGATTTCCTCATCAGTACTAAAAATAATATTACCAGGTCTGACCTTCACAGCTTAGACCCGCCAAGCCACAAGAGAAATAGTGCTAGGATGTGCGTTGTGGTGCATTGGATACTGGCTCAGAACGCTGTAAGAGGTAGATCAGGTCAAAAATGGAGTATTGTTGCCATATCTGGACAGTTCCTGTTCAGACCTCACTTTGCTGTCTTGATAGAGTTAAAAAGCGCCTCTATGACCATGTTGGAGGAGAATTATTTTCCAACCTTTCGCTCTCACAGGTGGGATGTGGTGAGTCTCTCACTGCTTTATCGCTTCTTCTACGGGAAGTGCTTGGACAAACTGCATCACCTCATGGTTCTATCAGGTCTGACATTCACGGCTAGGACCTGCCATGCTGCTTACATAGAAAACCACCCAGACTCCCTCTGTATTCCATTAGTGAGGAGTAAGTTTCATGCTGATGTGCATTGTGGTGCAGTGGATATTGGCTCAATGAGAAATTGGAGAGCCAAGTTCAAATTCCAGTTGAATTCCTTGCATTCACTTATGCACAAATACCCTTGAGAAAGGTATTAATCTCTCTTCTTTCCAGTTATGGGTTAAATAACAAGACAGATTGGGTTCTATAGACTTGGTCAGCAACCAATCTACCACAGAAAGTAATGGCAACCTACTGCGGGATAATCTTATGCCCAGTCAGTCATGTCTCTTTTGAGACATGATCGCCCAAGCGTGTATCACGTATGGCACTTAACTGACTGACTGAGGATTTCCTAATATTTCTTTTGAGAAAATGTGGAATGTTGATATCTTGATATCATTTTCTCTTCAGTCTGAATGTGCTATTGGTTTTAATTGTTGCCACTACTGTAAGTCTTCAAGTGATGTGGTTTCTCCTATCTGGTACCACACTTGATAATTTTGTAGTAGCAGTCAATGAGGTATGAAGAAGGATAATCCTTGCTAAAACCTACTGGCTTTATTCACTCCCAGTTCATTTTAGTTGTTATATACAGCTGACAGTTTAGATATTTCTTAATAGCTGACTGGTACTGCCCAATCTAAGTGTCATGCATAATACACACTTTGATGATTATGTCTCATTCAAGAGATGACTGACCAGGCAGAAGCTTTTCCCCACAGTGGGTTGCATTACTTTCTGTGGTAGACTGGTTGCCAACCAAGGCTGAAGAAATTAATGTGTTCTGCTATTTAACAAATAGCTGGAGAGAGAAGAGATGGATTAATACCATTCCCAAGGGTATTTGTGTATAAATGAATGCAAAGAATTCACAACAAGAAATCGGAGAGCCAAGTTTAAATACCAGCTGAATTTCTTGCAATCAATTACGTGAAAATACCCTTAGAGAAGGTATTAATCCATCTCTTTTCCCTCCAGCTATGAGCTAAATAGCAGAACAAATTAGGTTCTAGCCTTGGTTGGCAACCTACTGTGGGAAAACCTGTCCAGTCAGTCATCACTTAAAAGAGACATGGTCACCTAAGCATGTATCACATAAGCATTTAACTGACTGGGCAGTATGCATAGCAGTAATATGAAAGTTTAGATCTGACATGGCTAACTCATATTCTTATAGCCTAGACCTTTCAGAACAAACTGGACATCATGCATGCCATTCATACTAGAGTCTATATCTTAAGTGGCTATTTATCTTAAGTGGCTATTTAAGATCCTGACTCATATACTAATAGTTTATAGTTTAGACCTTTTCTAATGAGTTCTTTGATTAATTATCATTTTAGAGCATTTTGTAGTTACAGTATTTACATTATTCAAATGATTGTCCTCATCTTTGTTGCTGTTTGTACGATGTTTTGGCTGTTGTACACTCTGGCCTTCTTCAGGTGATAAGAATTCCTTTATTACAATCACTGGGTATATCATTCTCATTCCTTGCATAGTAGTGCCTCTTTTAGAAGTCATCAGCTACCTCCCTCTAACCCTGTAAGTTGTTCACCACTGCTGTAGCCTGGTATTGAACTCACAACTCTTTAGGTCAAGTTATGTGAACTAACCAATGTCTATATCCACTGGGCCATGACTTCCAAAAGATGCACTAGGGATGAGAATCATATACCCCAGTGATTGTAATGAAGGGTTTGGTTCAAAATTCCAAGCACTGAAGAAGTACAGAGTGTACAACAGCTGAAACTTCATACAAATGGCATCAAGATGAGGACAATAATCCAAATAATTTAAATACTACCTCATCTTAGACATATAGACAAATAGCATTTTGTAGTGTTGGACAAAACTACCCTAAGCACAGTTATGTTCAATTTTCTTCTGTATAAATTAGCAGTATATTCATTCCTGTTATTTAATAGGTTTTTTTTAAAGTAAACAATTTATATAGTTTTTTTTTTTATAAACATGTGTTAGAATAAATGAAACTAATATTGATGGCATGAATTTTGTTGAAAGCAAAAAATACTTGTTTTTGGTCCTTTATGCAACTGATGATTGGGTTTGAGTTATTTTCTCGTGTTTTTGCCAATCATCATCTGTTATGGTACTAAGTAAATGACATTTCTCAGACTGCTGCCTGATTTTTAGAAATTCAGTAAATTGTGATAAAGGATCTCATTTTAATGATAGTCAATTATACCAGTTCCATATCGCCATCATAAACATTCAATCATAGACAAATTTTATTTCATCAACACTTTATATTCTGTGTAATATTATTTTGTTTGTTTTTGTTATCAGATTTGAGCCAGTGTGCACTGTAGAATAATAACACTTACTGATGTAAGGATCCCAGCTTGTGTCCTGCTGTCAGACAAAAATAAAGCAGGCTGTAACTCAATACAGATCCTGCAACAATGCTAAGATAAACCCTATATATATATATATATATATATATATATACAGAAATACCTCTGCTCATTTACCAGCAGCCAATCACAGCCCATACAATGGACTTGCCCATACAGGCACAATGAGATGCCCCAGTGCACCATATATATATATATATATCTTCTTCTCAAGTTAGGATGATTAGTCAACTCAGCTTGTTCCACAACTGAGTGCTGACTCTTACAACTTGATCTAAACTTATTTATAAATGGAACTTTGTCTCTGTGTGTGTCCATTACCTATAGACTCCGAAACGGCTGAACTGATTTTCTTGAATATTTACACAGCTGTACTGTAAGTTTCTGTGAGTGTTCTTAGCTAGGTTTTGATAATAAAAAAAATTTTTTAAAAATCGGGTTATAGAAGGAGTAGTCTGATTTTAATCAAATTTGATACACTCAAAGACATAAGAAACGATATTCAGAAGTTTCAAGGTTGCAGTTCTTACAGCAGTGCAGAAAATTGATAATATGTACATATAAAAGGCAAGATGTTTGTGTGTGTGTCTGTTTATCTGTCTGTATGTCCTTTATACAAATCAATTTTTTTTATCCGATTCTCACCAAACTTCACACAAATATTCTTTATGCTGAGTCTGAGCTCCAGGACCATGGATTAGTTTTAAAGCTTTCATTACACCCGAGCAACGCCGGGCTATACTTCTCATCTTTCTATAATGGTACTACAAACCAGATTTATGACACCCAAAGATTTGGAAACCTTCATTGAAACAGGCATATCCACCGACTCTGCCAAAACTAATGCAACAAAGTTTGTGGACAAGAAGCTGACAATTGAGAGCCTTCAAATGCTGGATCAACCTAGGAGGAGTCATTAATGGGAGAAGCCCTGTGCATCCTGAAACAGGCTAAGGAAGCTACCACTCAGAAAACCAACATTCAGGCACTAACAGCCAAGCTCCCACCCATATCAATCTTGAGATGACCCCACAGCAATTCAGGAAAGTTCAAATTGATCTTATTCAGTTGTATGTTGACATGAGTTTCTGAATGTTATGTCTTTTTTTTTAAAAATAAAATAGAGAAAATAGCCAATCCAGAGGTCACTTTCAGAGCACTGTTGCAATTAGCATGTAATGAGTCCTCTAATTGATAAATAGATGAGCAATGACAGTCCTGCCTCTTTTCCACCTTGGCAGACAAGCTTCTGGGAAGAGGATGAGAGCTATTAGGAGAGTGTTAAGGTTTTATTAATTCAGTCTTGTGCCATTCATAGCCAAACTCTCTACAGCTTACAAGTTTGATGTAGAATTATCAGGATTTTATCAGAATGTTGTCAGCAGGTTGGAAATAGTGCAAGAATAAAAATATACATTTTTGTATGATTGAATAGAAATTTATTAAAAGAATAGCATAACAAGAATAGGTAGCAGCTAATGTTCAATGAGAAAGTTAAGAGTATCAAGAAATGTTCTTAGTAGTGACTAGCAGTATAGCCCGATGATGCTAGGGTGTAATGAAAGCTTTAAAACTAATCCATGGCCCTGGAGCTCAGACTCTTTGGACATTGGCACAAAAGACTAAAAAGCAATAGTTGTTTCCAGTTAAAGCAAAACTGTAGACTGAAAAAAAAAATGAATGGATGGAAGTCAAATTTTGATTTCCTGGTATAGATATCAAACATGTTTTTTTGTTGTAAACTGAATTTTGAAGGCTAAATAAGTCCTCTGAGTAAATGGTATCATGGCTGAGACTAAGAACTATAATTATACCTACTTAGAGCCAAACCTGAAGTAAAAAAAATAAAGACATACAGACAGGTAAACAGACACTCACACACAAACATCTTGTCTTATATATCATTGATTTTCTGCACTATTGTAAGAACTGCAACCTTGAAACTTCTGAATGCCGTTTATTATGTCTTTGTCTATGAGTATATCAACTTTGATTAGAATCAGACAACTCCTATATCCTGATTTTTTCTATTATCGATTTTCAATATTTATCGGGGGTACCTCAACACAAAACCTAGCTAAGAACACTCGCAGACGCTTATAGTATAACTGTGTCAATTTTCAAGAAAATCGGTTCAGCTGTTTCAGAGTCTATAGGTAATGGACACACACAAAGTTCCATTTAGTATATAAGTTTAGATTTGTTGATATGAGTTTATGCTTACGTAATGTTTGATAGGAATGTCTTTGAATGATGAAGTAAAATGAATCAACAAAGGAGAAAGAGGACAATGTGTGACGTGACCTATGTCCAGGTTGTGGTTGAAGTTTCTCCCATTACATTTTAGTTGTTTTGTCTCACTGCTCCCATCTGAATGACTGGAGCTGATCTGATTAAAGCCTTTATAGTCATTCAGATTTTCGGACTGGATTGCTAAGTCCCTTTAGTCTTGCAAACCGCTTCCATAGGTCAGAAAATCAATTTAACATTTACTTGCAAAATCTGGTTTCAGCTTTTTCTTTAAGCACATGGTCAACCCTTTTTTTATTTGGGGAAAAACCAGGATTTCACACGTCATTGTAAATTTTTGTAGAAGTGAAGAAGGTTGATTTTAATTCTTAATTTCCTACCCTCAACCAGAAGGATGATTTTGATAGGAACAACATAGAAGAGAATGAATGTTTTATGCATTGTGCCTTTCAGAACAAATCAGACATCATGCATACCATTCATATGAGAGTATATATGAAGTGGCTATTTAAGATCCTGACTCATATTCTGATAATCAATCTAAGAACTATCATTATAGAGCATTTTGTAGTTACAGTATTTATTCTGTATCATTATTGAAATGATTGTCCTCATCTTTGTTGCTATTTGCATGATGTTTTAGCTGTTGTACACTCCGGCCTTCTTCAGGTGCTAGGAATTTCAAACTGAATGCTTTATTACAATCACTGGGGTACATCATTCTCATTCCTTGGGTAGTAGTGCCTCTTTTAGAAGTCATGAGTTACCTCTCTATAACCCTGTAAGTTACTTGTTCACTGCTGCTGTAGCCTGGCATTGCACTCAAAACTCTTTGGGTCAAGTCACAGAAACTAACCAATCTCTATATCCACTGAGTCATGACTTCCAAAAGATGCACTACTAAGCAAGGGATGAGAATCATATACCCCAGTGATTGTAATGAAGGGTTCAGTTCAAAATTCCTAGCACCTGAAGAAGGCCAGAGTGTACAACAGCTGAAACTTCATACAAATGGCATCAAAGATGAAGACAATAGTCTGAATAATGTAAATACTACCTCATCTTAGACATATAAACAAATAGCATTTTATAGTGTTGGACAAAACTACCCTATGCACAGCTATGTTCAATTTGTTTTTTGTATAAATTAGCAGTCTATTTATTCCTGTTATTTAATTTTTTTTTTAAGTAAACAATTTAAATAGTTTTTTTTTTATAAACATATGTTAGAATAAGTGAAACTAATATTGATGGCATGAATTTTGTGTCAATGGTTTCAGTTCAAAATAGTCTGATGACTACCTGGAGTGACTGGGAGACAATAGTTTGAATGTTAGTAACGTGATTATTTTACTTCAGGTTTTGAAAGAGTGATGTCATAATTATCATGTCTTCAGTGGATTGCTATCATTTTCAATCAGGTGGAAAATTTTGTTCTGTCCGATTAAGGGTAATTCCGACTTAATTTACATTTGGAATATCATCCTAATATTCCTATCATGTAAAATCACCTTTTCTTCAATTCTGAATGAGAGTAAGCCATCTTGGGGACAAGTTGTGTGCGATCATGATGTTCCTTGCTTCTTTTAAAAGTTTACAGATCTTGAACACAAACCTTATATCATGAATCATATGTTTTGATGATCCTTGCTCTTTTGAAAGTTTACAAATCTTGACATCAAAGGTAATTTCATGAAGCAATGCAATAGATAGAGTATCTTATATTATTAAAATTACTTCAAACACTAATAACACAAAAGACAGAATTTCATTGTATCATTTTTTCTGACTGGACATGGCATATAAAAGAATATGTAGACAATGACTGATAAACAATATAATAATTGTAATAATAATAATGATAACTTTTAAGAAGGCTATTAACATAACCAGTATTGTTTGAAAACTTGAATTTACTTTCTTGCTTACTTGTTGGGTATATTCCTTGATATTGTCTTAATAAATTTGACGAAACATTGTGTAAATAACAGGAGGAGGAAGCGACGCAACAACGACGGAGGAGGAGGAGGAAGCGACGCAACAACGACGGAGGAGGAGGAGGAAGCGACGCAACAACGACGGAGGAGGAGGAGGAAGCGACGCAACAACGACGGAGGAGGAGGAGGAAGCGACGCAACAACGACGGAGGAGGAGGAGGAAGCGACGCAACAACGACGGAGGAGGAGGAGGAAGCGACGCAACAACGACGGAGGAGGAGGAGGAAGCGACGCAACAACGACGGAGGAGGAGGAGGAAGCGACGCAACAACGACGGAGGAGGAGGAGGAAGCGACGCAACAACGACGGAGGAGGAGGAGGAAGCGACGCAACAACGACGGAGGAGGAGGAGGAGGAAGCGACGCAACAACGACGGAGGAGGAGGAGGAGGAAGCGACGCAACAACGACGGAGGAGGAGGAGGAGGAAGCGACGCAACAACGACGGAGGAGGAGGAGGAAGCGACGCAACAAGCGGAGGAGGAGGAGGAGGAAGCGACGCAACAACGACGGAGGAGGAGGAGGAGGAGGAGGAAGCGACGCAACAAGCGACGGAGGAGGAGGAGGAGGAGGAGGAAGCGACGCAACAACGACGGAGGAGGAGGAGGAGGAAGAGGAAGCGACGCAACAACGACGGAGGAGGAAGCGACGCAACAACGACGGAGGAGGAGGAGGAGGAAGCGACGCAACAACGACGGAGGAGGAGGAAGCGACGCAACAACGACGGAGGAGGAGGAAGCGACGCAACAACGACGGAGGAGGAGGAAGCGACGCAACAACGACGGAGGGAGGAGGAAGCGACGCAACAACGACGGAGGAGGAGGAAGCGACGCAACAACGAAGGAGGAGGAGGAAGCGACGCAACAACGAAGGAGGAGGAGGAAGCGACGCAACAACGAAGGAGGAGGAGGAGGAGGAAGCGACGCAACAACGAAGGAGGAGGAGGAGGAGGAAGCGACGCAACAACGAAGGAGGAGGAGGAAGCGACGCAACAACGAAGGAGGAGGAGGAGGAGGAAGCGACGCAACAACGAAGGAGGAGGAGGAGGAGGAAGCGACGCAACAACGAAGGAGGAGGAGGAGGAGGAAGCGACGCAACAACGAAGGAGGAGGAGGAGGAGGAAGCGACGCAACAAAGGAGGAGGAGTGGGGAAACTTTCAGTGAAATAATTTTGAATTTCCATATTAGAACAGTTTCTGGAAGACATATTGAGAAAAGTGGGCTTAGAAAATTTGGTACTCACAGTATATACTGAAAACAAGAGGGAGAGGAAATATATCACATAAGCTACTCAATGATCTTGTGTAAATGGTTGACATCATAAACATGAAGAGAGATAGCAAAAACAGAAAAAAAACCTTTAGTAAGAGCTGCAAAGGACCAGAAATTGTTGAGAGCCATGATCGACTATGTCCTGAAAGAACAGAAGCATTTCATCCACCTGTTTACAAATATTTTTTCTCTTCTTGACATAAGTATCAGTTTGGTTCTGAATCAGACATAAGATCTTGAAACGGACATAGTTTCTTATTTCCTGTACCGTTTCCAAAAAAAAAAAAAACTTGGCAACTCATCCTATATTTAAGATTTTTATCTCTAAATTATTTATATATTCTAATTTATTAATGAACCTCACTTGGACTCTCAATACTGTGCTGATAAATTCCCCAGCTTTGTGGGCATAGATATCATAGTTAGTAACAACTCCAGTTTATAGATCAGTATAAACATACACCTTAACAAGACTTTGGCTTACAAGTACAAAGAAATTAATTTGGGAATAAAATAAATGCTTTCAGTTGGCATCTGAGACTTGCATAAAGATTACAAACGTAAGAATAAAAAAACAGAATTTTCTGTATATGAAGATTAAGAATGTGTTATATTTAAAGCATTCTTTTTCTATGTTTCATGACCATACAGGATGTGGCTAAACATGGCTCTCCACAATTTTCTCTTTATTGCTTTTAAGTTTTTTGTTATTTGTCCTAAACCCTAATCTGGCATCCATGTTATAAGGTATGAGTTTTGTTTAATGGCATATCAATCTGTGGGTTATTTAATATCAAAAAGGTAGGATTTTTTAGGTATTTTTTTTTTATGTTTGGTTATAGTGAGAAGAATGATTTAGTCCCATTTCAGCAAAATGTTTTATTTTTTTTTTAATCTTAGAAAACTGAAAATGTTTTCTAGTTTTGTATTAAAATGTTTTTGCTGGTATAATTTTTTTTCCTTCAAAAATATATTATGGCAGTAATTTTTTTTTCCTTGAAAAATGTGTTATGGTAATAATTTTTTTTCTTCAAAATTTTTGTTGGTAACATTTTTCCTTCAAAAATGTATAATTTTCTATAAATATGCATTTTTAATTATATATAAATATAAAATTCTATTTTTGTATTTCCATAGTGTTTTGACCCCAGCTGGGTCTCTAACAAGTGCTACCACTCTGAGTCAGGGTGTACCTGGGAACAACAACAATTAAGAGGGGGTTCCATGCTCCTCACAACCTTCCAATCAGAGGCCTTGCATCATGCATAGGACTAAAAAAGAGAAATTTGATCATCATCTAAAATATTACAAAATTCTCTTGCCTATGACTGAAGAATATTTCTTTCCTGCATACAAATGTTACATTTCATTCATTTATTCAATTCACTGCATCATTTTAACCCAAGCAAGGCAACAAAGCCACTAAGACACAAGTTATTACTGAGAGTGAAAGAAACTGAGAAAATATCACTGAGGAGAAAGGACAATAAAAAGAACAGGATTCAAAGAGACAGAAGATGATGAATGATGTCACATTTAAATTTTTGAAGATCGTAGTTGACAGGAAAGTAAAAAGGAAACTGAGAAAACATTACTGACAAGAAAGGACAATGAAAAGAACAGGATTTAAGGAGGAAGACGATGGCCATTGATGTTGGATTTAAATTTTTGAAAATCAAAGTTGACAGGAAAGCAAGAAGCTGGAAGAGTCCCACAGTGCAGGTTGAGGAACTATTAAAATAGAACTTACGGTTATATCTACCAATTTCAACTGCAAAATGATACAGTCCAGTTACTAATCTAGTATTGGGCTTAAGTTCACAAAGTCAATATACTCAATAAGAAAGCTCATCAGAACAAATACTTATAGAAAAGAGGCAAAGAAAATTATCTTAGGGCAATGGGAAAGCAATTCAAGACAAGATATCAAATCAGGACTGATAATATTGCAAATTCTTTAGATTTTGAGTTTTGCTTAATGGCATATCAACCTCTGTGGGCTATTTAATGTCAAAAAGGTGGGGTTTTAAGGCATTTTTTAAAAATGTTTAGTTATTGTGAGAAGGTTGATTTACCCAGATTTTAATGAAAACTTTTTGTATTTAATCTTTTTCATTTTAATTATATATAAATATAAAAGTCTATTTTCATGCTTTCATAGTGTTTTGACCCCAGTTTGGGGTTTAATGATTTGCCCATAGCTGGGTCTCTAATAAGTGCTACCACTGAGTCAGGGTGGACCTGGGAACAACAACAATTAAGAGGGGGTTCCATGCTCTTCACGACCTTCCAATCTGAGGCCTTGCTGCTGGATGCTGCTTACCGTCATACCCAGGACCCCATGTTGTAAGTTATTATTATATACATACTGATGAATATTAATGGGTATGTCCCTAACCTCATAAATATGTTAGACACTACCATTTCAAATGTAAAATGATGAAACCTTTCAGTCAATCTAGTCTGTCAGTCAAGTGCCATATATGATATACACTTTGGGCAATCATGTCTTAAAAGAGACATGACTGACAGGGCAGAAGATTATCCCACAGTAGGTTGCCATTGCTTTCTGCAGTAGACTGGTTGTCAGCCAAGGCTATAGAACCCAATCTCCCCTACTATTTGACTCATAACTAGAGAGGGAAGAGATGTCATTATTAAGTAGTAATTTGTAGGGGATCAGTTTATTACTTCATAACAATAGAAAACTGATTCCCTACTTTATGACCAGTAGAATCCTTAATCCTAATTCCAACTATTATATTTAGTCAGTCAGTCAGTCAAGTGCCATATATGATACACACTTTGGGCGATCATGTCTAGAAAGAGATATGACTGACTGGGTATAAGATTATCCCACAGTAGGTTGCCATTACTTTCTGCGGTAGACTGGTTGCCAGCCAAGGCTATAGAACCCAATCTGTCCTGTTATTGAACCCATAACTAGAAGGAAGAAATGGATTAATACCTTTCCTAAGGGTATTTGCATGTAAGTGAATGCAAGGAATTCAATCTCATACTAATCTAGTACTGAGCTGAAATTCATGAAGTCTAGGTACTCATCAGAACAATTACCATGAAAGTATTAATAGAAAAGACACAGGGAAGCTATGTTACAGTAGTGAGAAATTGATTGAAGCCAAGATGCCAGGACAGGACCAATAACACTGCATATTCATTGGATTTTATCAAGAACTAGCAGTATAGCCCAGTGTTGCTTGGGTGTAATGAAAACTTTAAAACTGATCCATGGTCCTGGAGCTCAGACTCTTTGGACGTTGGCATGAAAGACTAAAAAGCAATAGTTGTTTCCAGTTAAAGTGAAATCATAGACTGAAAGAAAAATGAACGGATGTAAGTCAAATTTTGATTTCCTGGTATCGATATCAAATTAGTTTTTTCATTGTAAACTGAATTTTGAAGGCTAAATAAGTCATCTGAGTAAATGGTATCATGGCTGAGACTAAAAACTACAATTATACCTACTTAGAGCCAAACCTGAAGCAAAAACTAAAATAAAAGGGCTGACAAAAATAAACACATACAGGCAAATAAACAGACACACACAAACATCTTGCCTTTTTTATATATATATATATATATAATCAATTTTCTGCACTATTGTAAGAACTGCAACCTTGAAACTTCTGAATATCATTTATGTCTTTATCTATGAGTGTATCAAATTTGATTAAAATTGGTCCACTCCTTCTATAACCCAATTTTTTCAATTACCAATTTTTGATATTTATCGGGGGTACCTTGGAAACAAAACCTAGCTAAGAACACTCGCCGACGCTTATAGTACAACTGTGTAAGTTTTCAAGAAAATTGGTTCAGTCGTTTCAGAGTCTATAGGTAATGAACACACACAGACAAAGTTTTATTTATAAATAAGTTTAGATATCTCAATATACAGCAGGAGCATAATTGTGACATTTGTATAGGCATTTTATACACTAAATGTAGCAACTGTCATGGGGCAATATCTTTTGAACGAGTTTAGACATTTATAAATATATAGAAATCTAAGTAAAAGATACACTCAATGAAAAACTGGTTAAGAATTTTGTGATTTCAGCCATTAGTTCTGAAAAACATTTAAATATTTATATTGAAGCATTTTTGGTATTTAAAATTGTGCAAGGATACTTTAAATACGCATTGGTAGCCAATTTGAAATCAAAATTGTTTATTCATACACCTAATTTTATAGCTTGTCCATCCATTTTTACAACTCAATATCCTGTCTTACACATTCTGAAATCTCTACCCAGGGTTGATATTATGTACTAAAATTTAAATGTGACATTGATTGCAATTTCATGTCTTCCTGGAACCTGGCTTTTTATTGCCCTTTCTCCTCACTACAGTTTTCTTTTTTTACTCCTCGTAAACCCCTTGCATGTTAGTGCCACTATCACCTTGCTCGAGATGAAATGATAAAAAAAAAAAAAAATTAAATTTTTTTTTTTTGCCTGAATATCAGAAATGAGGAGTTATTTATATTAGGAGTCAGTTAAGTGCCATATGTGATACATGCTTTGGGCAATCATGTCTTGAAAGAGACATGATTGAATGGGCAGATGATTGCCATTAACTTTTGTGGTAGACTGGTTGCCAGCCAAGTTTATAGAACCCAGTCTGTCCTGTTATTTAACCCATAACAGGAGGGAAGAGATGGAGTAATTCTTTTCGAAAGGGTATTGGTGCATAATGCAAGAATGTGCACTGTGGTGCAGTTGATATGTGTTGTGGATATCGGCTCAGAACTAGAAATCTTATATTTAACAGCATATGTTTAGAAAAATATATATATATATGTTTAGAATATGTATATATATATATATATATATATATATATATATACACATACACAGAGTGAGAGACATAATGATGCCAAGTCCATAAACAGGAAGGATAATCCAAAATGATTTATTTAATATCAAGTATTAAGCAATAGATCTGTATAGAGATATTATCCAGAGCAATATGATATACATAAACATTTTGAGGAAATTTATACCAAATAAAAATCATGGTCTGAGGAGATGAATTTATTAGCTTGTCAAAATGAATTAATTTATAACCTCTTTAGATAAAGTGTTGAGTTTTTCTTTAAAAAAAACAGTAGCTACTCAGATATTTTTGCATCATTCATTCAGTAATGAATTTCAACACACTCAGCACCTGGCGTATATTCACACTGTGTATATAACATGCTAAAATGCGCCTTACTCCACTGAACTCTCATAGCTTAGAAGTAGAATTGCTGATTGATGTCAATTTGGTCAGGTTTCAATCCTGGCTAGAACCTATCAGATGGTTAACTGTGCAGATAAGCTGTGATACAATGAAACAGGACTGCCTGCGAATGACTATATATATCATTTTAAAGCTTAAGTGAGAGTAAAATAAAATATAGCCATTGACCCAGTGTATACTCAGGTCAAAAAATTTACTAACAGGTCTGTTTTTAAAACTAGAGACAAAAAAGTGAACAAGTTTGATTTACAAGTTTGATTTATTTGAGTCAAAATGGTAGACGCAGGGCAGGTTTGGCAGTGAAGGCAAAAAAGTCAATCGGGTCCAGTTTTGTATGAGAACCACAAAAGGCAGATATAGGGCAGGTTTTACTCTATAGTCAAAATATAGAGCTTAAGCTTGGTTTACAGTTGACTGAAGAAATTTAACATCTGGTTTACATTTGAGTCAAAATGGTAAACATAGAATAGGTTTCACAGCGAAGGCAAAAATGTCCACACGTGTCCGTTTTTACATGAAAATCAGAAAGGTAGATCTAAACTTATTTATAAATGGAACTTTGTGTGTGTCCATTACCTATAGACTCCGAAATGGCTGAACTGATTTTCTTGAAAACTTACACAGTTGTACTTTAAGCGTCTGCGAGTGTTCTTAGCTAGGTTTTATGTCGAGGTACCCCCAATAAATATGGAAAATTGATAATCGAAAAAATAGGGTTATAGAAGGAGTGGTCCGATTTTAATCAAATTTGTTACACTCATAGACAAAGACATAAGAAACGATATTTAGAAGTTTCAAGGTTGCAGTTCTTACAATAGTGCAGAAAATTTGATGTCGATACCAGGAAATGAAAATTTGACTTGCATCCATTCATTTTTCTTTCAGTCTATGGTTTTGCTTTAGCTGGAAACAACTATTGCTTTTTAGTCTTTCATGCCAACATACAAAGAGTCTGAGCTCCAGGACCATGGATTAGTTTTAAAGCTTTCATTACACCTGAGCAATGCCAGGCTATACACATCAAGATGCAAACCAGCTAAGAATTAAGGACACCCAAATTCGTACACTACTCATCTGTATTTATTTAATAAATAAAATAAAATTTACATCTGCCTTTGTCATAATTCTTCTTGCAACCATACATTTGTTTATAATAATACTAAAACTCCAGACTAAACCCTTTAATTTACAGGGTTAGACAGTCCTCGTTCTACTGCTCATGTCTAGGAATATCATTTAGTTCTTATTTAGGACTGTTCAGTGAAAACAACAACCAAGAAAATAGTCTAAATAAAAATAATGTGTGTGTGTTATATATATATATATATATGTTGTGGATTCTGGTTGAGAAACCACACAAAATAATAAAGAACAGAAACAGATATGGAGATAGAAAATGTAACTTATATTGAATAAAAATATACAACCTGGAATACCGGTTAGTCAGTTCAGGAATACTATTAGTAGAAATAATTATATACAATCTTGAAGTGCAATAGTATGTCCAGGTAATGAGTCTATATCCAAATAACTCCAACTAACTCTGCACCCACTTATGGATCAACTGACTTCTTACTATGTACAACTACACAACTACTGTCATTCTCTGTATAGGCAGGATCGTATGTACACATCAGGCAAGTCCACTCTTATGGGTAAAAAAACATACACTAAAACATACCTATTCTCAACATACATCAATACATGCTAAATTTGTTACACAAAATTGAAAATATCCTCACCAGAAGGAGATGAAAGACTATTTTCTTTACAAATATTCCTAAGTAACTTGGAAAATCTGAAAATTCGGATTTAAAACCAAGTGTTTCCCACTTGCAACTGACAAAGTAACCAACTTTTAGAGTCAAAATAAATTGACTGATAATAAACACTCTACATGCTAAATCTTCACCTTCCTTCAAACATGTTTACTGTCTAATTTAATTTAAATCTGACCTATAATTGTTCAGTATATATATATATATATATATATGTGTAAAAATCTGATTTTTTTTTAATTAAAATTATATTACAACACAAAAATTTGTTTTGAGATTTCTATCGTCATCAGGCAATGTTAGATCATTGTGAAAATGATTTTCATTATCATTTTCACAACATTGCCTGATGATGAGATAGAAATCTCAAAACAGAAATTTCCATGTCACAATGTAATTTTAATTAAAGAACAAAATTAATTAATTATATTATGCCCTACAATATTTACTGAGCACTTTTCTAAAAAAGTAAATGCCAGAGAACTCAGAATTGTAAAACTATTGGTTCTCTTCACCTGGATATATATATATATATATACACACACTTGAAAGAAATGGGCCTGTTTAAAATTCCACACTGAGAAAAGAAGGTGTTTAATTCCCCACATGGAAGCAGAACAATATTTTTTTTTTAAACTGATTTCCATTGGAACATGACTGACAACTGTAACTTTTCTGCTCATTGTGCACAATCTTCAGGCAGTTGGTACCTGTTAGAAAACATATATATCCACCTGGGTGACTTCAAGATGGTTAAAACTTCTGGGGGTAACACTAACTAAACCAGGGTAGTGTATCCTAGACAGCCAAGATAAAGAAAGCCATAAAAAATAAATAAATAAATAAAATAAATAAATAAAGTAAATAAATAAAGTAAATAAATAAAGTAAATAAATAAAGTAAATAAATAAAGTAAATAAATAAAGTAAATAAATAAAGTAAATAAATAAAGTAAATAAATAAAGTAAATAAATAAAGTAAATAAATAAAGTAAATAAATAAAGTAAATAAATAAAGTAAATAAATAAAGTAAATAAATAAAGTAAATAAATAAAGTAAATAAATAAAGTAAATAAATAAAGTAAATAAATAAAGTAAATAAATAAAGTAAATAAATAAAGTAAATAAATAAAGTAAATAAATAAAGTAAATAAATAAAGTAAATAAATAAAGTAAATAAATAAAGTAAATAAAAAAAAAAAAAAAAAGCAGAAATGACTTTCCAGTATAGGGAAAAGTAATGAATGTTAATGGAAGCAAAAGCAGCATGGCCAATGATACATATATATATATATATATATATATATATATATTGCAAGTTCATGTGCATATATAAATGTTTTTTTGGGTGTCAATAAAACAGTGTTCAATGCAATATAATAGAGCTATTAAGTATATATTAATAAAATAGTCATACTATAGATGTAGAATATGTATAAGTTGTTTCATGCACTTTGCAAGCAACAGGTGAATATTATGAATGTGAAGTTCATAATATGCACCTGATGACTGAATAGTACCTGAAACTTCAAGTCATGCTACAGATGTTAATATATATATATATATATATAAATAAAACGCTCTCACACCCTGATTGAGCACTCTGGAAGAATGGTAGACTTTGAAAAACAGTAGCTACTTTAGCATATACGCATCATTCATTCAGCAATGAATTAGAACACTCTCTGCTATTGGGTGTGTATAATGATAATATACACACTAAAATGTCTGCATCCTTCTACCGACCGCCCATAACTCAGAGGTAGAATCACCGACTGACGCCAGTTCGGTCGGGTTTCAATCCTGGGTTAAAAAGCAATTGGAGTCTAACCGTACTGATGAGCTGTGATACAGCGAAACAGATCTTTCTGCGAATGACTATATATATATATATATATATATTATAGTCATCCACAGACAAACCTGTTTTGCTATATCACAGCTCATCAGTATGGCTAGATATATAAACATTGAAAAATGTGCAAAAAAAATGTATTTAGCAAGAACACCAGACCATATGTGGTTGTAATACTCGAAGCAAGGATGAATGATGGACAGAAATATGTAAGATAGATTCCAGAGAAAAAAAATTCTGAAGCACAGTCAGGATTAATAACGTTTCAAATTCTTCCTTGGATTTTATCAAGAATCCCTAAATATATAGCAGGGGCACTGGAACAAATGTGGCAGCAATATCCAAAGCAAGGGTGAATAGTAGACTTATAAATATGTAAGACAGATTCTGGAGAAAAAAATTCTGAAGCACAACAAACTGAACCTCAGGACTGATATTAACTACCTCTCTACTAGGGCAGATGCCCAAAGAGGATGCAGCATGAGGCCAATTAAAGGAGGAATCTGAGCACTTAAGTTCTGCCAACAATATCCCATAGACCCTGTTTAAGTCATGGTTGGGTTCTTGTCTGTTCATCCCATATGAGACTACCCCTTGACGAAGCCTCAACGAAGTTCCCCTGGAGGCAGAGAGTTGACCAAGAGAAATTTTTGGTGGGCTTCAGGACTTTAGCAATCATGGCTCTCCACAAATTCCTGTCCAATGCAGATATTAGTAAAGTTTAACTGTTAGCTGCATCTACTAATCCATTTTGCCAACCATTTACACAAGCTTATCACTGACACTTCATTTTTTTTTTTAAAATCATTTCACCCCAAGCAAGACAAGACTGCTACTGGTGCACAGGGGGTTGCAGTGAGAGAAAAACAAGTTAGAGGGGTCTCGAAGAAAGGATAAGAGATGAATACAAAAAGATAGATGGCAATTGGTGCTGCATTGTAGCTATTAGAGAAGCAAGTAAATGAAAGGGAGTTCCACAGGTGAGAAATGTGAGAAAAAAAACTGTTAGAGTAGAAGATGCAGTTACATTTAACTTTCAACAGTAAAGGTGTTATTGGATACAAATCCTATATCATCCATCAACTAACTAAAAGACACAAAATAAATTGCATTCCTCAAATGTGGATTCAAATGATTAAAAGCATTGTTGAAAAACCCAACTAAGAAAAATTCACAAGTCAGTGTGAAAAGCAAATTCTGAATCCTGATAGGATTTAAAACAGCAAATTCATATATGACGTATTTTAACACCTAAGTGAAAAGGCCTGCTAGAGCCGGCATCACCAGAAGCTTCACTATTTAAACCACGTTGCTAACCTGTCAAAGGCCAGTCAGATTGGAAGTGGTTAGCTGACGAACCTCATGGCAATGTAACAAAAGAAATTTCACTCCATGTCATCCAGATGTAGGGGCGTGTCACAGTTTCATTCGGCCTCTTCTTCCAATGTTCTTTTATTCATTTTCACACCACGCCACTAAAGAGAGCAACAGCAACAACAAAATGGACACGTTAAGTACAATTTCTTTATTTGTTTTACCTTCTCTCTCCCAACCTGTCGCTGACCTACCATAAAGAGAAAGGAACACATTCTGCTACTACACAACCATGAACTCTAAACTCCTGTGGACATTTTAAATACTTACAATTCTCTTTGGACAATTTTAACAACAAAGTTGCATGCATTTTTCAATGAAAATTTTCCTTCTCACAAATATGTTATAGTGTTCAGTTAACGAAAGTTCACTTATATCTTCTTACAATTTTGTTATTCTGTTAATAAATCTTGACTTTAATGTACACACAAAATATTTTATCCTTTCACATTTCAACATCCAACCTTCAGATATATGGGGACTTTGGACGTGTTTGGCACGAGGCCAATTTACCAAACAACTCCGAGGCCCCTACAGAGTGGGACCTTGATGTCAATCTAGTAGTATGTGTAAATTCATGTGATTGGGGCACCAGGAAAACAAGCTTCTCAGAGCAGTTACCCTGAAAATACTTGTAGAACAGACAGAGAGATGCCACATCATGCCGGTGGAAAAAGTCAAGATGCCAGATCAGGATTGATTATATTGCAGATCCTTTGGATTTTGTCAAGAACCTTGAGGCAAATAGTAGGAGCACCCAACCAGATATAACAACTATTCAATGCATGAATGAATAGTAGAGTTATAAAGATAGGTTCTAAGAACAGATTTTGGCCAAACACAGTCACTGAACCTTCCTAGCAAAAGATGTAGCTATATATTTGATGTGGTTGTTTTATTTCAAGTTGGTTAAAAGGGCAAGACCAAAGAAGTGCATTGTGTTGCTCTCTTGAAGATTAACCTCATTTATTAGGTATATGTTCTGGGAGTATCAAGTTCTCCAAGCCTGCTTTTCTTATGATGCACCTCAAAAATCTTAAATATTTCTTTCTGATGTTAAGTATGTGTTGTGAAGTAGTTTTCACACTGAAAGTTATAATCGCGCTTTGTCGGTTGCTAATTGAATTAACACACCCAAAACGTTAGGAACTTGGTAATCTTCCACTGTAAAATGACTTCTTAGTATTTGGCTAACTGCTGACTAATATCAACTGCCTAGTAGTTCTACTGAACTCAGAGAACTTCTAAGAACTCCTATGAACTTTCCAAGAACTTCTTGAGTTGACTTCTTATTAACTCCTGTTTATATAGAAGAGAGAGTCCATTATCTGAGGAATAGGTGTGTTTCACCATAACAGTATGTCTCCTTGTTGTTTCTATTTTCTCTGAAACTTATTGCTCACATTTTTGTTTTAGGGTTTACTCAGTATCTTTCAATAGAACCGCATTTCTGATGCTTCAAGTATCTTCTTCATATATGAAGAGATTAGCATATTAGAGGACTGATATTACATAAAAGTTCAGTGCTGTTCTTTGTAACAAGAATTTCCTGTTAATACTTTGCTTAGCTTTTGGAAGGCAACTTTCACTATCTTAAAGCACTTTAGATGTCAGTATTGTACTCTGTCCTTTTAACATGTATTTATATTTCTAAACATGATTGCAATTACCTGCTAAAATATGTGAACACGGCATGTGCAATTTTACAAATTTAATTTTTCTGCAGGCGCATAAACTGTCTTTTTTTTTAATCATATAACCCCGAGCAAAGCGGTAATGCCACTGATGTGCAGGGGGCTACATAAGAGTAAAAATATTAATTAGAAGAGAGTGAAGAGAAAGACGAACCAGTTAGAAAGGAGCAAGAAAAGGATGGGAATACAGCTGTGATGACAGTTGCAAAGGTGGAGAGAAAGGAAAGGATATACGATGTGGTGAAAGAACTAGAGTCAAGTGATTAATAGATGAGTATTGACATTGCATTTAAATTCCTGGAGGTTGTAGCCATCAGGAAAGCAAGAATATGGAAGCGAGTTCCACAGGTGGGAAGTGCGAGAGAAGAAGCTGCAAGAGTAGAATTGTCGTCTGCATTTGGTTGATCTAAGTGTGAATGGGTGGGACCCAGTTGCCAGTCTGGTTGCACGAGTAAACACCTGTTGCAGAGGCACCAGTGACTTAAGTTCATTGGAGCAGAAGTCATGAAAGTATTTATAGAACAGACAAAGGGAGAAGACATTTTGTTTTTTAAAAAAGGTTTAAAATGTATGAGCATGTTATTGTGAAGAAATATAAAAGTAACGATTAACATGTGTTCTCAACAATCTAAAGAACAATATATGAATGTGACATTGTATTATAGAACAGAGGCTGGATAAATAAAGTAAAATATTGCTTATTTTAATAACACTTTAAAAAGTTATATGTTGACCAGACAGTATATTTTAGAAGTGATGGTGTTTTAAAGTTAAATTCTTTTCAAAAAGGCATGTTCACTTGAAATTGTAAATTTAAATGAAGTGACAACTTCTATAAATAAGTTAAAATGTATTTTTAATCATTTCACTCTAAGCTAGGCAATAAAGTCACTAAGACGCAATGGGTTGCCAAATATTAGAGAACATGAGCAAAATGTGGTTAAGGAGAGAGGACAATAAAAACAGAAGATAATTGGCATTGCTTTTAAATTTTTGAAGATCAAAATTGACTAGGAAGCAAGAAGATAATTCTACAAGGGAGAAGTGTAAGAGAAGGAACTGTTAACATAGAACTTACAGCTGTAGATTGGAGGTCTTTTCCAAGAGTAGCAACAAGGTTTGCTTTGTCAGCCTTGGCAGATTTCTTTTTGTGACAGGAATAAATGGTGGTGTCACCTTCATAGATTTCGACTTGTGAATTAATTATACCAGAAAGATCATTGATTAATATCATGAAAAGCATTGAACCAAAGAGAGCTATAAAGGATTTAATGTGATTCTGTTATCATATACAAAGTGCGAGGGATGAATTCTCTAAATTGCGCAAGCACAAAAATAATGCTGACATTTCATTTTAATATATTTACCAAGATTACACAAAAATATCTTTCCTGGTTTGGCAGCTCAGATACAGTTACTTTCTCATCGGTGCAATGTAGCTTCCTTGTGTCTCTTCTACAAGTACTTTCACAGCTTCTGCTCCGATGAACTTAGTTCACTGGTATCCCCTATATATGAATTTCCTTGAGTAACAAGATTAGCAACTAGGTCCCACCCATTTTACTGTGAAACCAATAAATTGTAAATGCAAATTCTACTCCAGCAGCTTCTTTTCTCGCACTTCTCGCCTGTGGAATTCTCTTCCATTTACTTGCTTCTGACAGCTACAATCTCCAAGAATTTAAATGTAAAGTCAATAGTCATCTCTATCTCACTAACCTGCATCCTCTCATGCTTCCTTCTCTGTCCACTCCACTCATCAGTATTCACATCCTTCTATTACCCACTTCCTGACACCCCCTATAACCTGTCACTTTCTCATATGTAAACCCCTGCAAAACAGTGGCAGTAAAATGCCTTGCTTGGGGCAATATGATTATGGAAAAAAAAAAAAAAAAAAAGAATAAGAAATACTAAAACGTAAATTTATTCAATGAAACCATTATTAGCTTGGATTCTCCTGCAACTCTTCCAGACAGTCTCCTTAAATTGATAAATGCTGCCATAATCTTTGCCATTCATCTTTGTTGTTACAGGGAGTTTTGTTAGTCTCTCACTCAACTGCACCTAACACATAACAGTCAAGGGGTTGCAGTCTGGAGAGTTAAGAGGCCAGATGCCAGGGGTGATGTGGTCACAAATTATTTGACAGCCATGACTGGATTCTTCTGTTTGTTTAGCATGGTGCAGAGTCCTGTTGCCAAACACATGGTCTTCCAACAGCCACTTTCTTTACTCAGAGCAGCACTACCACCTCAGAATACTTGATGTAGGCCTCTGTATTGAGTTCGAGGCCCTTTAAAAAGATCAGTTGCGGCCTAACATTGACATAACTAGTGATCACTAACAGCATGCAGTTTTGAAATATCTGGCAAATGGTACTGTTTCTCTCATACATAATGTCCAACTGATCCTACTACACTGCACAGTTGATGAAACGAAAAAACTAAGTCTGTCCAAAATTAATATGAAATGGCTGCAATTTACCTCCCACATAAAGGTGTATGAAAGTCATTTGCAGTTTTTATTTTACTTTTTTTTGTGCCTTGTCACTTCAGGACGTAGGCAATCATGGCTTTCCACATCTCCCTATCCCTGGTGGCTCTTATCACGCCTTCTCCTGTTACACCATGCAACCCTTGTTCCATCATCCACATGATCAGGTCCTTCAAATACGTTATCCGCTGCTTTCCCCCTCTATCTGGCCTGTTAGTATCAGGTTCTCCAAGCTCTTCTTTCTCATTGCATGTCCCAGGAACTTCAGCTGTCTTTTCCTGATGCTCAGTATTAATTTCCTTTTCATTATTTCCAAAATCTCATCATTGCTCACATGCTCGACCCATGATATCCACAGCATCCTTCTGTAGAACCACATTTTAGTTGCTTCAAGTTTTTCCTTCACCTTTGATGATATTGTCCAGCATTCACTGGCATATTGAAGAATTGACATCACACAGCAATCCAGTACTACAGTGCTTATTTAATGAACACACCTGAAGACTATCTAACACCATGATATTGTTAATAATATCCTGAAGGAAATTTTATAAAGGTGGGGGGAGGATTTTTGTTTACCAGCATATCAACCTCTGTGGGTTATTCAATGCAAAAAAATAAAAATTTAAAAAAAAGGAAAAAAAAAGAAAAAAAAAAGAGAAAAAAAAAGAGAAAAAAAAAGAAAAAAAAGAGAAAAAAAAGAGAAAAAAAAAAGAAAAAAAGAGAAAAAAAAGAGAAAAAAAGAGAAAAAAAGAGAAAAAAAAAGAGAAAAAAAGAGAAAAAAAGAGAAAAAAAGAAAAAAAAGAGAAAAAAGAAAAAAAAGAGAAAAAAGAGAAAAAAAGAGAAAAAAAGAGAAAAAAGAGAAAAAAAGAAAAAAAGAGAAAAAAAGAGAAAAAAGAAAAAAAGAAAAAAAAAGAAAAAAAGAGAAAAAAGAAAAAAAGAAAAAAAGAAAAAAAGAAAAAAAGAAAAAAAAAGAAAAAAAAAAGAAAAAAAGAAAAAAAAGAAAAAAAGAAAAAAAAAGAAAAAAAGAAAGTGTTTTAGGGCATTGTTATTTTTTATACTTTTAAATGCTTGGTTATAGTGAGAAGGTTGATTTAGTCAGATTTTGATGTAAAAAGTTTGATTCTTTAAGGAAAACTTAAGATGTCTTCTGCTTTTGTATTTAAAAAAACAAAAAAACTAAAAAAAAATCACAGTTTGTCAATCAGATTTCATTGACGTAATTTTGTAAAGAGGATTTCGTCAACAGTCAGATATATAGCTACTATATTTTTTTTCCCAAAAAAGCAAAAAGAATTGCTGGCAGTATTTTTTCCGTGAATTTTTTCCATAATGTATTGCTGGTAATATTTTCTTCTTCAAAAATGTATTGTTTGTAATATGTTTAAAACAAAATATTTCAGGAATTTTTACTATAAAAAGTCTATTCTTATACTTTCATTATGTTTTGACCCCAGTTTGGGGGTTAACTATTTGCCCATAGATAGCACCTGTTAGGGTCCTGAGTCAAAGTGAACCTGGGAACAACAGCAATTAAGAGGTGGTTCCATGCTCCTCAAAACTCCCAATCAGAGGCCTTGCTGCAGGATGCAGTTTATTGTCATACCCAGGAACAGAAAAAAAGGACTAAATATCAACTGCAAGATGACCGAATGAATGGTTGTTTGCATGAAGGGTTAGCCCAACATACAAATTAGAGATTCCAAAATCAAATAGATACAATTTAATTATCTTGTTCGGTAGGTTTTGAAACCTGATGGTGCATTGGGATGGCGAAAGATGGTTTCCAAAGGCTTAGAAGTAAAGAAAAGATAACTGATGTGAAAGCAAGAAAGGAAAGGATTAAACAGCAACTACAAGAAGACAATGTTTGGTTGTTAGCAAAAAGAACTGCTCAAAATGCAAATTACATATTGGAGATAACAATGTAGTACCCTGTTACTAGGTCAGAAATAATACTAGCTAAACATTAACTTTGTCTTCTTCTCCCTCCTCTTCTCCAGGTGCTTCCACCTAGGTCACAAATTACTATCCCAGAAATCCCTTCATCTCTCACTCCCTCTCTTCCTTCTCTCTCTGGCCCATTCCTACTGACCAACAACTAGTAGCATTTCAGTTATTTTAGTTCCTCAAAAGATTTCACACCAGCCACGAGGAACTCATACAAGAATGTAGAAAAAGTTACAGTTTGTTTTAACAGGTTAATATTTGTATCTCTTAATTATTATCCAAAACATACTAGGTACAAATATTACAAAATCAAACAGTTACAATGTCTGAGAAGACTTTTTTATGGAGGATTGACAGCTTGACACTGAAATCTGTAGGTGCATTGAGATAGCAAAAGATGTCTTCAGAAAACTAACCAAAGTATTAAGAAAGAGCTTAAATTTATTGAGTTCAATGAGGAAAGTAGGCTTGGTAAATTTGATACTCATAAGACATTAAAAGCAACAGGGATAGAGTAAAACAATGAATAACCTACTTGCAAGCTGGAATAAATGGTAGAACAAATTTTAGGAGTGATAATGAAAAGACAATTTCTTAAGGCCTGTAAGAAACAGGAAGTTGTAGAGAGTCACAACTGACAATATCCTTGAGAGACATGGCATATAGAAGATGAAGAAAGGCATATAAATACTCATTTTGAATTATTTTTTTATATGTTCCTTTACCACAAACCATATTTTTTGTACACGTCTAAAGACTACAATTCTGTTATTGTGTTATTTACTTACGCACAAATACTCTTATGTTCCGTATGCCTTCAGACAACAGGCAATTATAGACCTCCTATCCCTCATGGCTCTCAACACTTTCTTCTTTGTAGCTCTCGCAAACTATGCTTTGCCATCCACTTGCTCAAGCTCATCAAGTATATCAGATGTTGCTTTCTCCTGTCTTTCTTTCTCTCTACCCATCCCATGAGTATTAAATTCTCCAAACAAACTACAGAAGGATGCTGAGGATACCATAGACAAGGTTCTGGGGAGGATGGACATAAAAAGGAGGCATACTTAACATCAGGAAAAGACAGCTGAAGTTTTTTGGAAATGTACTAAGGAAGGTGGGCTTGGAGACTGATCTTCACAAGATGGATAGAGGGAAGGGGTGATAAGGGAAAGCAATGTGTGATATACTTGGTAGCCTTGAGCAGATGAATGGCAGAGCAGGCTGCAGATCAGAAATAATATTGTGTGACCAATATTATCACCATGAAAATAACCATTTTTGCATGTGTTTTTTTTTAAAGGGTAATTGTTACAAGTATAATTTGAAATGTCTGATTGCTTTGTGAAGTTGGCATATGCTGTAGGCAGAACAATACCATCTACACCTGAGCTCATTATATGAGTGAATGAACAATTCTGAATTATAGTTTATGGATGGGGGGGGGGGGGCTAGTGCATGACCTGCATATTTGGAATGGAATTATATAGCAGAGTAATTGGTAGCATTGTTGCCATGGTGAATATAGGTGGTGGGGATCATCCGTATGCTTTTCAGCAACAACAACTGTTTTTCTTTATCATTGTGGTGATGGAAGCTTACTGCCATAGTATGTCGAAACCATAGTTCTTGTCTGATCATACAAGTTAAGTAATACTGAGCCTGGTCAGTATTTGGATGAGTGACTGGTTGGGGATATCAGTTGCTGTAAGCTTGGATGTGTGGATGGTGTATGTATGTTTGGTTTGTTTTACAGCATATCAACCATTGGGGTCATTTAATACTGAAGCATTAGTTTCTTCAAAAACATTTTTATTGGGAACATTTTTCCTTCAAAAGTGTTTTCTTGGTAATATTTGTCATTCAAAAACGTTTTTTTGGTAATATTTTTCATTTAAAAATTTTTATGAATATTTTTCTATAAAAGTCTGTTTTTATACTTTCATAGAGTTTTGACTCCAGTTTGGAGGGTTAACTATTTGCCCATAGCTGGGACCCTAACAGGTGCTACAACTCCCGGTCAGAGTGAACCTGGATACAACAGCAATTAAGAGGTGGTTCCATGCTCTCTACAGCCTTCCAATTAGAGGCCTTGCTGCCAGATGCAGTTTACCATCATGCCCAGGTCCATGGATGGTGTAATGGCTTTAAATGAGAAATCAGAGATCAGAATTTGAAATCCAACTGGCTTTCTTACATCTCACTATGTACAAATACCTTGAGAATGGTATGAATCCTCCTCTTCATACCATTGAAGGGTTCAATAGTAGATCTTCTATTTATTAACTATTATCTTAAAATAAACAAAAAAGAAAAAACGAAAAGGAATAATTGTTTTAAAAATATTCAAAAATATACTTCTGCTTTAAACTGATTTTTCTTGGTAAACAATAATATGAATGCCTCCTTTCATTGATCAATTGATTCATTTTTTATAGCTTAACCCTTTGTAGGTTAATTTATGCCATCAAACAATTTTTTGATTGTAAGAATTTTTTTGATGGAGATAAGGATTTACTGTTACAAATCTTACAAATTAACCCATAGCAGGGGGAGAATAGGTGGATTCATACTGTTCTCATGAGTATTTGTGCAGAAGTAAATAACCATTCTAACTAGAATTGAAACTCGGCTCTTCAATAAACAAATCCGAGCTATTATCCATTATACCGCTTGCACATCCTAGTTTTTAACCCCTGATATTCTCAAGGGACTGACCAGGATAAATATTGCTCAACTTTACTGACCTTATTTTTGTGTTGGGTGGCCAGTTCCGACTAAACTTTTTTTAAAAATTCTTATTTCGAATGTTTGGTGTTAATTTATTTTTGCTATTGGTTCATTCCCTCTCCCATCATTTTATTCTGTATATTTGTGTATATATATATATATATATTAAAAATGTATATTATGAAAATTTTATGACGTACATTCTTAGTTTTCTGAATGCGCAATATTTCGGTATATGCAGGATCGAATGGTGATAGAGTAAATTGTAATGAATGAATGGGTTGTGAATCGTAAGTTAGGTTTATGATAGTGTAGACCAGACTCACCCCACTTCCTCTTCAGCTTTGGGCCAAACTTCTAATTATAATACATAATCAGTTTTGGGAACTGGTATTTTAATGTGGTGTAGCTGTAAGCAAGCTCTGCTCATGGAGAAACAAAATGGCTGTAGTCATATCAGTGCAAGTAGTACTGCTATCATTTTTAGTAAAAGATCCTAGCAACTGTTGTAGCAATATTTCAAAAAGATTAATAAGGAAGCTGATATCCCAATAGCAGTTATCAATGTATATGTTATACCAACAAACTGTAGATAAATTTTGTAACTAATAGTTTTTATTTTGAGAAAGTTAACTCCTTTTAGAAAAAAGAAAGACAAAAAATGAATTAAAAACTATTGACAATTCGTTTCTTTCTGCTTTTTGCAAGAAAAAAACCTTACATGAATTTCTCAATCTTTTTCTAATTTTCAAGCATTTCTACAGAAAAATCATTAGCAGTGAATTTACATTATACATAATCCTATTGTTTGTTTGTAGTCCTTTTACTTATTCTGGACAACTGACAATCACTCATATTTGAATTTTAATACCTTTCTGTACCAAGTTGAATTCCAATACCTTAATGTTCTAAATCAAATCACAATACTTTACTGTATTAAATTGATTTGCAATACATTTCTATACTAAATTAAAGTTCAGGCCAGTCTTCAAGAATTTTGAGGTTTTTGAACCCAGAATTTTTCCAGAGCAGAAATAATATCGTGCAGACTGCTTAAATATTAGCCGTTTCTTTATAAGGAAACATTTAGCATTTATTGGCTGAGCAGCCTGTAATAATTTATCAAATCTGTCAATTAAAAATCAATAAAGTAGGTGTCTCAGTTTTACTGTTATCACTCTTTTCAGTACTGATAGATGTTTCTTTCCCAACCTTTTGCTTGAAGTAATGTGGAAGATCAACATCTTGATTATGTCGTTTTCTCTTTATATAACATGTGATAAACATTTTAGTTTGGAAATGACAGTTGCAACAAGTGTCCAAGGCAACTCATATTTTATTCAGGCTTTTGACCACACACACAAATTAGTGATAGTTTTAAAAGCACTAGAATCAAGCATGACTTAAATTGAAAATAGTGGTTCTTTCCAGGCAGGAAAGATGCTAGGGCCTCTTAGCCATGGATAAGGTAGAATTTCTTAGTCCTATTTAACCAGTTGTGGCTGTTGTTGGTAGTATTAAGTACATTTGCCTGTTGTACATGTGTCTGGTATATCCTTATCAGATGAGTTTTGTTTAATTAACCTCATATCAACCTCTCTGAGGTTATTTAATGCTAAAAAAGTGGGGTTTTAAATTATTTTTTTTAATGTTTAGTTATCGTGAGAAGCTTGATTTATTCAGAATTTAATAAAAATTTTTTGCTTTTATTTTTTTTTTTGATTTTAGAAAACTGAAAATGTCTTCTAGTTTTGTATTCAAAAATGTTTTGCTGAGAATAATTTTTTCTTTAAAAATGTGTTATGGTAATAATTTTTTCTTCCAAAATGTATTGTTGGTAATATTTTTCCCTCAAAATGTATATTTTTCTATAAAAGTGTTTTTTTTTGTATATATTTCTATAAAAATGCATTTTTGTACTGTCAAGGTGTTTTGACCCCAGTTTGGGGGTTAACTATTTTCCCAGAGCTGGGACCCTAACAAGTGTTACCACTCCATGTCAGGGTGTACCTGAGAACAACAGCAATTAAGAGGTGGTTTCATGCTCTCCACAACCTCCAAATCAGAGGCCTTGCTGCTGGATGCAGTTTACTGTCATGCCCAGGAACCCTTATCGGACAGTGTTACAATGGATACATTGAGACTCATACATATTGCACCCAGAATCACTTTGCAAATGTGCTGCTCAGTAATAAGAATTAAATAACCATAGTCATGTTGGTCAACAATAATCTTATTTACATTGCTTTTCCAGGAATATTTGAGATTTTTCAAAATAAGAACTGCTTAGAGAGGGGGGATATCATTACTAAATTCAGAAAAGAATTCTCTCCATATAATACAGGAATGCAATGCATTTAAGGGAAAACTAAATTGCCATCCTCATTAAGTCCAAGAAACCAGAATAGACTGAACAATTTTGGTAAGTCATTTGGTGCAAAACTTAAGTCCCAGGTCTGACGATAAAAAGTAAACATTTGCTGAATTTGGAGATGTTGTGGTCATAGGAAGGTGACAAATTAAAATAGGCAACCTTAAAATACAAAATGTCTTTCTGTACAAGATGTTGCAAAAGAAGGTCGGTAAAGTTGAGCAATATTTATCCTGGTCAGTCCCTACATGGGTGACCACTTGGGAATATCAGGGGTTAAAAACTAGAATGTGCAAGTGGTGTAATGGATAATAGCTCAGATTTGTTTCAATTCTAGTTAAATTAGTTATTTACTTAGGCACAAATACTAATGAGAACAGTATGAATCCATCTATTCTCCCTCTGCTATGGGTTAATTAGTAAGATTTGTAACAGTAAATCCTTATCTCCATCAAAAAATTTTTACAATAAAAAAAATGTATAACGAAGATTAACGAAACTGGTTATAAACAACTGACAATTTGAAATGATTTATTTAAACATTTTTTAATGAGACTCTTATTTAAGTAGATATTCTGTTTATAATGTTTAAATAAATCATTTCAAATTGTTGGTTGTTTATAAACAATTTTGTTTATCTTCTTTAATTTCCATAACATGTTTACATTTGTTGACATTACGATACATTTCAGAGCAGATATGGTTATTATGATGAAATTGAAAATTGTGTTAAAGGCTTAATTTGACTTTGTTTAGACTGATTGTCATTCGTGGTCAAGAGGTCTAAGATGCACCAGATCACTTGTTGGCTTCCCCTATGTGGATAAGGGTTGCAGGTTCGAATCCTGCCGAAAGACACACATTTTCGTAACAAAAATTTATTGTAAATAATCAGGCCAGTAGAAATACGTAATACTGTTTGATTATAAACAGAATATCTACTTAAATACGAATATTGATAAAAAATCATGTTCAAATGAATCATTTCAAAAGTATACAGTAAGTATTATACCAATATTATAATAATGGCTCTATAGGCATGTGGCCAAGTGATTAGAATATCTGCTTGTTGACTATGGAGCCTGGGTTCAAATCTCACCATGGTTGATTTGTTAGGAAGGTGACTTGATATTATCAGTCTGGAAGAGGCACATTTAGAAAAGTCTCTGAAAACCATACTATCAGTCGACCCAAACTTTGTGAGTAAAATTGGGTAGATGGAACCCTTTGGGAGTTGGTCAATGGTTGTACTAGCACAAATTCACAAGTCAATGTGACCAAGGTTTTGATCATCCTAGCCTTGTTTGAACTGTTTTTCATGCTAGATAATGAGTTCTCTTCCAAAAAACAAACAAATGTGCCTGAGGAGGCGTCTGCAATGGGGATTAGCTAGTCGCCCTTAGACAAGATGAGAGTGGCTAGTCATACAATAATGGTTCTAAAATTAATTTCATATTGGAATTCATTTAATTCATTCTTAATATTTTTATTTTCATAAGTTTTATTATCAGTTATTTAAGTGCCCAAACACGCTTGGGTGATCATGTCTTGAAAGAAACATGACTGATTGGGCAGAAGATTATCCCACAGTAGGTTGCCATTACTTTCTGCAATAGACTGATTGCCAGTCGGGGCTATAGAACCCAATCTGTTCTCTTATTTAACCCATAACTGGATATTTCTGTGTAAGTAAATGCAATGAATTCAACTGGAATTTGAAATAGACTCCGCAATTTCTCATTTCGAGCATGTATCCACTGCACCAAAATGCAAATTTAGATTTATTATAATACATTTATTATAATTTTTATTTTGTAATATTTATAGTAACTTTTTAGCAGGTAAAATAGCAATTTTACCGACAAGGAGCACAAATAAATTTTAAAACAGTACTCAAAGACATGTCAGTAATAATTATTTAAATGTTTGTACAACTAAAACAACGTATAAATGCACACACCTTGACAGGTGACCACTTGGGAATATCAGGCCAGGGGCTGTAAACTTGCATCGGCAGGTGGTGCAATGAATAATGACTCGGTATTCAAAATTGGGGAGCCCAGTTCCAGAATCAGATGTATTATATTCACTTACGCACAAATAACCTTGGAAAATGTATTCATGCACTTATTCTCCCCTCAACCATGGATTAATTAGTAAAACTAATTGAGAAATAAAAAAAACAAAAACAAATCAATCAAAAAGCATGGCTGAAATAATGAGGCTGTTGGAGGTTTTCAAAAGGTATTTTTAAATATATATCTATTTTTTGGTTAAATAAATACCTGGGAAGTGTTATGATAGGACAGAAAGTGCAACATTGAGATCCAAAAGCAAATTTCCATGGTCAAAGATGCATTTAAAAGCTAAACAGAGTATTGAGAGAGAGAAAGATTTTGCTGGAAACAAACAAAAGCGTACTGGACTGTTATGTGATATCTGTTCTCCTATATGGCAGCAAACACTGCCCAATCTCATCAAAGATGAAGGAGAGATTTAAAACAACAGTAATTCTAAAGAAGGATGCTGGAGAAAACATGGAACAAACATGTGAGCAGCAACAAGGTTTTGGAGAGGATGCAAATAAATTTTTACATCAGCTTTTGGGATATATAATGAGGAAGGAGGATTTGGAGAATCTAATACTCAGAGGATGGATAAGAGGAAAGCAGTGAGAGACATACTTGATGGGCTTGAGCAAGTGGATAGCGGAACAGCCTTTGGAAGAGATACAAAGAGGAGAAGTATTAAGAACAACAAGGGATAAAGGTAAGTTGAAGTCTATGATCACTTACGTCCTGAAAGGACATGGATGTAAAGAAGATTGGGGGATACAGATTCATAGTGCTCTTAATAAAAATCTAATAGTTCTTCCAGATTTTTTATAAGACACCCATGTTTGAGTAGATGTCCTGTTTTCCAGCATGAAAGATTTTCTAAATGACAATGTATTTTATTAATGTGTGTGTTAGGTTTGATATTTTCAGATTAGAAGTAAAAACAAAATTATAAGGAAAATACATCAAGATTTTTTAGGTTTACAGGGGACAATAAATTAAATTGCATTATTAAATATGATGACCAGAAAATGTCTTAGAAAAAACAAAAACAGAAAAATAATTTTTATATTAGTTTGTTGAATTTTAAGTTCAGTTATATATGTATAGACATGCATAAATTACATGTAAGATGTTATGTGTGCGAAATATGAAAATCTTAATTTTCTTTACTAAAGCAGAAACAAAAGAAAAGAGGAAACAAAAGAAAAGAGGAAACAAAAGAAAAGAGGAAACAAAAGAAAAAAAAAAGTTATTTGGTTAAAAGAAAAGTGTCAATACATGGTTATCCACTAAAATATAACATTAAAAAAGTAACTTTTGGGATCTTGGATATGAAAATAGAACTTACAGATATGGATTTTGAAAGGTCTGAATAATTTTTATATAAACTAAACAAATCTATGTTTTGGTAAAACTGCTAAATGCCTCTCAAACACAGAAACTGCCAAATCAAAATGCTTGAAACTAAAGCAAAATAAGAACCAATTAAGAAAAAAGAAAACCTCAGCAGAAAAGAAAAGAGACCAAATGACAGCACCTTCTTATGCAATAATCGAAAGTACTCAGTGTTTAGATCAGATTGTCTAATGAAGAGCAGTAATGCTAACTATCAATACTGCACAAAAGAGACCCAGTTCAATCTACTTTGGGTTTCTTGCAACACGGTTGTCAGGCAACAAGAGTAAACCCTGTGTGTGTGTGTGTGTATATATATATATATATTCTATGCTCTCACACCCTGAAAGAATGGTAGACTTTCAAAAAACACTCTTAGCTACTGGCATATGTTTACATGGTATATCACATGCTAAAAGTCTGCCTTCTTTTACTGAGTGCCCATAGCTCAGAGGTAGAATCACCAACTGATGTCAATTTGGTCAGGTTACAAATACCAGCTAAAAGCAATCGGATGTCTAACTGCACTGATGAACTGTGATACAGAAAAACAAAGCTGTTTGCAGATGACCATCCTATATATATATATATATATATATGTGTGTGAGACTGAAATTTGGTTAAAACACAATGTAAGTTCTTCCTTAAAAATTGTCATGTTCCTTTTTATCTGTATTTTCAATCATTTTCTGGGTAAATTTTAAATAAATTCTCCAAAGTCTGAGAAATTTCAAATCTCATAAACCATTTTTGAAAGGATTTTCAAAAATCTCTGTAACTTTCTTTGGTTTCCAAATTCCACACCTTCATCCATAATGTTGGACAATTTAAATTTAGAATATCACCAAAACCAAGAAAATAGTTTAAAATATTAAAAAAAAAAAAAAAAAAAAAATAGAAAACAAAAATTCTAAGAAAAATCTTTCATTGGTCTAAAATTGTATGCAAGATAAATTACTGCTCAAATATACCCTAAATATATTTTTCTCTCTCTCTCTCTATATATATATATATATATATATATATCTCCACAGACAGATCTGTTTTGCTGTATCACAACTCATCAGTACGGTTAGACTCCGATTGCTTTTTAACCCAGGATTGAAACCTGACCAAATTGGCGTCAGTCAGCGATTCTACCTCTGGGCTATGGGCATTCAGTCAAAGAAGACAGACTTTTTAGCACATATATTATCATTATATGCATCCATTAGCCAGAGTGCTCTAATTTATTTTACTGAATGAGCAATGCATACATACCAGAGCAGCTACTGTTTTTCAAAGTCTACCATTCTTCCAGAGTGCTCAATCAGGGTGTGAGAGTGTGTACACACACAAACAAACAAGTTTGATTAAAAGAAATGACAAGGTTGGTCTGTTTAAATGTTTAGTGTATTTTTTCAATTTCTAGATAAGGTGTCGAGTATTGTGGATAAAACATCTGAAGCTCATTTTGTTATTTTCACAGTCATTATCAAGAACCAATGTTGTGCTGGTGTCATTTTTATTATTGTTCAACAACTATAGCAAGACACAGTAGTTAAAAAAAAAAGACAAGGTTAAAAACTGTTACTTAGAGTTTCATGCTGAGTGATTAACAGACAATATTGCTTGTGACTAATGCCTTTCACATTATACTTTTCTTTCTCTACTTATCACTTTCGTAGAAATCCACGATTCACTTTCTGGTAAGCAGTATTTATTTGTTTCATTTGCTTTAGGAATTCTCATATGTCACTTTGTTTATCTTCCACTAGCAGTATAGCCTGGCGTTGCTCGGGTGTAATGAAAGCTTTAAAACTTATCCATGGCCCTGGAGCTCAGAATATTTGGACGTTGGTACGAAAGACTAAAAAGCAATAATTGTTTCCAGTTAAAGCGAAACCGTAGACTGAAAGAAAAATGAATGGATGTAAGTCAAATTTTCATTTCCTGGTATCAATATCAGATAAGTTTTTTTCATCGTAAACTGAATTTTGAAGGCTAAATAAGTCCTTTGAGTAAATGGTATCATGGCTGAGATTAAGAACTACAATTATACCTACTTAGAGCCAAACCCGAAGCAAAAACTAAAATAAAAGGGCTGAAAAAAAAAATACATACAGGCAGATAAACAGACACATACAAACATCTTGCCTTTTACACACACACATATATATATATATATATATAAAAATCGATTTTCTGCACTATTGTAAGAACTGCAACCTTGAAACTTCTAAATATCGTTTCTTATGTCTTTGTCTACGAGTGTATCAAATTTGATTATAATCGGGCCACTTCTTCTATAAGCCAACATTTTTGATTATCGATTTGATATTTATCAGGGGTGCCTTGACACAAAACCTAGCTAAGAACACTCACAGATACAGATAGTACAACTGTAAATTTTCCAGAAAATCGGTTCAGCTGTTTGAGTCTATAGGTAATGTACACACACAGACAAAGTTCTATTTATAAATAAGTTTAGATATCACACCATCTTCCTTTATTTCAAAAGGTTGTATGCCCAATAGATCTATCATGCTTGGCTTCACCATGATAATTTTATATTTAAAATTATGATCATCATCTTCAAAACCTGCCTAAGAGCATATTCTGATCATTAGTGATTATCTGTGTGCATGATACAACAGTTTATAGATGTAATATATTACCTTGACTGGCAAAAATATGATTAACAAAAATATATTTTGACTGAAGGGTGGTGGCAAGGCATAACAACATTGGCTTGAAAGGTGATAGCTGACATAAAAGGCAGAAAACATGGGCAACAACCAGCATAAAAATCAATAGCTAATGAAGATGATTGACAGATGTATATGGCTGTAGATGACATCAATTAAGAGACAACCTGAAAAAGCAAAAATCTATTATATAAGTCTGGGGTTTCTGGCAGAGGAGAAAAGAGTCAGAACACAGAGAGAGAAAAAGAGAGGGAACAGAAAACTCTTGCTGACCAATAATTCCACAACAACTCCTAAATATACACAATCTCTTCTACTTCACACAAGCATCACTGTCATTGTCTGTCAAGATGATCATTGTTTTCCAGATTATATAACAAATGTACCTGCAAAATCTGAAACACCAGAACCTAGCAGTCCATCTCTCCTCTGACCCAGCCCAGGTTGCTCAATAGTGGAAGGGACTCTCTGCAAACAATAAAATATATACTTTATGATCCCTTTGAAGAGTATATAAGCAAAGTCACCAGGTCAGACATCCCAGTAAGAAGATATATGCAACATCAATTCACAATGTTGGCCTCAAAGAAACATTCTTCTTTGCCGAATCATGTGACACTTGCACTCTCCTTCATCATATTCTCCGTTACTTGCTTTGTCACACACATCCATGGAAAGAAATGATTTCTTTGCATTTTAAACAACTACAAACAAGGAACTGAAACAAGAACTTGAACATTCATACGTGTTCAGTTTGAGCTCTGTAGGTTATTTAATGCCAAAAAGGTAGGGTTTTAAAGTATTTTTTAATGTTCAGTTATAGTAAAAAAGTTGATTTAGTCAAAGTTTAATGAAAAAATTTTTTTTATTTTATTTTAGAAAAGTGAAGTCTTATAGTTTTGTATTAAAAAATGTCTGGTGGTAACAATTTTTTCCTTCAAAAACATATGGCAATTTTTTTCCCTTTAAAAATGTGTTCTGTTAAATTTTTTTTCATTCAAAAATATATTTTTTGTACTATTTTTTCTTCAAAAATGTATATTTTTCTATAAATATGTATTTTTATGTACATATTTCTGTAAAAGTCTATTTTTATACTTTCATAGTGTTTTGATCTCAGTTTGGGTGGGTTAACTATTTGCCCATAGTTGGGACCATAACAGGTGCTACCACTCTGGGTCAGGTTGGACCTGAGGACAACAGCAATTAAGAGGTGGTTCCCATACTCCTCACAACTTCCCAATCAGAAGCTTCAATGCCGGATGCAGTTTACCGTCATATTCAGGACCTCATGCATATTGGGAAAAATTTTGTTGCAAAAACTTGAAAATAAGAATATTTTATATTTTGATATTCCAAAACCTTTTTGCCTTTGTCATTTTTCTTGTATTGCTTCAAATCTGATACATATTTTCATTTGCATCATCTTTCGCAACTTCACCCAAGTTTATTCTGATGAACTCGCCATATTTGCATATTTGTGTCGTTTATCATATTCACTTTGTATTAATTTCTTTCCATAGATTTCTTTTCTCTGGACCTCACTTTCTGACAAGTGATATTCTCTTGTCATGCTAAGAATTCTGATTCCAAGTCTTCCTTTCAACTTTGGGACATGAATATACATCCATGGACCTTGGTTTTTTTTGTTTCTTGTCATTCTCTTCATCACACAACTCTGGTACATCATTAGTATATTATAAAACTAACTCGATTGTTAGGTATTGTGGCATGTAGGGGCTTCCTTACTTTACTTCCAGTTCTGCTACTGCTATATCAAGCAATCAGGAATGAACAATTGGAAGCCTTAGAACTTATAAAAATGCTGATAGAAAAGGACAAGTTGAGAAAAACTGACAAATAATAAAAGTGAATTAAATGAACTAAGAAACTTTGAACTAAACTAGAATTTCTATTGTCTGTACCTGTAATTCTACCCACATTTTCTAAGCTACATAAATGATAGCATGAGAACAGGATATATTCAGCACAGAAGAATTTCTTTTTAATAGTTCTTGATGTTATCTGAAAATATTTGGTGGGGATTCTATTTAGAAACCATTTTAACTGATTACAGAAGAAGAACTCTTCGTGTCTGTGATTCCTTATCTGGTTTATTGCTCAGAGAAGAACTGCAGAGAAAATGGTTGAACTAGCCAAGAATTCAGAATAAGATAAATGTTTTTTTTTTCTTCATTTTTTTTTTTTATTGGAACCATATAATCTGATGGAAAGTTTGGATTCAGATACAACTTAAAAAATAATAAACACCAAGTATAGAAAACAGAATATATCAGAAATTGTGATTAATTGTAATTAATGATAAATATATATTTTTTTTATTTGTAAATCATTTCACTCCAAGCAAGGCAATGAAACCACCAATTTACAAGAGGTTATTGTCTGTAAAAGTGTGACTATCTCATTTGTTTGCTGTTAGGAAATGTGGGAGCTTCCTCACTTTACTCTATACAGCAATGGTAGTAATCAGCTGAAAAATTACAGAAATTTCAAAAATGCTGACTGAACTCTATTCAGTCTTTTTCTATTCTTCCTTTCCACCAGCTTAAAGGGCGACTCCTAATCCATGCTGCCAGGACATGGGGCCTGTCCTGGCAGCTTGATTTCAGTTCTCTCATTTCTTGCGGGAACAAGTGGATAAATCTCTCTGCAAAGCCCCTACCTGAAGAAACTACTCATAACCCTTGCTGCAAAAGACACATACGAGTCTTAGCAGTTTGATACTCATTTTTTTCTCCTCGAGAAGTAACCTCTTTACAAAACATCTACTTCAGTAAAGAACTTTATTGACTAAGAAACCCAACTCTTTTTCCAAAATACCAATATTCTTTGAACCACAAATAAAAGTTGTTAAACAGTTATTTCAAGATTTGGGTTTGTTCACTCCACTCTATACACTGTTAATCACACACACAGGAAAAATTAGCAAAAGGAAAACATTTGTAAGGAGAGAGGACAATAAAAGAACAGAAATTTAGAATACAGAAGATAATTGATTGTGTTTAAAATCTTTACAATCAAAGTTGACTGAAAAGAAGAAACCAGGAAATATTTCCAAACAAAAAATGTGGCATAAGAAACTGTTAGCATAGAACTTATGGTTACATTGGGCCATTTCAGTTGTAAAAACATGAGACTTTGCCACTAATCTAGTACTATGTTTAAATTTGTAAATCCAAAGAACCAAAAAGAAAAGCTCATCTGCCAAGTCAAGACCAATAACATTGCAGATAAATCTTTGGGTGTTATTTTTTTATTTAAAAAAAAAATAAGAAAATTCCCTTAACTCTGATGGTGAAAACTTCGCCCATATTACCAAACGCTTCAAAACTTCGCCCATATTACCAAACGTTCAAAACTTCGCCCATATTACCAAACGCTTCAAAACTTCGCCCATATTACCAAACGTTCAAAACTTCGCCCATATTACCAAACGTTCAAAACTTCGCCCATATTACCAAACGTTCAAAACTTCGCCCATATTACCAAACGCTTCAAAACTTCGCCCATATTACCAAACGCTTCAAAACTTCGCCCATATTACCAAACGTTCAAAACTTCGGCCCATATTACCAAACGCTTCAAAACTTCGGCCCATATTACCAAACGTTCAAAACTTCGCCCATATTACCAAACGTTCAAAACTTCGCCCATATTACCAAACGTTCAAAACTTCGCCCATATTACCAAACGTTCAAAACTTCGCCCATATTACCAAACGCTTCAAAACTTCGCCCATATTACCAAACGTTCAAAACTTCGCCCATATTACCAAACGCTCAAAACTTCGCCCATATTACCAAACGTTCAAAACTTCGCCCATATTACCAAACGTTCAAAACTTGCCCATATTACCAAACGTTCAAAACTTCGGCCCATATTACCAAACGTTCAAAACTTCGCCCATATTACCAAACGTTCAAAACTTCGGCCCATATTACCAAACGTTCAAAACTTCGCCCATATTACCAAACGTTCAAAACTTCGCCCATATTACCAAACGTTCAAAACTTCGCCCATATTACCAAACGTTCAAAACTTCGCCCATATTACCAAACGCTCAAAACTTCGCCCATATTACCAAACGTTCAAAACTTCGGCCCATATTACCAAACGTTCAAAACTTCGCCCATATTACCAAACGTTCAAAACTTCGCCCATATTACCAAACGTTCAAAACTTCGCCCATATTACCAAACGTTCAAAACTTCGCCCATATTACCAAACGTTCAAAACTTCGCCCATATTACCAAACGTTCAAAACTTCGCCCATATTACCAAACGTTCAAAACTTCGCCCATATTACCAAACGTTCAAAACTTCGCCCATATTACCAAACGTTCAAAACTTCGCCCATATTACCAAACGCTCAAAACTTCGCCCATATTACCAAACGCTTCAAAACTTCGCCCATATTACCAAACGCTTCAAAACTTCGCCCATATTACCAAACGTTCAAAACTTCGCCCATATTACCAAACGTTCAAAACTTCGCCCATATTACCAAACGCTTCAAAACTTCGGCCCATATTACCAAACGTTCAAAACTTCGCCCATATTACCAAACGTTCAAAACTTCGCCCATATTACCAAACGTTCAAAACTTCGGCCCATATTACCAAACGTTCAAAACTTCGGCCCATATTACCAAACGTTCAAAACTTCGCCCATATTACCAAACGTTCAAAACTTCGGCCCATATTACCAAACGTTCAAAACTTCGGCCCATATTACCAAACGTTCAAAACTTCGGCCCATATTACCAAACGTTCAAAAATTTAGGCCATATTCAGTCAGTTAAGTGCCACATGTGATACACACTTAAGCGATCATGTCTCAGAAAAGACATGATTGACAGGGTAGAAGATTATCCTACAGTAGGTTGCCATTATTTTCTGTGGTAAACTGGTTGCCAGTCAGGGCTATAGCCCCCAATCTGTCCTGTTATTTAACCCATAAATGGAGAAAAGATATGGATTAATATTAATTTTCCAATCGTATTTGTGCATCAGTGAATACAAGGAATTCAAATGGAATTTGAATTTGGCTCCCTGATTTCTTGTGTTACAATCCACATATTACCAAACAGTAAAATGTTTAGGCCATATCACAAAATGGTCAAAAGTTTATGTAATATTACCAAATAAAAACCCAGATTAATAAAGTGTTGATAAATAAATTAGAAAAACATTTAAAATGGTTCCTTTGAGAAAATTTTCTTCGCGTTTAGAGCTCTACACTAGTCCCTGTCTCTTGCAGCTCTAAACAATGTTTAACTCTTTACAATCTTTCTTTGTCTTTGCTGTTACCCATTCCCAACAAACCTGTTAAGTTTGGAACTGTTTCCCTCAGCCTAAACTTCTTTCAGTCTTGTGAGTGTTGAATTCTCCAAGCCTTCTTTCCTTATTAATGTATCCCAAAAATTTGACTGTCTAATTTTAAGCCTAAATGATTTTTTAGTCCACCATTTTTCCTTAAATCTTCACATGTCTTTATAATTGTCCAGTATTCACTGCCATATAGGAGAGATTTAACAAGTACTTCTTTCCTTAGGTATCATGTGGGATGCTTAAGCGCTTTTTGATTCATGATTGACTTGGCGGACAAATTTCCTCAGTATGCTGCCATTGCCTTCTGTGGTAGACAGGTCGGAGAAGAGACGTATTTGTACTTTTCCCTGGGTGTATTTGCACATCAGTGTATTTCATCAACTACCTCCTGGAATTCGATCTCAGCTAACTAATTTCTCATTTTCAGTTACTATCCATCATACCACCTGCGAATGCAAGCTTACAGCTCCTCATATACCCAAGTGGTCACTCATTTAGATACTGACCAGGGTCAATGTTGCTTAACTCCAGTGGTTGGACATTTTCTGTTTCGCTATTAGAAAATAAGAGAAAAGTTTTGACTTTTTTTCTTTAAAATTATCACAACTCAAAGAAAAAAAGATAAAGATGTTTTGTTTTCAACGAAAAAAAAAATAAGTCTGAATTTTTTAGTAGAGTATTATTAATTTTGAAAAATGGGTAAAAATACTACAAGAATGTGAAGTTGGGCCATGTACTCTAAGAATTTATTACTACAAAAATGTTTTACTAAGTTATATATTTCGACAAAAAAAAAAAAAAAAAAAGATTAAACATTGACTGAATTTCAAATAAATAGCTTAAATTTATTTTAAAAGGTACAAAATTAATAATTTAAAAAATGATATAGGTATTTTCAGTATTTTTCATTTCTATGAAAAAGGAAAAGTGAAATTTACATGGAATTACGAAAACTAATATACAAATTTCCTCAGTATGCTGCCATTGCCTTCTGTGGTAGACAGGTCGGAGAAGAGACGTATTTGTACTTTTCCCTGGGTGTATTTGCACATCAGTGTATTTCATCAACTACCTCCTGGAATTCGATCTCAGCTAACTAATTTCTCATTTTCAGTTACTCATTTAGATACTGACTAGGGTCAATGTTGCTTAGCTCCAGTTGTTGGACAAGCACTTATTTCAGTATGATATGGCTGAAAACCCACAAGACAAAGTTTAATTTAAAAAAAAAAAAAATTGTTTGCTCATAGTTTTGGGAAATAATACATCTTTTTATATACTGTCAAATGATTTTTGTGTCTATAACATACACATTTTTTTTTTTTAGATCAACCCATGCAAGGCAGTAAACCCACTAAGACAAGGTGTTACTGACTGCAGAAGAATTAGTAAACACAAATATTACTAATCAGTAGGAAGAAAGATGACTAATCAAGGGAAAATGGCAGGCTAAAAAATCTTTGTGCTTAAAATCAGAGTCAAAACTTCTGTGATACATGATATGGGAAAAAGGCTTGGAGAATTTGATACTGAATAAACTGGAAGTTTTCGAGGCAGAGCAAAATAGTGCATAACTTAACAAGTTTGGATGGCAATTGATGTTGCGTTTATATTTTTGAAGATTAAAATAAGTACATAACATATATATGTGTAAGTCAAAAATTACCCACACTTTCTTTATATATTTTAACAACAAAATATTTAAAAGGATTATTAGCCATTTCCTCACTGGTCTTTTCCCTGAGCATGACAGTAGAAAAAAAAAGTATATATATATATATATATATGTGTGTGTGTGTGTGTGTGTGTGTGTGTGTGTGTGCATGCGTGCGTGTCATCCACAAAGAAGCCTGTTTTGCTGTATCACAGGTCATCAGTGTGGCTAGACATCAACTTGCTTCTGGCCAGGATCAAAACTCGACTGATTTGGTGTCAGTTCGAGTCTCTACTCCCTAAGCCATAAGTGCATAGAATATCAGAGGGGAAATTTTAGCATGTTATATATAAAAAGAGTATACACATGCCAGTCACCAGAACTCAATTCATTGCTGAAGAGTAATGCATAAATTGCAGAAGTCGTAACAGTTTTTAAAATCTTCCTCTCCAGAGACTAAAATATAATTGTGAGATATATAGTCTTTATTATAATAAAGAGAATGTTATAGTAAAAATGCAGATAATTTATTTTTTATTTTCTTGCATATATTGAAAATAAAGATGAAATGTAAATTTATTTTAATTCCAAATTTAGGTCTTATTTCTGCTCGAAGAACCCCTCTCTGGTTGACTAATTATTCAAGAGTGTAGCCATACTTATGTTTGGCCAGTTGAGGTTTAGTGATGCATAGTTGGAGTGGATGACCACTCTGAGAAGTTAATACACCCTTAAACCGATCTTATTTTATGGGCTGCTGGAGTGCTACTTACCCTACTCACCAGACCAGGGTTTGATGAGGGAGAAAATTTCATCAGTGACTACTCTGGTTTTAAATTGATTTGCTCTCCTTTCAGAGCTATATGACCAAGTATGTTTTATGATTTTATCCTTAGATAGTGAGTGAAGAAGAGATCGATTCACACCTTTCCTAAAGATATTTAGGCACAAATGAATGGATTCCAGTGGTATTCATTACAAACTCTGTTCTTCGAATCAACATAGGCCACTATCCATTGTCCTACTGTGTCTGTTACCTACAAGATATGTAAACATTGAATTTCGATCTGAAATTTTCATTGTATAACTGGATTCAGTTTGAACAATTACAATGAAAATATTTATAGGACATTATTTCATCAAAAGTCTTTAAATACATGGTAGAAGTACCAAACCAAATGAGATTGCAATATTCAGTTCATCGAGGAGTGATAGAACCATAAATGCACAAGACAAAAACCAGTTAGAAAAAGTGTCGTGCACAATTAATTCGGAGACAATTGTCTAGACATGGTAAACCGACTTTCCTTGCAGCAGACTGAGAAATTAACTCAATGTAATCTTTTCACTTTGTGTCAGTGGAACTGTGGCAGACATGAGATAGAACCTGGGATGAGCACAACTGTTTGCAACTTGCCTTGTCCCTGCCAAAAAAGAGCCCGTATTTGCTTAGCATGTAAAACTACTCCAGTTAAAATGTGACACTTAAAATATCACTTACTGCTCTGCTGTAATCCGTCCTCAACCAAATAACATAAAAGAAAAAGGGGGACTTGCATTGCATTTTTATACAATAAAGATGCAATGCATTATGGGATCGCATGAAGAAGCAAAGGATTATGGGTATAGGGACAAATATAAAAGCAACTAATTTTTCTTGGTGCGTGGAACAAGGTTTACAGTTGGTGGCTGAAATGTCTGTTAGTGCGATTTTGAGACAGAACTCAAGAAAGAATGATTCTGGGTTGGAATACTGGCTGGGAAAGCCACGATTCACTTGCTGGTTGCTGTTTTCACTGTTTTGCCACAGTAACACATTAGAATGCTCAGTGAATATGACTGATTTTTTTTTTTTTTTAAATCATTCCCCCGCAAAAGCAAGGTAGTACGGCCACTGATGTGCAGGGGGCTACATAAGAGAGTTAAAGTTTTAGACGGGAAAAGAGTAAAGACAAAGACGAACCAGCTAGAGGGGGTGAAAAAGAAAGGGCAAGAGAAGGATGTGAACACAGGAGTGAAGACAATTACAAAAATAAAGAGAAAGGAAAAGAACAAGATACAAGGGGTGATGTAGAAAGGATTGGGCTGAAGTGGATTAAAGATGGGAATTGACTTTGCATTGAAATTTCTGGAGGTTGTAGCCATCAGGAAACAAGTGTATTGAAGGGAGTTCCACAGGTGGAAAGCACGAGAAAAGAAGCTGCTGGAATAGAATTATTGCCTGCATTTGGTTGATCTAACGGTATGAAAAATATGAGATGATTGTTAACAAAGACAAGTTCATTTTAGCTCCAACTTGTAGAAATACTATGGAGTATGATCTATACTCCATAGTATATGATTTTTTATATATCCATAATGATTATATATATATATATATATATATATCCATAATGATTATATATTTATATAGTGTAATGTTTAGCAAGCTCGTCTTACTAGAATCATTATAACTGAGTAGAGAGTTCACTCCTCACTGGGTACCCCCTACTTTCGGCCGTGTGTCACGTTTAAGCTACACTTAGAAAATCACCTTCCCCCAGGTTTGGGGGTTGGGCGCTGGGCTAACAACCCTGCCTCATAAAAAAAACTGTGTTACGGAAACAGCAAAAACACTGCCCTATACACCATTGGGTGTAACAGAAAAAATTATTTTATTCTATTATGGCATAAATTAATTTGTTAACCAAATGAAATCTCCTGTGTATATTTTTTGCCCTCTTATATAATATTTCGCATTGCAGCATATTGGATATCACCTTAGAACAAGAAACTGGAGAGCCGAGTTTGAATTTCAGTTGAATTCATTGCATTCCCTTACACACAAATACCCTTAGGAACGGTATTAGTCTATCTCTTCTCTCTCCAGCTATGGATTAAATAGCAGCACAGACTATTTGTTAACAACCAATCTTCCACAGAAAGTAATGGCAACCTACTACAAAAAAATCTTCTGCTCAGTCAGTCATGTTTCTTTAGACACATGATCACCTAAGTGTGTATCACATGTGACACTTAACTGATACAATACTTTGAATAATATGATAAAACAAGACCTCCAGGAAGTATTTGAGTTCTTATAGCTGGATTTTCTTTACCTTGTCATATAAAACATCACTATTGCCATATCATGTTGAAACAACAGTTCCCTTACAATCACAATTAAGCAATATTGAGCCTGGAGAATACCAGAAGGATGTGACATAGCATTTAAGTAGAAATCTATAAAGATAAAAAATTATTTTGAGACATTCTATAATATAACCACTAGTACTATAGCCCGGAGTTGCTCGGGTGTAATGAAAGCTTTTAAACTAATCCATGGTCCTGGAGCTCAGACTCTTTGGATGTTGGCACGACCAGAACCCTAAAGAATATTTGTGTGAAGTTTGGTGAGAATCAGATAAAAATCGTGGATTTGTATAAAGGACATACAGACAGATAAACAGACACACACACAAACATCTTGCCTTTTGTATATATTATGGATTTTCTACACTATTGTAAGAACTGCAACCTTGAAACTTCTGAATATCGTTTCTTATGTCTTTGTCTATGAGTGTATCAAATTTGATTAAGATCGGACCACTCCTTCTATAACCCGATTTTTTTGATTTGATATTTATCAGGGGTACCTCGATACAAAACCTAGCTAAGAACAGTTACAGATGCTTATAGTACAACTAAGATTGCGTTTTAATTTTTGAAAATCAAAGTTGACTTGGAAAGTAAGACGCTGGAAGTGTGTAAGAATCAGAGACAAAAACATTGAAAGATGGTAAAAGAGCAGCTTCTATGAATTTACAGCATGGTACTAGATTAGAATGCATGTTGGGGTGCAGTGGATATTACTTGGAATGAGAAATCCAGGAACCAATTTCTAATTCCACTTGAATTTCTTGCATTCACTTACATGCAAATACCCTTGAGAAAAGTTATTAATTCGTCTCCTCCTTCTTGCACTTGTAGAGTTTTCTTCCAGATGTTAATCTAGTAGCATACTTAAATTCATGTAGTTGGAGCACCAGGGAAAAAGCTCATCAGAGTATGGAAATATTTGTAGAAAGAAGCCATGTCATGTCAAGTCAGAATTGATTACATTGCAAATTTTTCTTTGGATTTTGTCAAGAATCTCAAAATAATTAAGAGGCGGACTACACCAGTTATGGCAGCTATATTCAACGCACGGGCAAATGGTAGATTTGTAAATGTACAAGATGGACTTTGACGAGAAAAATTTTCCGGCAGGATTCAGTAACCGACTTTCTTTGCAACAGAATTTATTTTTAAACTTTTAATTTTTTGTTTTTGGATGGGGTCCTGGGTATGACCTAAAACTACATCAAACAATGGAAGTGTGACAAGGGGACAGAATTAAGGTACCCCCAACCATTATTATGTATGGGTGATCCTTGGCTAGGATCAAGCACCTGTTTGCCCCCTGCCAGGGTTACAGTATTTTTATAACATTGCCTGAATATTAACATGAATTAAAGTGGGGCTAAGTGTAAGCAGAATGTGATGTTTGAGTGCATTTCTCTGTGTGTGTATGTGTGTGTGTCTTGAGGAAAGGGGAATCAAATCTGCACTTACCACCAAGCAGGCTGCCACATTCATAATCATAGATAGATGGAAAGTCGAGGCTCGGTTTCCTTCCTTTTTTTTATGGAAGAGCGTATGCTACTGGTGAACTGGAAGTCATCCGTGATTGGACAATAAATTGCCAAAAACAGTTGTACGGTGTATGTTTTAAAGGATGGAAAAAGTTCTGACAGGAAGTACACAAGTCGATACCAGATCAGTATTGGCTGGGTCACCGGGAAGAGGCGGTGTGATGTTGAAAGACTTGAAAACTCTAATGAACCTCAGCTAGAGGCATCACTGATGATGTGTACCGAAGCATCAAATAGATGCATTTTACAAATTTAGCTTTCGGAAAACATGTTTTTACTGTTTTATTGCTTCTTCTGATTTCTGTCTCTTGTCTGTACTCTTAAGCATCCTCTTTAACTACATTTGAAATTCACTGCCATATCGAAGGATTGACATTAAATAGCAGATCGGTACTTTGTTTCTTAAAAAAAAAAATTTGTTTCCTAATACTTTGTTTAGTTTTTGGAAGTCACTTTGGTTATTTCAGTGTTCCTTTAGATTACTGTCATATGTTAAAACACATCGTAGATATTTAAATTTCAATACTTGCTTAATTTTGACATTAACTTTGTAGCTTGGATCCTGGGATACTCCCCTTGTTCAAATGTTCAGGCCATGGTATTCAACATCCTTCTGTAAAACAATATTTTAGTTTCCTCAGTATCTTCAATATTTCCTGTTTAATTTTCTAAAGCATATTCTGTTTCTTAATTATTTAACTTTCAGAAGGTTATTTTTTTCTTATTCCAGTACACCTTTAGTTTTAGTAAAAGATATTGAAACATGAGAGAGAAATCATAAATATATAGATATAATGTAGAATATTTGCAACTGATCAGAAACAGATGACAATTTCATAAAAGTGTCTTTAGAGACAGATAAAAAAAATAATTTACAATTAAATAGCGGATTTATAATTGCAACAAGATGTTGTACGTAAAGAAATGGCATGGATATCAAAGAGATGGGTGTTGAATATGACAGCTGTCGTGGACAGAGATCATCATGAGGAAAGACGAAAAATAATTATTTCGTTTGATTGTTTTTTTTAAGTTTTGTATAAATTTCTAGAATGTTAAACTATTTTTTTTTACACTATTTGCATGCAGACTATTGGCCTTCTGTTTGTTGTGAGTGAGGTTTGTTGCATATCAACCTCTGTGGGTTATTTAATGTCAAAAAGGTGTGGTTTTAAGGAATTTTTTCTTATGTTTGGTTATAGTAAGAAGAATGATTTAGTCAGATTTTAATGATTTTTAAATTTTTTATTTAAAAAATAAAACTGAAAATGTCTTCTATATTTGTATTCAAAAATGTATTGCTGGTAATTTTTTTTTATCTTGTTAGTAATATTTTTTCCTTCAAAAATGTATATATTTCTATAAAAGTGTATTTTTATACTTTCATAGTTTTTTGACCCCAGTTTGGGAATTAACTATTTGCCCATAGCTGGGATGCTAACAGGTGCTACCAATCCAGGTGAGGGTGGACCTGGGAACAACAGCAATTAAGAGGTGGTTCCATGTTCCTCACAACTGCCCAATCAGAGGCCTTGCTGCTGGATGCAGTATATCGTTACATCCAGGAAACTTCTGTTTCTTGTTATTTATTAACTCCCTTTATTGATGCTGTGATTTATTTTCTGCATTTTTGGAAAGGGAAATTATTTTTTTTTTTACTGTATTTACATATTGGCCTTTTTGTTGTTAGTTTTTTATTAAATTGTATGTGATTTTTATCTGAATTTCTGAAATGAGGAGTTATTTTAAAGACTATTTACGTGCACACTATTGTATTTATCTTTGTTATCAGTATTTTGTCCATTGTATCTTCTAGACTTCATCAGTTTTACATTCTGGAATAAAAACAGAATTTAAAAAAAAATTTTTTATGTAATCATATCGTCCCAAGCAAGGCCACTGTTTTGCAAGAGGTTACATAGGTGAAAAGTTATGAGAAAGAGTGACTGGTTATAGGAGGTGTCAGGAAGTGGGTAAGAGAAGGAGGATAATACTGATGAGAGTGGAGTGGACAGAGAAAAGAAGCAGGAGATGACTTTACATTTAAACTCCTGGAGATTGTAGCTGTCGGAGAAGCAAGTAAATGGAAGAGAATTCCACAGGTGAGAAGTGCGAGAAAAGAAGCTGTTGGAGTAGAAATTGTGGTTACATTTTATTGGTTTCACTGTAAAAGGATGGGACATAGTTGCTAATTTACTATCTTGTGCAAATTTGTACCTAGGGGACACCAGTGATCCAAGTTCATCGGAGCAGAAGCCATGAAAGTATTTATAGAAGAGACACAGGGTGAAAAAGTGACTGTATCTGAACTGCCAAGTCAGGATTGATCACATTACATATTCTTCATTGGATTTTGTCATGGTCAAGGGCAACTAGGTGGATAGCAGGACCACTCAACCAAATATGGCAGCAGTACTTAATGCACGGGCAGTTCAAAATTTTATTAAAAGCCGCTCTTACTATTTTTCCTCATAAAAAAAAAATACCTTAAACCTCACCTTTTTGGCATTAAGTAACCCACAGAGGTTGATATGCAATTAAACAAAGCACAAACTCAAACTGTATTTGGCTTGCAGTTTCATGTTGAGGTTGTTCAGATGTGTAGTGATGTCTGTGAGCCAGGCAAATTAGCCATCACGGTTCAGAGAAGAGATCAGGAACATTTTTCTGATGAAGGAAAGTGGCAATCTCTTGCTGCAGGTCACACAGTACTGCATGGCTCCATGGCTTAGTCAGTAGACCTCACAGAAGTAGAGCAGGTTCTGGTCATGCACATTCACCTCATCCATCAGTACCCAGAACTGTTGGTGGCTGAGTCTGCGAGAAAGGATGGAGTTGAGGACCTTCACTACGACAGACATGGCATCAATGAGGTTGGTAGAGTTGGCACAGAGGGATTCCTGGTGGATGATGCAGTGCACCTTGTGGATAGGCTGAGTATGTCCGGTAGCCTCACAATGGCACAATAACAGCAAAGTGGCACCCTTCTTCTCCCTAGTCATTGCTAGCGTGCCATCAGTTGTCATTCACACAAAATGGGATAGGTCCAAGGAGTGCCACTCTACACACTGAATTTCCCTGCTCCACCATCCATTTGCTCTTTACTTCTATCCATCCTTTAAGTATTAAATTTTCCAGGCCCTCTTTCTTCATTACATCTTCCAGGAATTGAAATTGGAGAGCTGGGTTCAGTTCCAATTTCTGTCAGTTTTGTAATATTAACTTACAAAGAAATACCCTTCGGAAAAGTGTGAATACACTCCTGCTAGTAGTTATTGGTTAATTTATAGGGCTTGTATTAATAAATCATTTGCCTTTAATATACTGCAAAATGTTGATAAGCCATAAATTATAATTATCAATGGATTCACAGTTCAGTATGAATGAGAATTTAAATGGTTAATATTACTTTCTTTTGTATATTTCTTACTTTCATCTAAATCTAAACCTATTTATAAATAGAACTTTGTGTGTGTTCATTATCTATAGACTGAAATGGCTGAACTGATTTTCTTGAAAATTTACACAGTTGTACTATAAGCGTCTGTGAGTGTTCTTAGCTAGGTTTTGTGTTGAGGTACTCCCGATAAATATCGAAAATCGATAATTGAAAAAAAAATTGGGTTATAGAAGGAGTGGTCCAATTTTAATTAAATTTGATACACTCATAGACAAAGACATAAGAAATGATATTCAGAAGTTTCAAGGTTGCAGTTCTTACAATAGTGCAGCAAATTGATTATATATATATATATATATATATGTAAAAGGCAAGATGTTTGTGTGTTTGTCTGTTTATCTGCCTGTATGTGTGTAGTTTTTTCAGCCCTTTTATTTTAGTTTTTGCTTCGGGTTTGGCTCTAAGTAGGTATAATTGTAGTTCTTAGTCTCAGCCATGATACCATTTACTCAGAGGACTTATTTAGCCTTCAAAATTCAGTTTACAATAAAAAAAACTTGATATTGATAATGACCCACTAATTCCTATTGTAGGCCACAAGATGAAAATAATAATAATAATAATAATAATAATAATATACAGTTTAATAAATGGGGCATCTACTCTAATACAATTTTTTTCTTAATCATTTCACCCCAAGCAAGGCATTCCACTGCCACTATTGCACAGGGGGTTACATAGGTAAATGTGATGAAAAAGAGTGGTTAGATATAGGAAATGTCAGGAGGGTGATAGACGGCTAAGGATACCAAGGATGAGGGTTAGGTAGATCAGAAGAGTGTTTGAGAGAATGGATGCAGGTTAGTGTGTTAGGAGGTGTCTATTGACCTTATATTTAAACTCCTAGTGATTGTAGCTGTCGGGGAAGCAAGTATGTAGAAGGGAATTCAACAGGCGGGAAGTGCAAGAAAAGAAGCTGTTGGAGTAGAAATTGTGGTTACATTTTATCAATTTCACTGTAAAAGGGTAGGATGTATTTTCTAATTTAGTATCTCATGCAAAGTCGTACCTAGGGGGCACCAGTGATCCAAGTTCATTGGAGCAGAAACCGTGAAAGTATTTATAGAAGAGGCACAGGGAAACTGCGTCATGCCAGCGAGAAGTTAGTTAATATAACAAATCCATCGCTTTCTTGAGAAATTGCTTTGTTTTCATTAGAATATGATAATGGGGAGGAAAATCTGTGTTAAAATTCAGTTGTGTCAATTATATTTGCTTACATGCAAATACCTTTGAAAAAGATGAATTCACATCTCCCCTAGCTATGGGATAATTAGTAAGTTACAAGCTAAAAATATTTTCTGGCTTCAACTTACCTGAAAATGGTTGGTATGTCATAAAAACAAATCATTTAAAGTTCTTGAAAGCCATTTGAAATTTGTGTGTATGTCCAATTATATTGTCAGGCTTTCTGTAGATGAAGAAAAAAGGAATAGCCAAATCATTCATCAATGTTTGTGGTGTACTTCTGTAAGAATGTACAGTTTGTGAAATCTTTCAAAATGTCTTTCATGTATATTTGTGCTTAACTAAAAGCTAATTGACAATTTAGGATAAGTGAGTTATCTTTTTTTCCATTTTTCATTTCTCTTTCAACTCTTAGAACTGCCTTCATTTTACCACACTTTAACAATTGATTCTCTAAAGGAAACTAGATAAATCCACTTATATGACAATTATTCATTGGCTTTCATTACACGATAAGAAAGGTTTCTTGTTATTGCTTGCAAACAAATGTTTGATAATTAAGTCATAAATGAAAGTGACAAAAAAATGAGCAATTTGTAAGATTGCTCAATGAAAGGAAACAAAACATTGACAAAAGGAATAGAGAAAAAAAAAGATCTAAGAAAGAAAGAGGTTCAGAGAAAGAGGTTCAGAGAAAGAGGTTCAGAGAAAGAGGTTCAGAGAAAGAGGTTCAGAGAAAAGAGGTTCAGAGAAAGAGGTTCAGAGAAAGAGGTTCAGAGAAAGAGGTTCAGAGACAGAGGTTCAGAGACAGAGGTTCAGAGACAGAGGTTCAGAGACAGAGGTTCAGAGACAGAGGTTCAGAGACAGAGGTTCAAAGAGACAGAGGTTCAAAGAGACAGAGGTTCAAAGAGACAGAGGTTCAAAGAGACAGAGGTTCAAAGACAGAGGTTCAAAGACAGAGGTTCAAAGACAGAGGTTCAAAGACAGAGGTTCAAAGACAGAGGTTCAAAGAAAGAAGATAGTGATTCAAAGAAAGAGATTCAAAGAAAGAGATTCAAAGAAAGAAGATAGTGATTCAAAGAAAGAGATTCAAAGAAAGAAGAAAATGGTTAAAAAAAAAAAAAAAAAAAGGAGAGAAAGGTTAAAGAAAAAAAAGGAGAAAATCCTCAAAAAAAGGCAAAAATATTCAAACAATGACTCCAAATTAAACAATATAACACCCTTAGTATAAATAGTATATCCTTGATACAAATGTAAAACAAAAGCAGTCAATTTCATCATTTTGTGATGACAGAAGTTCTTATACTCACTTGAAATAGTGACTTAGTATTCATTAACATTTCTATAGTGAATATATGTAATCTATTTTGATATCGGTTTGAGTAAATAGTAAACAAAAGGAAAAAATAACCAATGTGAGGAATTTTTGTAAAATTCCAAAGAAAAATAGATATTTCCGAGATCGAACCAAAATATGTCAAAATAAATGAATAAAATACTTGCCTGAAGTAAACCACCACCAGAAAATGCAATTAAGCAATAAAAATAAGTTTTGCAATCAAATAAGAAACAAAAACTACAAATGTCTTAAAGAATTTACCACTATAATTGTCGAAAGTGTGTTCGTTGCGCAGCAACAAGTGGTTGGTGCTAAAATCTAAATCAATAATAGTGATCTCTTTTATATGATTATTTTGTTTCATACTGCTTTTTCACTGGATTTGTCCCATTTGGTTCTTAGCTTTACTTTGTTACAATGATTGGAAGAAGAGTTTGAGTCTTTTTTTTTTAATCATATCACCCCGAGCAAGGCGGTAATGCCACTGATGCACAGGAGGCTACGTAAGAGTAAAAAGATTGGAAAAGAGAAAGCCAGAAACCACATCCTAAACAGAGAACAAGGGATGAGCCTCTTCACCTGTTCAATAGACGTGGGTGGAGTGTGAACTGGGCGATAGTTTAGTCTATCTACTCCAATGTGCGTTGTGGGGCATTGGATATCAGCTCAGAACGAGAAATCGGGGAGCCGTGTTCAAATTCCAGCTGAATTCATTGCATTCACTTACGCGCAAATACCCTTGGGAAAGGGTAATAATCCGCCTCTTCCTTCCAGTTATGGGTTAAATAACAGGACAGATTGGGTTCTATAGCCTTGGTCGGCAACCAGTCTACTGCAAAAAGCAATGGCAACCTACTGCGGGATAATTTTCTGCCCAGTCAGTCATGTGTCTTTCGAGACATGATTGTCCAAGCGTGTATCACGTATGGCACTCAACTGACTGACTCCAAAATGGCATTTCAACTTCTGTGGATTATTTATTGCCAAAAAGGTGGGGTTTTAAGGTATTTTTTATGTTAGGTTATAGTGAGAAAGTTAATTGTATCAGTTTTTGATGAAAAGTTGCTTTTAATTTATTTTAGAAATTTGAAGACGTCTTCTAGTTTTTTTATTTACAAATGTATTGCTGATAATTTTTTTCCTTCAAACATGTATTATGGCAGTTTTTATTTTTTCTTCAAAAATGTGTTACAGTAATAATTTTTTCCTTCAAAAATGTATATTTTGTCTATGAAAGTATTTTTATACTTTTATAATATTTTGACACCACCCTCTGGAGGTTAACTATTTGCCTATGGCTGGGACCCTAACAGGTGCTACCACTCCGGGTCAGGGTGGACCTGAGAACAACAGCAATTAAGAGGTGGTTCCATGCTCCTCATAACCTCCCAATCAGAGGCCTTGCTGCTGGATGCAGTTTACTGTCATACCCAGCAACTGATTGGAAGAAGAGTACAATTTTTTCACGGAGAGCGATTGGTAATTATATCACTTCAAAGCAGGGAACAACAAAGTACAGCTTCTTTTACTGTATGCTGTTTCCCTTCATGACATGATTGGTTATGACTCTCCACAACTTCCTGGCTTCTGTAGCTCTGAAGATTTATATTTTTTCTGTCAGATATGGGTGTTCTACCAACCATTAACACAGGTTGATTTGATAGGCCATTCACAGTTTTCCTCTCTGAATTCTTTCATTAAGTAATCAATAAATTTCAACTGCTTTATGTTGAACTTTCCTGTATGGTTCCAACACAATTATTGATGAACTTAAATAACCCGACATGTTGATATAATTTTTTTCATGTTCTAGCCCATAAAAATGTAGTGGATAATGACTCTCCACTGTTTCCTTTTGTCTATTATTACTGAATTGCCATGCATTCTGGAAAAAGATAAAATAGTTTCCCGTTGCCTTTTTTTGGAATTCAACACTATCTTCTCTTCAGAATAAAGGCAATTCCCATACCTCGCCATAGATTTCCTTTACCATCAGTGAATATTTTTTTTTTACACATCAGTATCACCTCATGCAAGGCAGTAAAACCATGAAGATGTAAGAGTTTAAAGAGCGGGGAAGAATTAGGAACAGAAACAGTAAATAGCAATTAACATTGCATTTAAATTTTTGCAGATTAAAGTTGGCTGAAAAGCATGGAGCTGGAAGGGAGTTCCACAAGTAAAAAGTGTAAGAGACTATTAGCATAGAACTTCAATTATGTCTAACAGACTCAACTATAAATTCATAAGACCTCATCGCCAGTCTAGTACTGAGGTTAAATTCAAATTAATTAAAGTCTAGGCACCATAGCAAAGAGCTCATCCGAACAATTACTATAAAAGTATTCATAGAAAAAACACAGACAACCTTACAGTGACTGAAGCCGAGCTGCCAGATCAGAACCAATAATATAGCTGATTCTTTGGATTTTATCAAGGAGCTCAAGGTAAATAGCAAAGTCCTGAAAGCAAGTATCATAAGCAAGAATATATATATATATATATATATATATATATATACACACATATATATACAAAGTAAATTAACTTAGTGAGCCAACAAGATTTCACCAAAACGGATCTTCGGGGAAGGTTGGCCAACCTTCCCCGAAGATCTGTTTAGGTGAAATCTTGATAGGTTTGTTGGCTCACTAGGTTAATTTACTTATTCTGCTCTGCTTACGTATTGAGCGCTTTTTTTTGTTCTTGATTACTCGTCTCTGGTTTTTTCTTTGGGCTACATGCTGGCTCGGTCCAAATTGCTTTGGCTGATGTTCATGTGCTTAGCTCTTTTTTTTTTTTACAACCATTTTTTCATTTTGCATATATACTTGGAGCGTTTTTCAAAACGAGTATAGTGAGAAGTTTGCATTTATATGTCTCCACCTGTCTCTCCTCAGTTCGGTTAGTTACCTATTCTTTCTTTACCGTTCTCCCTCCTCTCCTGACTTCTCCCTACTAGATAGTATTGCTGACAACATAGATAAGGCGATTTCCTATCACCCATTCGCCCACATATTTGTATTTGGAGACCTCAATGCCCATCACTCTGAGTGGCTTGAAAACGCCGTTACTGATCCAGCGAGCATTCACGCCATGAACTTCGCTATTTCCCAATCCCTTACGCAAGTGGTGGACTTCCCCACTTGCTTCCCAAGCACTCCCTTGGGTCATTCCTCACTACTAGATATATGTTTCACCTCAGCGCCTGTCAAGTCTCGCAGCTTTGCCCTCTCGGCAACTCCGACCACACTGTAGTCTCTCTCAGTATTCTTTTTCAATCTCACTCCCACCAAGAGCCCCCTACCTATAGGACCTCATACCTCTACCAAAAAGCTGACTGGGATGTCTTTTGCGATTTCCTCTGCGATGTCCCTTGGGGAAAAGTGTTCAACCTATCAGTTGATGACTGTGCTTCTGGGGTCTTGTCATGGGTGAAAGCTGGTATTGATGCCTTCATACCCACCAGGAAGTATTGCTTAAAACCTCATTCCTCTCCGTGGTTCTCTCTGGCCTGCTCAGCCACCATTGCCCACAGGAACCATTACTTCCGTCTATTCCGGAGACAGTCATCTGATCACAATAGGTGCCTGTTCACATCTGCTCGCAATGAGTGCAAGAGAACCCTAAATGACGCCAAATGGTTATTTGCTGAGAGAATGCGACAGCGCATAGCTGACCGCAAGTTCGGCTCCAAGGACTATTTATTGGAGGATCTGCAAACTAGTGCTGAACAATAGAAATCCTCAATACCTCCTTTAATCCATGAATTTGAGGTTGTCACGTCATCTGCGGACAAAGCTGAGTGCTTTGCCCACAGATTCTTATCCAACTCCACATTTGACTCATCCGGAGTACACCCACCCGACTTCCCTATTAGAACTGAGGTCAAACTGCACAACGTATATATTACCCTGACAGTAGTATCCTGAGTAATTTCAAAACTCAACTCCCATAAGGCGAGTGGAGACGATGGAATCCCTGTGATAGTCCTTAAGAGGTGTGCTCCTGAACTTTCCCCTGTCCTCTTTAAACTGTTTAACTACTGCCTTTCTGCTTCCTGCTTTCCTGCATGCTGGAAGTTCTCTTCAGTCGTTCCTGTATTTAAGAATTGGGGTGAACCCTTGGACCCATCCAACTATCGCCCTATCAGTCTTCTACCGATATTCGGGAAAGTATTCGAGGCCATAATCAATGCTGAAATAGTTCAACATCTCACTGCCCACAAACTCTTCTCTGACAGGCAATATGGCTTCCACTTTGCCAGGTCCACGGCCAACTTGCTAACAACCATAACGGAGTACATGCTCCAGGCCCTTGATGAGTCTGATGAGGCTCGCTCGGTTGCTCTGGACATCTCCAAGGCTTCGACAGGGTTTGGCACTCTGGCCTCCTATGCAGCTGACACTACAATATACTCCCGCACCAGTAAGAAACCTGTCGTGGCGGACAGACATAATCTCGCTGCTGACCTTGAACGGGATCTACACTCTGTGGTGAACTCGGGCAAGAAGTGGCTTGTCAACTTCAATTCATCTATGACCAAGCTGCTGTCTGTCAACCATTACAGGCAACCTCTCCTGCCTCCCATAAGCATGGACCAAGCGATTCTCCTTGAGAGCAATACACTATGCCTCCTTGGCCTTACCCTCTCCTCAGACCTCAGATGGAACCACTATATTGATTCCATAGCTAAATCTACTGCTAAGAAGGTTGGGTCATTATGTCGATCCAGGATGTTTTTGCCGCCTGAATCCATCCTGCATATATACAAGTCAACTATCCGTCCGTGCATAGAGTACTGCTGCCATTTATGGTCAGGCACCCCTGCCATTCTCCTCAGTGTTCTCAACAGGCTCCAAAGGAGAGTCTGTAATGTGATAGGTACTGATCTGGTGGCTCGACTGCATTGAAATGTGGCCTCCCTTTGTTCTATAAATACTTTCAAGGCTTCAGCTCGGACGAACTTAAGTCACTTGTGCCTCCTCAACAGGTGTTTACTCGTGCAACCAGACTGGCAACTGGGTCCCACCCATTCACAGTCAGGTTAGCCAAATGCAGATGACAATTCTACTCCTGCAGTTTCTTCTCTTGCACTTCCCGCCTGTGGAACTCGCTCCCGTATTCTTGCTTTCCTGACGGCTACAACCTCCAGAAATTTAAATGCAATGTCAATACTCATCTATTAACCACTGGACTCTAGCTCTCTCCCCACCCCCGTATATCCTTCCCTTTCTCTCCACCTATGTATCTGTCATCGCACCTGCATTCTCAGCTTTCTATTGTTCCTTTCTAACTAGTTTGTACTCCTCACTCTTTTCTAATTAATCTTTTTACATTTATGTAGCCCCCCGCTCATCAGTGGCATTTTTGCCTTGCTTGGGGTGAAATGATTTAAGAAAAAAAAAAAAAAAAAAAGAGAGACAAAAAAAAAAATAAAAAAAAATTATATATATATATATATGAGAGAGCAAGAGGGGAGGGGATACTCCATTATGATGTAATTAACAAAATTGCCTTGCTATATTAATTACAACCAAATTGTGAGTTTGATCTGCTTGTAGTGCTCCCAATGTTTGGCTTTGTACTCCATCTAAAAAGGAAATAGAGAAGAAAATGTACATTTCTTCTCTTTCTTAATCTATGAAGACTGGGAATTACATCGATCCAACAGCTTTTGATCATGCATAACATAAGATGCTTTTAAATCAGTATCACCCCATCCAAGAGAGTAAAGTCACTAAGACACAAGGGGTTACAGGAACCAAAACAACAATAACAAGCAAAAAGAGGATAGAGCTATTAAAAGAATACAAGATAGTGACGGAATTTGGCTGGAAAGCAAAGAGTTAGAAATGAGTTCCACAAGTGAGAAAAGACACTATTAGCAGAAAGCTTAGGATTACATCTAGCCAGCTCATCTGAAAATCAATGAGATTTTGCTAGTCTAGTATTGCACTTGGATTTTAAAAAAGTCTATGTACCAGTACGAAGAGCTCATACAAACAATTGCCCTAAAAGTATTTTTTTTAAAAATCATCTCACCCCAAGCAAGGCATTCTACTGCCACTGTTGCACAGGAGTTTACATAGGAGAAAGAGATGAGAAAGAGGGGGTAGTTATAAGAAATGTCAGGAGGAGGGTAATAGACGGATGAAGATACTGGGGATGTGGGTGGAGTAGATGGAAAAAGAGCTTGTGAGAATTGATGTGAGTTAGTGTGATAGAAGATGTCTATTGACCTTACATTTAAATTCCTGAAGATTGTAGCTGTTGCGGAAGCAAGTATATGGAAGAAAATTCCACAGGTGGGAAGTGCAAGAAAAGAAGCTGTTAGAGTAGAAATTGCAGTTACACTTTATCAGTTTCACTGTAAAAGGTGGGATCTAGTTGCTAATCTAGTAACTTGTTTAAATTCATACCTAGGGGGCACTAGTGATTGAAGTTCATTGGAACCTACTGCAAGATAATCCTCCACCCAGTCAGTCATGTCTCTTTTGAGACATGATCACCCAACTGACTGAATGATGGACTTGTTGTTTTGAACATCAGCTGTCATTTTGACTTTGTCAGGTTGATCAGTCTTCTTATCGAGGTAATAGTAACTGTCCGTGTCATCAGTACAAATACCAAGTTTAAAGCTGATATCATCAAGAAGGTCATTAACCCATTTTAACCCAGTGTCCTCAGATTTTAGAACATTAAATTCATTTACAAATCACAAGAATTTTTCTTCCAGCTGGGCAATATTTGAAAGGTAATTTTATTGATGAACCAATATGTCCTCACTATCTATATATAATAATGGTTTTATATAATGATTTATACCCTTTATTTTATTAGTTTTTTATGCTGTCCTAAAATGAGGACACTGGGTTAAAATGGGTTAAGAAAAATTAAAAACAGTAGGACCAAGGATGGAGCCCTGGAGAACACCTACATCAATACAAAATTATCTAGATTAATGCCTATTCAGGACAACTTTTATTTCACAATTTGATAATAAACATTGGATCAGTCCAAAGAGTATCCAGCGACACCGTAACTTTTTAGCTTTAGTCCTATGCTACAGCTCACGATTCGCTGTTTTTATCTACAGCATTTATTTGTGAAATTATTGTTAGTACATCAGTTGACCAAGAGAAACAAAAGCCATATTGCTTGTCACACAAAAGGCCCTGTCAGGAGATGATAAACCAAGTTAGCTCTGATGAGGGCTTCTAGAAGTTTCCCCAAAAGAGGAAGAAGGTTGATAGGCTGATAGTTAGACATGTACTAGAGTACTTAAAAGAAACTGGTACAACAGCAAATAGTACAAATAGGAAAGCAGGAGGTAACAAAGCATTTATTATATGTCTTAGAACAGGAGTCAGTTTGGGAGCACACTGCTTAATGACTATTACAGGTATACCACTGGATCCATATGACTTGGAGGGATCAAGGTTAGAGATGAGTACAGAAACCATGTAGGGGATTATATGCATACACTCAACAGAGACTCAGTTCTAGGACAGTTAGGCAGGGATACTCCAGATGAATCAAAAGTAGAGATTAAAAAGAATTTACAGGCAAAACATTCAGATTAATCAGCAGAGAGTGTGATAACACGACAAATTAATTTAACAGCGGAATACAGACCTTACATTTTTTAATGCCCTATTACAGTAATCATGTGAGCCAAAGATTTTAGCGACTACATGGTGCCTCATTCTCATGGTAAACAGGGACTTTTCTCCTTTGAGAACTTGCTTACATTCAATGTAATGAGAGCTATCATACTGGTATAGCTGAAAATAGTACAGTATTTACATTATTCAGCCTATTGTTCTCATCTTTTTTGCCATTTGTATGACGTTTCGGCTGTTGCATGCTTTGGTCTTCTTCAGGTGCTGGGAATTTTGGACTGAACACTTTATTATGATCACTAGGGTATATGGAATTCATTCCTCTAACCCTATTCACCACTGTTCTAACCTGGTATTGAACTCACAACTCTAAGATTCACGTCAGGAACTAACCAGCATCTATATCCACTGGGCTATGTGTCTTTAAGGACAAGAAAAACTGAATTTTTAGGACTTATAAACCTAATGTCCACTATCCCTTTTTTTGGTTTGAAAATTTCCTAGCACCTGAAGAAGGCCGAAGTGTACAGTGGCTGAAATGTCGTACAAATGGTAGCAAAGATGGGGACAATAGTCCAAATAATGTTAATACTACCTCATCTCAGAAATATAGACAAATACTGAAAATAGTAGTTCATGTGTGTTATAGCAGTTGGTGGGAACTATAGAGAGGATTAAGGTTTCATCCGGTCTTTTTGAGAAGAGAAGAAAGCATCCGTGCTGGCTTTGATCCAAGAAGAAACCTCAGTGGTGCAATTTTCATATGGGAGGCTGAAAATGTTAGTCCAAGGGGTGTCATGAAGAAAATCACAGAGCCAGTCCCCATCAGCATGATGGTAATGGAAAGAGGTCTTGTGAATTAGGGGAATCCAGTTGAATAGATGATTGGGATGAAATATCAATAGCTACCAAAGAGTGGTCTGAATTACTGAGAGAGTAGTATTGTGAAGCTTGGCAAAAGTTAAGAGAGGAGGTAAAAAACAATTAAAATAGACAAGTCTGTTACTAAGTTTTTTGTTCGGGAAATAAGTGGAGAAGTCCATGATTTGAGTAATGGATTGGCAAATGGAAAAATTTAATGTTTGAATACTGGCAACATCCCTACTTTTAGAAGGTCTCAGTCATGTGTCATGGTGAGCATCAGAGTCATCAAAGACGAAGATGTCAGAGGATGGATGTAGTGAAGTACCCTTTCATTACTGTCAATTATTATGTCTAACATACTGCATTCCTGGGAACAGGGTGAGTGATAAAGGAAAAAGAGATAGATAACAGAATTTAGTAATGAAAGATGGAAGCACATAAAAGAGTAGTCTGGGAGGTGTTGAGAAAGAATTCCCTGTGCCAAGCATTCTGGGGAAAGGGAAATGGTCATCTATTGCCTTCTCAATAGTTTTGAATTTATCCTTCTCTTACATTAGCTTACATTCCAGGGTGAAATGTTTAGCATACAATGCTTATTAACCCATAGCTGAGAGGAGAACACATGGATTCATATGTTTGCGAATTGTATGTGTGAAAAAGTGAATTTAACAGGCCAAGCCATTGAAAAATTTGTTTCTATACAATTACCAAAATTAAGCAATATGGTTAATACCTATATGGGTGACCACTTGGGAATACCGGGTGCTGTAAATTTGGATATGCAGATGTCATGGATAGTGGCATGAAATTGTTAATTAGAAAGCCAAAGTTTTTTTAGTTTTCGTTTCTTTGTATTCCCTTACCTGTAATTACTTTTGAGAAAGGTATGAATCCACCTCTTCCTCCCCAGCTCTAGGTTAATTAATATGACTTATCACAAAACTATTATTATCTAAAAAAAAAAAAAAAAATCTGAGAATTTTTTTCTGGCTTTAAATAACCTGTAAAAAGTTTAAACACCATAGAAAACAAAATTAATCAATCAATCAATCAATCAATCAATCATTGTACCTTTTCAGGTTATTTTTTCCTCACATGAAGTGGAATGACTATATTAAATCCATTGCCAGGTCAGCTGCTAAGAAAGTCAGTTCACTGTGTCATGCAAGACAATTTTTCTTCCCAGAATCTGTTTTATATCTCTACAAGTATACCATTCATCCAGGAGTAGAATATTGTTGCCAAATATAGCCTGGTGCCCTTGCTATTTACCTTGCGTGCTTTGATAAAATCCAAAAAAGAATCAGCAATATTATTGGTTCTGATCTGGCAAAGTTGGCTTTAGTCACTTACTGTTGTATGAACTCTTCGCACTGGTACGTAGACTTTCATGAAGGGCAATATTAAACTGGTGTTGAATCTCATCAGTTTACAGTTGAGTTGGTAAGAAATTCTATGCTAACAGTTTTTTTTTTTCTTTCTGCATTTCTCACTTCTGGGAAGCTCTGCTTTTTAGCCAACTTTAATTTACAAAAATTCAAAGCAGTTTTGATTGCTATCTCCTCCTGCTCTCTCTTCTCCCCTTTCTGCACATTATTAATGTTTCTGTTCCAAATTCTTTCACACCCTGTAACCCCTTACATTTTAGTAGCTTTACTGCCTTGCATGGGTTATTTCAATTTAAAATATATATATCTGTACAATGAAGATGGAAGCTGAAGATGGTTCGTCTTAACCTACCACTTTATTTACAGGATACTCCTTTGGATTCTTCTATATCTACACCATATATATATATATATATATATATATATTTCATTTAAATAGGTGTGAGTTTATGACCCTGAGTTTCACTCTTGTGATCATCAGACAAACTGATTTTTAAAGAAATATTGGGTATATATAGGGCTGCTTATATTGGTCTATTTTTGTGGAAGTGGGAGGAACATTGGGAGGAAAATGTTGCCGTCTTGACAAACACAGACATAGATACACACTTGTACACCCATTGACGTACGCAGAGACACACACACACACGCTCGCCCACCAGGGCTCACACAAACATAACTATATGCGAACTGTATGTGGCTTGGCATATATATGTATACCGTTGCATACATACATATGCATTTGTTCACACACACACACATACATACATATATATATATATATATATATATATCTCTTGCTGATGATAAAGCGGGGGGGGGGAGAAAGGTCTGCTGCTAGGAAGGTTGGTTCACTGTGTCATGCAAAGATTTAGAGTCTTGATAAAATCCAAAGAACAATTTGAAACGTTAGTGGTTTCTGATTGTCTAGAAAATTTCTCTCTCCAGAATTTATCTTACATCTTTATAAGTCTACCATTCATCCATGTAACGAATATTGCAGCTTTATCTGGTTTGGTTCTTCTGTTAAGTATCTGGAGAATCTTGATAAAAAAAAACAAAGAATAATCTGCAATGTTATCAGTCAGGAGCTGGCATCTTAGCTTCAGTTACTTGCCCCTTACTGTAATATAGCTTTTCTCTAAATATTTGCATTGTAATCTTTCTGATGAGCTTTCAGCCTTAATACCTCAATGATATGAATTTATGCACAGTACTAGAAGCGGACATGCATTGTGGTACAGTGGATATCGGCTCGGAACGAGAAACCAGGGAGCCGAGTTTGAATTCCAGTTGAATCCATTGTATTCACTTACACGCAAATACCCTTGGGAAAGGTATTAATTCATCTCTTCCTTCCAGTTATGGGTTAAATAGCCGGTTCAGACTGGGTTCTATAGCTTTGGTCGGCAACCAGTCTACTGCAGAAAGCAATGGCAACCTACTGCGGGATAATCTTCTGCCCAGTCAGTCATGTCTCTTTCAAGACATGATCACTCAAGCGTGTATCACGTATGGCACTTAACTGACTGACTAGATTGGCAGGTAGGTCTCCTCATTTTACAGTTGAAACTGCTCTATGTAACCATAAATTCTAACAGTTTATTCTCTTGCAAAGTCTCACTAGTGAAATTCATCCAGGCTATAAATGAATCCACCTCTTCTGCCAGCTATGGATTAAATAGTTAGACTTGTATCACTAAACCATTATTAGCAGACTGCCTGCAGTCTCTCTCTCACCGGTGTGACACCAGTGTGACTCTGGTGTGACTGTGTCTCTTCTATAAATACTTTCACGGCTTCTGCTCCGATGAACTGGTGCCCCCTAGGTACAAATTTGCATGAAATACTAGATTAGCAACTAGATCCCACCCTTTTACAGTGAAACTGATAAAATGCAACCGCAACTTCTACTCCAACAGTTTTTCTCGCACTTCCCGACAGTGGAATTCCCTTCCACAAAACTGCTTCCCTGACGGCTACAATCTCCAGGAGTTTAAATGTAAGGTCAATAGACACCTCCTAACAAACTAACTCGCTTCCATTCTTTCAAACACTCTTCCCACCCACCCAACTATTTATCACTCCCCTTCTGACATTTCCTATATCTAACCACTCTTCCTATTTACCTTCCCCCATGTAGCCCCAAGCACAATAGTGGCAGTGGAATGCCTTGCTTGGGGTGAAATGATTAAAAAAAAAAAAAAAACCTTTTGCCAGTTATGGATTAAATAGTTAGACTTATCACTAAACCATTATTATTTAAAAAATAAATAAATAAATAAAAATAAATATTTTTACTATCTAGAATATGTTCTGGCTTTAAACAATCTGCAAAGATTTGATAAGGCATAAAAGACAAATCAATCAATAAACCGCTTACCAATTCTTTCTAGAGCGATGAGAATTATGTCTGCTGCCAAAAATCTGTATAATAGGATTTAGTTTTGAAGGGATTAGAAACAGTTGATGTAAAAGTCATACTGTCTGAATTTCTTAAACTTAATTTTCTGACGAGTTTCTTTTTCACTACTTTTTTTTTTTTCCCATGTTATAATTATTCTTATAACATTGTTTACCCAATATAATGTTCAAGAGCCGCTCAAGGTAGAGAGTTACTGAATGAGATTGTTTTAAGAGCAGAGAAGAAAAGAGAAGGAGGATTTTCATATGTAGAAAGGGTAAGGTTGATTGATTGATTGGTTGGTTTGTTTTACAGCATAAGTGTTATGCGTAGCGTTCATTAGAAAAGTAGTTCATTTTCATGCAGTTCTTTTAGAAAACGTTTGGTATATGATGTGAAGAAAAGAATAGTTGAGTCTTAGTACTCTGTCCACAAAAAAAAAAAAAAATGATCAAGATTTTCAAAATCTCTTGCAGAGATCAGCAGAATGAAGAGTCAAGATTGAATGGCTTTTTGACCAATCCAGAACTTACACTATCGGCCATAATTATTTGGCAACCCTAGTTTTTTTTTTTTTTTTTTTTTTTTTAAGAAATGATGTATTTCATACTATTTATTTATTGCCAAGTGAAAATAGATTGTTTCTTTTTGTGATGATTATTTTGCAAAATTTTACAAGACAAGGAAACAAAGATGAACTTGTCCTAATCACTCTAAATTTTCTTCATTCTTTCATTGATGAAACTGCAATATTGGTAATTATTGAATATTTATAAATTCATTTGATGCACATGTTATTGTGCAGTATTAACAAAAGAACCATTCTATTTTCATTTACAATTATTCACTTGGCAATAAATACTAAAAAATAGTATGAAATACATTTTTTTAAGACACTGGTGTGACCTAATAATTATGGCTGGCAGTGTCTGTGTGTGTGTGTGTGTGTGTGTGTATATATATATATAGTAAATCTACTGGTGCGATGGGTAAATTGTCGCAATTTGCCTTGTAACTTCTATTTCATTTACAATTATTCACTTGGCAATAAATACTAAAAAGTAGTCTGAACACTGGTGTGGCCTAATAATTATGGCCAGTAGTGTACATACACGTCAGGTTTGGTAGACCCTTAAATTCTAATGCTGCTATGTATGTGTTTTGATGAGCTTGTGTGTGTAACTCAGTAAGGATTGAAAATACAAATTTTTTTTTCTATAATTGAAAGTTCACATTTTATTCCAAGCTCGAGTTGAACAAAGAACCAAAAACAACAAAAAAAAAAAAACATGAATGAAATGTAAAAGGTAGTCAGAGGTGCGGCTTGAACAAGAGGAAGATCGATAGTCAGGGGTGTGGCTTGAAGGAAGTGAAACAAAACAAGTAGAGGAAGCTGTGGTTCAAATGAGAATAGAAGTAGTAATCATAAGTTCCGTTTGCATGAAGCAAAAAATAGAAAACAGTATCAGTCGCCATAAAAGCCACAAAGATACAAATACAACCTGACTTGCATGAAAGTAAAAACCTGTTGACAACCGTATAGTCAACAGTTGACTAGTTTTGTGGCAAGTTTCATTCCTGCATAAAAATACAGTTGGTGAATTTATGTAAAAATGGCCTAAGTGGGGGAAAAAAAAAAAAAAAAAAAAATCTCAATCAGACAGTTAAGTGCCATACATGATACATGCTTGGGTGATCATGTCTTCAAAGAGACATGACTAACTGGGCAGAATATTTTCCCCATAATAGGTTGTCATTTTCTGGGGTGGACTGGTTGCCAACCAAGGTTAGAGAACCCAATCTGTCCTATTGAACTCATAGATGGAGAGAGAAACAGTTCAGAGCTTTCCCAAGGGTATTTGGGCTTAAGTGAATGGAGCAAATTCAATTGGAATTTGAACTTGGTTGATCCTATAATCTGTTTTGAGTACATTTATCCTTGGAAGCAAATCTCTTTTCCATTAATATTTAATAAGTTTTTCATGATGGAGTTGAGGTAGAGCCACTAAGATCAAAATCACGGACTTGAAGGTTTCTGGAAAACTGAACAAGAAGCAAATAAGCAAACACCTGTCCTCTGATTAGAAAATTGACTTTAAATAGTTTAAAATTAAACAGCTACTGGGGTTTAATTTTGTACTTTTTTAAAGAGTGTTTATTACCTGTGCCATTATTAGCATTTACTATATATATATATATATATATATATATATATATATATTGTGTATTTTGGCAGCATTTTTTCATTAATGCAGGTTTCATTGAATAATATAGACAAGTTTTGTCTATTAATTTTGTGTAGAATCCGTTCATACCATCTGATATACTTGATGGTGATGTCATTGAAAGACAACAAAAAATCACTTCTGAGAAAAACGCTTGTTGATAACACGTACATACTCAAACAAGAAAATAAACAGAAACTAAAAATCCTCGAAGCACTCTACATTAAACAATTTAAACCTGGTTTGAATACAATCAATTTCGATATTTCCAATAACGTACTCAAATGTCTGTAATCAGACCAGCGACCATAACACCACTATTTTGTCACTGTCTTCGGCCATCCGCCACGGTAGGGATGGACTTATATTTTCAATTCAATTCTCTTTATTGTTAATAGCTTAAATGTTCTATGTTTACTGTGTTAATATTTACTCTTTGATAATGGCTTATGTGAGCCGAAAGCTTAGACGCGATAAAAAATTCAACAAATACTGTGATTTTTTGTTGTCTTTCAACGACATCACCAAGTATATCAGACAGTATGAACGGATCCTACACAAAATGAATAGATAAAACTTGTCTATATTATTCAATGAAACCTGCATTAATATATATATATATATATATATATATAGCATTAATTGATATTGCCTAAATATTGTATATGCATGTGATATTTAGGCAACACAAATTAATTGAAACCAAGGTTGCGTAATTGACTGACTACCAAATGAAAATATTTGAAAGCTCTACATTATATATGTATAAAGCACTTTTTAATACAACTGTATACTGTTCTAATTTTATTATGACCAAAAAAATATATGTGATAAAAAACTAAGTAATTAAACAATCAATATATATATATATATATATATATACATATATATATATATATATATATAGTGCAAAGTCATGAGATATTAAAATGAAGGGAATTTGACTGTTTTCTTTGAAACTTTGTGTGTTAGTCTGTTTTAGGATTCGTTCATGTGTTGTACAAAGTCACGAGATGTTAAAATGAAGGGAATTCAGCCGTTTTCTTTATGTATGTTAGTCTGTTTAAGTATAATATCCATAAGTAAATTTAGTAATTATACTAAAACAGACTAACACACATCATAAAAAATTCCAAGAAAATGGTTGAATTCCCTTCATTTTAACATCTTGTGACTTTGCACTACACATGAAGAAATTCTAAAAACTAAAATATATGCATTCATATAGATAGGTGTGAGTTACAAACTCACACCTATCTACATGAATAGGTCAGCTCTATCACTGATATTGAACACTTAAATAAGTACCACACATATAATATATAAATAATATAATATATATAACAAATTGCATATAGAATCGCTGACTGACGTAGATTTGGTCGGGTTTCAATCCTAGGTTAGGAAGCGGACAGAGTCTAAGCCGTACTGATGATCTGTGATACAGCGAAACAGATCTGTCTGTGGATGACTATAGTTATATATACATACACACATATACACACACACACACATATATATGTATGTGTGTGTGTGTGAGAGAAAAATCAGTCGAGTTTCGATCCCAGCCAGAAGCAAGTGGACGTGTCTAGCCACACTGATGAGCAGTGATACAGCAAAACAGGCTTGTATGTAGATGACTAATATATTATGCTCTTATTATGAATGAGCACTCTGGAAAAGAAAATTTTAAAAACAGTTTCCACTTCTGCAATATGTGTGACTCTTCAGAAATGAATCGAGTTCTTTTGGTGACTGGCGTGTGTATATACTGCTTCTATACAACATGTTAAAATTTCCCTTCTCTGATTCCATGTGCATGTGGCTTAGGGAGTGGCAACTCCGACTGACACCAAATCGGTCGAGTTTCGATCCCGGCCAGAAGCAAGTGGATGTGTCTCACCACACTGATAAGCTGTGATACAGCGAAACAGGCTTGTATGTGGATGACTAATATATATATATATATATATATATATAAATAAATAAAAAGTGTGAGAAGCCGTGAACATTTTCTTTAAAATATGTTTATTGCTTTGGTATTTATACAAGTTATAAAGTATTAATTGTTCATGATTTGCGCGACATGTTTCGAGTCTAAAATTGACTCTTCAGGCAAACAAATTCGTGGTTTTATGTTCGGGTATCTCTGAATTCATTGTATTCACTTACGCACAAATACCCTTGGGAAAGGTATTAATCCATCTCTTCCTACCAGTTATGGGTTAAATAACAGGACAGATTGGATTCTATAGCCTTGGTCAGTAACCAGTCTACCACAGAAAGCAATGGCAACCTACTGTGGGATAATTTTCTGCCCAGTCAGTCATGTCTCTTTAGAGACAGGATCGCTCAAGCATGAATCACGTATGGCACTTAAGTGACTGACTCTCGTTGGAAAAACCCTATTCCTTTATTCAAGATATATATATATATATATATATATTATTAGCATTCACCAGTTGGCATATTCTTGACTGATAAGGTACAAAACAAGATTACAAGAACTGACTGAAAGTACTGACAATTTGAAGATGACCTTAATCTTTTTAGCTTAGTGTAACTTTGTTGCCCTTTAAGTTGATAAAATAAAAGAAAAAAAACAAGAAAAATAAAGATCTTCATATATGCCAAAGAAAATGTTTTGCAAGAAATAACCAAAATTTCAAAACATTTTTCTTTGCAAAACGTCAGAATAAGGAGAACAAAATATACAGAAATCGTGAAGACAAAGTGGAAATGCAAGTTCTTTCTAATAAAAGATATAAAGAACGAATTCAAATTGGCAGAAAAGAGGAAAAGATGAGGAAAAAAATAGCTGTGGCATAAGAAAAGTGCTTGCAACTAATAGAATTTCAAGGATTGCAAGAGACAAAGTCAGAATAGAGTGGAATCGGTAAACAATGAAAGAGAAGATAATAGCCAATGAAAATAGGACAGCTTGTTAACCATTACACAAGTCAAAGGAGGCTTGATGTTTAGAGTGGAGAAATAAAGAGCAAAGAAATAAAAATATATGAACAGAAAGTAAATTCAATGAAACCTTAAAAAGGTTTAGAAATAACAGTGGCGGGTGGAGGAAATAAAATAATTTGAAACAAATGAACAGAAATACAGTGGCCTCAAAATGAATTAAGTATGAAAGAAAACTGATGGTGTTAGATACAAGCAAAGCAGCTTATGCTTAGACCTTGTTGGATATTAGCAAAATAGCAAAAAAACAACAAAGAATGCCATTTTTTTTTTTTTTTTAACCAAAGGAAAGAGTAAAGAATAACTCAATGCAACTCTTTGGTAGTTCTTAAAGAAATAAATTCAAAGAGAGAGATGCTTGTCAGATTAAAAGTGAAGAGATTATAGTGAAAAGCAGAAAAAATATGGTTAATTTTTCTGTTGTTAATTTAGAAATTTGGTCTTTCTTCATTGATCTTGATATGCTAAATTTAAAAATGCAGCAACTTGTGTAATGTTTAACAAGCTGTTCTTAAATATAAAAATTGAGTCATAAGTTTGATCTTAACTGGGTTCCAATACTTGTGTTCATCAAATCTTACTCTCTCAAGACCTGTACACTCCAACTTTAACATATACAATGACATACCCATGATTTTACAAACCATATAGGCATAATGTTAAAATAAAATTTTAATAAAATTTTAAAAAAACCCAAAAAAAACAAAAGAAAAAGAAGCACTCCCCCCAAAAAATTCCAAATATTAGTTGAAAATTAGTTTGATACAAAATAAATAAATCTAAACTTATTTTACAAATGGAACTGTCTGTGTGTCTGTTACCTATAGACTCTGAAACGGCTGTGTGATTTTCTTGAAAATTTACACAGTTGTACTATAAGCGTCTGCGAGTATTCTTAGCTAAGTTATGTGTCGAGGTATCCGTGATAAATATTGAAAATCGAAAGAAAGAAATCGGGTTATAGAAGGAGTGGTCTGATTAAGTCATAGACAAAGACATAAGAAACGATATTCAGAAGTTTCAAGGCTGCAGTTCTTACAATATATATATATATATATGTATATATATATATATATATATATATATATGTATGTATATATATATAAAAAAAAAGGCAAGATGTTTGTGCGTGTCTGTTTGTCTGTCTGTATGTCCTTTATACAAATCCACAATTTTTATCCGATTCTCACCAAACTTCAAAATTTGACTGACATCCATTCATTTTTCTTTCAATCTACCTTCCTTTAACTGGAAACAATTATTGCTTTTTAGTATTTCTTGCCAACGTCCAAAAAGTCTGAGCTCCAGGACCATGGATTAGTTTTTAAGCTTTCATTACATTCGAGCAATGCTGGGCTATATTGCTAATAAATAAATGAGAATAGATAAAATCTAATGGTGTAGCCTGGTATTGAACTAACTCTTTGAGTCAAGTCACAGGAATTAACCAACATCTATATCAACTGGGACATGTATCCTTAAGTAATTTTATAGGGTTAGAGGGAGATAACTCATGACTACCAGAAGTGGCTCTACGCAAAGAATGGAGATGATATACCCCAGTGATTGTAATAAAGGGTTTGGTTCAAAATTCCTAGCACCTGAAGAAAGCCAGAGCGTACAAGGGCTGAAATGTCAAACAAATGGCAACAAAGATGAGGACAATAGTCTCTGAAGGTAGTTTTAGTTCTGGGCGCATACAGATAATGATACTAGTCATGTAATGCTTAAACACATTTTTAAGGGGTGAAATTACGATTTCACATAAAAATGTTTCATACTTTCTATAAACGTACAAAAAATTATCACGACTTACAAAAATATACATAAATGCAGGACTTACATTTTGAATAATACCTTTACTAAGCACAAAATACCTGGTAAGTTGCACATGAATGAACACATTGCTGAGATGATCACTAACAAAAAAAAAAAAAAAGAATGTCAGTGATAGAGATGGGCTGGGAAAGGCTAGAACACTTACATCAGATGCATATCACCTAGAAACTAACCCAATGCCTTCTGAAATTTTACATTTGTGCTAAGTAATGTCAGGAAAAAAAAAAATTAGGGGTCAGAACAGGAAAAAAATTGCCCTAAGTTGTAATTGTAGTTGTATTGCGAAAATTCATACAATATGAACCCTTATCTTTCTTGGAGGATGAAAAGACCTCATTCTAAGTAATGAGAATAAAGGAATGAAGAATATGGTTGGTGCCATGACTTATTGATTTCTTTGAATTCACAATGAAACCATCTGATGGAAGATGAAGTAAACTGCAATACAAATGCCAAAAGCAATTACAGAATTCTGCCAAGACGATTGTTTAATGCTATAAAATGATACAAGAGGCTCTGATGTTGACTAAAATATCATTTGATGCTTGTATAAGAATATCAATTGATGCATAAGAGAAGAGAAGACATAAAAGAGCTTTTAGTGGTAAGAAAGGGAATTACAGTCGGAGATTGAAACACTTCGACATTTGGCTCAAGTGGCAGAGGCAGGGGCTGAATGTTTTAGGTAGCTGTTCAAATTTATTATGTAATATTGAAGAAAATGATTCAGATAAGTCTAAGTGAATGTTGGACAATCTCAACATGGATGAGGAAAAAAACTAGAGGCAACAGAAATTAGGTTCTCCAAAAAGAGTATTGAAAATTTCATGGATAGAGAAGGGAAACTTATTGTGAAACACACCTATTTTATAGTGAATAGACTCTCCCACCTAATTTAAGTAAAAGTAGTAAGAGGAATGGGGGTCAGCCTATATTAGATGATAGTAGTCGACAGTCGAATATGAAAGTAGTCAGCGACCTGGCAAGATTACACTGCATAATACATATTATATCAAGTTCCTAAAGTTTTGTACGTTGAACCTATTAGGACTGACTTTAGCACAAATACTAGCCTCCACTGTGAAAATAACCCCACAAGAGAAACAAGGAAGTATTAAAGACGGTGGCAGTGGGCAAGCGTTAAAGATGACTGAAACAGAAGAAAAAACACTTCCAATCAGGAAATTTTTTTTGATAGATGAGGAAGTTAACTTGGCAAACTTAACCCTCACAAGGCACATTAAAGGCAAATGACATAGATGACTAAGTCTCACTTACCTGACAAAATTGTGTAAATGAATTGTGGAATTGGCAGGGGGGGTGCGGTAGCAAAATATGAGATAGAAAGTTGTGGACAGCCATGACCACTGTATCCTGAAGATACTAATTATACTGACAAGACATGAAAATCTGTGCCATATCCTGAAATGACATGGTAATCATGATTCTTCACAACTTCTTAGCTAACTGTTTGTTGAGTTAGAAAGAATTCTTAATTGCATACCATTTTAAATATCTAGGCTCAGAGATATTGAATCAAAATGGAAAAAGCTTATGAATGACAATGTGCTATGTTGGGGTCAGCTTCTTCAGGTTGGGATGAAAGACAAAACTATAAGAAAAATGTATTGGAATTTTCAAGGATAAGAGTGACAAAATACCTATCAGATCCAATGATCAGAGGCCAGAAAGTGTGTGTTTATGTATTTAGAGTTAGATTTTAAATCAGCTTACTCTAAATAGGTAAGTTATTTTTTCTTTCTTAGATTGCATTGTGCTAGTATCGCTTTGAGAAAAAAACAGAAAAAGAAAAAACAGAAAAAGAAAAAACAGAAAAAGAAAAAACAGAAAAAGAAAAAACAGAAAAAGAAAAAACAGAAAAAGAAAAAACAGAAAAAGAAAAAACAGAAAAAGAAAAAACAGAAAAAGAAAAAACAGAAAAAGAAAAAACAGAAAAAGAAAAAACAGAAAAAGAAAAAAACAGAAAAAGAAAAAACAGAAAAAGAAAAAAACAGAAAAAGAAAAAACAGAAAAAGAAAAAACAGAAAAAGAAAAAACAGAAAAAGAAAAAACAGAAAAAGAAAAAACAGAAAAAGAAAAAAACAGAAAAAGAAAAAACAGAAAAAGAAAAAACAGAAAAAGAAAAAACAGAAAAAGAAAAAACAGAAAAAGAAAAAACAGAAAAAGAAAAAACAGAAAAAGAAAAAAACAGAAAAAGAAAAAAACAGAAAAAGAAAAAACAGAAAAAGAAAAAACAGAAAAAGAAAAAACAGAAAAAGAAAAAACAGAAAAAGAAAAAACAGAAAAAGAAAAAACAGAAAAAGAAAAAACAGAAAAAGAAAAAACAGAAAAAGAAAAAACAGAAAAAGAAAAAACAGAAAAAGAAAAAACAGAAAAAGAAAAAAACAGAAAAAGAAAAAAAAGAAAAAGAAAAAAACAGAAAAAGAAAAAAACAGAAAAAGAAAAAACAGAAAAAGAAAAAACAGAAAAAGAAAAAACAGAAAAAGAAAAAACAGAAAAAGAAAAAAACAGAAAAAGAAAAAAAGAAAAAGAAAAAAAGAAAAAGAAAAAAAGAAAAAGAAAAAAAAAGAATAAGAAAAAAATAAGTTTTTTTAGTCAGAGGATTTGCACACCTTTCAGTTCATAAACCAATACTGTTAAAATAACATTTCACATTTTTCAGCCAATTGGGTCAGGTTCCTGCCAAAAATTTAAGAAGAAAAAAATCAAAAAAAAAAAATCAAAAAAAAAAAAATCATTTTTTGTGATCCTCTGGAGGGTACAGAAGCAAAGTTTCTAGACCAGACAAACCAGCAGGGAGATAGAGACATCAACCAATGACAGCAGTTCACAATGACATGACTTAAGAGATGCCCTCATTCATTCACCCATCTTCCTCACCAAGCTGTGTGTCACTTACACTTCCCCCCTCTCTTCCTTGTTCTCCCTGTACATGTGAAGAATTATATTTCTTTTCATCTTAAACAACTACAAACAAGGAATTTTAATACTTACACCGAGAAAGACTTAGTTCTAAAAACATGAAAATATTTTATATTCAAAAACCTTTACACTATTTACATTATTCTTGGTTGCCATTTGTATGATATTTCAGCCATTGCATGCTCTGACCTTTTTCAGGAGCTAGGGATTTCAAACCAAACCTTTTATTATGATCACAGGGGTATATCATTTTCATTTCTTATGCCATGCCTTTTTTGGTAGTCATGAGTTATCTCCCTCTAATCCAACTCTCTAAGTTATTTGTTCACCATGGCTGTAGCTTGGTATTGAACTCACAACTCTTTGGATAAAGTCACTGGAACTAATTATTGTCTATATTCACTGGGCCATGTGTCCTTAAGAAAAACAACTGAATTTCTGGGACTTATAAACCTAATGTTCAGTAACCATTTTTCCTTTTTTTGACCACAGTTCATATTGCAATTTTTGATGTTTATGGTTTTCTCTAATATTTTTACCTGAGCTTATATTGCAGTTTTTGACATTAATGATTTCTCTGGCACTCCATATTACTGGTTCTCATATTGTATTAATTTCTATGCTAGGTTGGCTTAGATTTTTTTTAGCCTAGCATGTGTGCTAATTTCTTAAGCTTAGGTAGTTTCCAGTGGTGTTCTCTTATTTTAACTATGTCTAATAGGGGGTGGTGATCCCTTTTCTCTGTCGGAGTTTATCTCTGGACTTGACAATGTCAGTTCTCTGCCTTTGGGCGGAGAGCATTAACCCAGTCATGGCTATGCCGAAGGGTAGAGTCACGACTGGGTAAAGTCAGATATATTTTTGGCCAGGCTATATGGCCTGGATCACCCACACTAAAAAGCCTTGTGCAACATTTTGCCCCAGTGGGGGAGTGGATTGATATCAATCTCCTTTCTCCCTCCATATGTGGTCAGCTATGCCTGATTTTTCTATCTTCCCTCGTGTTATGGCCTTGCAATGTTCTTGTAACCTTACCTTAAGGGGGCGGCTTGTTTCTCCTTTATATTTCTTTTCATTTTTTTTTTTTGTGGATTGATTCCAATCTGAAACAGATTGGTGCCTATTCAGTACATTTTTTTTTTCTTGGTTAATCCATTTTCTCTCCTGATCAGACTGGTATTTATTAAGTTAAAATTGTGGTCAGTGAATTATGGTTAACTACCTATGCATTTGAAGTGTTATAACTGCAATGCTCATATCTTTTTTTGACGTTTCTGGATGTTTCACCCATATCTAGGCTTCTGTTTGTATTGTTTTAGATTTGTAATTTGTAAGAATTATTTCCTTTGTGTGGCATGATAAAAATTATGTTATTAATTTAAATAATTTCATCTAGTTTTGTCATTTTAGGGATTAGCTCATTCTTTTTAGTTTAAACTTAAAAAAAAAAAAAAAAAAAAAAGAAAAACATCTTTGTTAATTCTATAATTTTTGCCAAGGATTGTAGTTCTGTTGTCCAAGGTACATGGAAAGATTGGGACTGCAAATGACTGTATCAGTGTCCTCTTTGGTATAAGTCATATCTTTCTTATTCCAAATGGTTCTGAGTTTTCTGACAGCTGCCATTGTTTGTGCTGCACTTGAAATTACTTTTGTTCTGGAATCCTTCATTGATAATGGAGCAAAAACATTTGAATTGTCTCACTAAGTTCCGGACCACAAACTTTTATCTTGCTTGAAAGCATTTTCTTATTGTCCATCGAAAGGTTTACATTAATCTCCCCATAAAGAATGTTCCATCCAGTTTCTTCATGAAATTAACAAGTTTCCCTTTGATCATGCATGTAATCTGAAAAGTGAAGGTTTTTGATGCTGTAATTTCTGGTGCAGACTGGGCCCTTGTGTTTCTCAAGGGTTTTACAAATGATGCATCCAAGAAAGTTGCTAAAAAGCATTGGAGGCAGGAGACGGTTTTAATGCGTGGGACCACATACATAGAGAGACCTGGAACAGCATTGATAAGATAATTTTTTACAGTTATCTGAGCTGCTAGACTTATGTTTACATCACACTGAAATACTGGTTCCTGTATGATCACTGATGTTAAGCTATGTCAAGTTGGGTCAGTACCTAGATGAGTGACCACTTGGAAATACCAGGTGTTGTAACCTTGGTTGTGTGAGAAGTTATGCTAACTCTTCTTAATCATTTTGTCTTAAATTAAATCAACAAAAATCCAACTGATAAAGAGAACAGAATACTTGAAACATGCAATAACATTCAATAACAATCAAACTGTGTTATATCTTAATATTTAGAAAATATTTCTTTATTGGAGTAGATAGTTTAGTCTATTGCCCGGTTCACACTTCACCCACGTCTATTGAACAGGTGAAGAGGCTCATCCCTTGTTCCCTGTTTAGGATGTGGTTTCCGGCTTTCTCTTTTCCAATCTTTTCACTCTTACGTAGCCCCCTGCACATCAGTGGTGTTACCGCCTTGCTCGGGGTGATATGAATAAAAAAAAAAAAAAAATAAAAAAATGAAGTTGGCTTATAGCCATATCACTTTTGATCACCAAAGTTAAGCAAACCTGATCTGAATCTACATGGGTGACTGTTTGGGAATACCAGGTGCTGTATGATTGGACAGGCAGCTGCGTAATAATGGATTTGAGTTGTTAAATTGGAGAGCAGAGTTCAAATTCCAGACAAGTGTGTCATTCATTTACATGCAAAGATTCTTGGGAATAGTATGGATTCACCTCCTCCCACCAACTAAAGGTTAATTAGTGTTGTAACCCTGTTTAGGAGATTGCATGAACAAAATAACGGGTAAAGGTACAATATGCCAGCTTGTTCATCTAGTTGACGAGCAAGCAGTGTTGGATATCAAAGTCTCTGTTTGGTTAGGCACTCTACAGGCATCTGACTCATACCAGACTGGTGCTCTCCCGGTGACTACTAGTCACATGGTATTTATCCAGGTTGAGTTAGTATGTTAATGGGTAGGTCTTCCACAACAATTAGTAAAACTTGTATCAGTAAATCATTATTAGCTATAAAAAAAAAAATTCTTATTCTAAAAATATTTCCTAGCCTTAAATAAGCTGCAGATGGTTGATAAACCATAAAAACAATCAATGGTTGAGCTGCTTTTGTTTGTGATGATGTTGGAATTATTTCTATTCAGGGTACTAAATACTAACAACACTATGTTAATAGGTTTTCTTAAATAGCCTTATTAGATTGAGGCTTTCATGTGGTTACAATGCACGGTGGTTAATCTATTCTGAAAATCATGATGATTATGATGATAACCTACACTCAGCAACAAGGTCTTCGATTGAGAAGTTTATAGCAGCATAGAACCACCTCTTGATTGTTGTTGTTGCTAGGTCTTCTCTCATCCAGGGTAGTAGCACTTGTTAGGGTTACAGATATGGACAAATAGTGAACTCCAAAACATGAAAATATAAGATCACTATAGAAATAATGACTAGCATTACATTGGGAAAAAGTTACCAAAGCTAACAAAAAAAAAAAAAAAAAAAATTTTAGCATTAAATGACCCATATGTAGTTGATATGCCATTAAGCAAACCAAATCATTCAGAAAGATCTCAGCTGTATACAACTGATTTCCCTAATAGATGACCATCGCCAAACATTCAGTTAAGTGCCATACGTGATACATGCTTTGGGCGATCATGTCTCAAAAGAGACATGACTGACTGGGCAGAAAATTATCCTGCAGTAGGTTGCCATTGCTTTTTTGCAGTAGACTGATTGCCTGCCAAAACTATAGAACCCAATCTGTCCTGTTATTTGACTCGTAGCTAGAAGGGGAAGAGATGTATTATATTATTAAGTAGTAATTATTGGGGGATCAGTTTATAACAATAGAAAACCGATCCCTCACTTCATGACCGTTAGAAGCCTTAATCATGTTTTCAACTATTATATTCAGTCAGTCAGTTAAGTGCCATACATGATACATGCTTTGGGCGATCATGTCTCAAAAGAGACATGATTGATTGGGCAGAAGATTATCCTGCAGTAGGTTGCCATTGCTTTCTGCAGTAGACTGGCTGCCTGCCAAGGTTATAGAACCCAATCTGTCCTATTATTTAACCCATAACTGGAGATAAAAGATGATTAATACCTTTCTCAAGCGTATTTGTGTATAAGTAAATGCAAGGAATTCAACTGGAATTTGAACTCAGCATCCCGATCTCTCATTTCAAGCCGATATCCACTGCACCACAATGCACATCCAAACATTACAGAATTATTAATAAAAAACTAGAAACAAAGAGTGTACTGGATTGCTATGTGATGTCAGTTATTCAATATGGCAGTGAATGCTGAACAATGTTATTGAAAATGAAGGTAAAACTTAAAGCAATTGAAATGTGGTTCTACAGAAGGATGCTGCGGATATCATGGATTTAGCATGTGAGGTTTTGGAAAGGATAGAAATGAAAAAGAAAATTAATACTGAGCATCAGGAAGAGACAGCTAAAGTTCCTGGAATATGCAATGAGGAAGGAGGGCTTGGAGAACCTGATACTAACAAGCCAGATAGAGGGAAGGGGAGACAGGGAAAAACAGGATGTAGCATACTTGACTGGCCTGAGCAGGTGGGTGGCAGAACGGGAGTTGCGTTGTGCAACAGGAGAAAGCATGCTAAGAGCCACCAGGGATAAGGGAGACATGGAAGGTCATGATTGCCTGTCCTGAAAGGACAAGGCACATAGAAGAAGCAGCAGATGTAGAAATGATGTCTTTTGAGGACTTTGAAAAAAAAAAAAAAAAAAAAAAAAAAAATCACTGAAATAGATATTACAGGTAATTGGAAGAGAAAATAATGATGTCAAACAAAAGGTCAGAAAAGAAAGATCCTATCAATACTGAAAGAATAATTTAGAGAACTTAAAGCTATATTCTTAAAAAAAATCTTTCAAAGAAGAATTTTTTAAATTTCATCTGAAAGTGGCACAGATTGTTCAGTTAACGAATACCAGATGTTTTCTTATGAGGAAACAATATTAATTTTACCAGGAGAGATAAGAACAGATAAGGAGAGATAAGAACAGATAAGGAGAGATAAGAACAGATAAGGAGATAAGAACAGATAAGGAGAGATAAGAACAGATAAGGAGAGAGAACAGATAAGGAGATAAGAACAGATAAGGAGAGATAAGAACAGATAAGGAGAGATAAGAACAGATAAGGAGAGATAAGAACAGATAAGGAGAGATAAGAACAGATAAGGAGAGATAACAGATAAGGAGAGATAAGAACAGATAAGGAGAGGAGATAAGAACAGATAAGGAGAGATAAGAACAGATAAGGAGAGATAAGAACAGATAAGGAGAGAGAACAGAATAAGGAGAGACAGAACAGATAAGGAGAGATAAGAACAGATAAGGAGAGATAAGAACAGATAAGGAGAGATAAGAACAGATAAGGAGAGATAAGAACAGATAAGGAGAGATAAGAACAGATAAGGAGAGATAAGAACAGATAAGGAGAGATAAGAACAGATAAGGAGAGATAAGAACAGATAAGGAGAGATAAGAACAGATAAGGAGAGATAAGAACAGATAAGGAGAGATAAGAACAGATAAGGAGAGATAAGAACAGATAAGGAGAGATAAGAACAGATAAGGAGAGATAAGAACAGATAAGGAGAGATAAGAACAGATAAGGAGAGATAAGAACAGATAAGGAGAGATAAGAACAGATAAGGAGAGATAAGAACAGATAAGGAGAGATAAGAACAGATAAGGAGAGATAAGAACAGATAAGGAGATGAAAGATAAGGATAAGAACAGATAAGGAGAGATAAGAACAGATAAGGAGAGATAAGAACAGATAAGGAGAGATAAGAACAGATAAAGAGAGATAAGAACAGATAAAGAGAGATAAGAACAGATAAGGAGAGATAAGAACAGATAAGGAGAGATAAGAACAGATAAGGAGAGATAAGAACAGATAAGGAGAGATAAGAACAGATAAGGAGAGATAAGAACAGATAAGGAGAGATAAGAACAGATAAGGAGATAAGAACAGATACTGCACTTTGAAGGCTAGGGAGTGAAGAAAAGTCTAACTGAAGTATCAATGGCTGATCAGTCAATGAATGCTAAATGTTTCTTCATAAGAAAATAGCTAATATCTATATTACTATTAGTGATGAGAACAGATACTACACTATGATCCCAGCTGAATGGCTGGCAATAAAACTAGCTTCCTAGTCAATGAATGCTAAACATTTCCTTAATAAAAAAAAAAAAAAAAAGCTGCTAGTATTAGCATTCTTAATTTTTTAAGACTTGCTTTGCTAATTATTTCTCTGTAATTATAATAAGGATGTTTCATCAAATCAAAGAAAAATACTTTTTTAGCCATTGAAATTGTTTCTGAATTCTTCAACTATTTCAGTTGATTTGTTTTCTTGTCATTGGATGTGATCGCTTCATTTGTAAAATTGAGAAAATAAAAAAAAATAAAGAAAAAAAAGAAAAAATATAGCTGAAAAATTAACAGCAATCACAGAAAAAAATATTCTGCTTTAACATGACCCGAAAACAAAAACAGAATTTGAGGACATTTTATTCAATAAGTCACTTAATTTAACATGGTTATCCCAGTGTAAATAATATCATCAAGTTTACTTTCCTGTTTATGATAAATATGTAAAAAAAAAAAAAAAAGCCAGGAATTGGCTTCTTTATTTTAGTTGACTAAACTAAGCTTGACAAATATCAGTTTCATTTTTTGTTTAATGGCATATCAACTTCTGTGAGTTATTTAATGTCAAAAAAAGGTGGGTTTTTAGGCTATTTTTTTAAATGTTCAGTTATAGTAAGAAGGTTGATTTAGTCAGATTTTGATAAGATTTTTGTTTTAATTTTTTTAATAAAATTTGAGATGTCTTTTGGTTTTTTTATTTTTGAAAAGCAGTTTGTACATTAGGTTTTATTGACATATTTTGTAAAGAGGGTTTTGGCAAGAGTCAGATGTATTGGTGGTATATCCACACTCAAAAAAAAAAAAAAAAAAAAAAAAATTAAAAAATTGCTTGTAATATTTTTCCTTTTATTTTCTTCCAAAATGTATTCTGGTAATATTTTCTTTGAGAAAAAAAAAAGTGTTACTGGTAATATTTCTTCACTAAAATGTACTGCTACAATTTTTAATATTAAAGTATATTTTTATAATTTCATAGTGCTTTAACCAAAGTTTGGGGGAGTAACTTTTTTCCCTTAGCTGGGAACCTACCACCCCAGACCAGGGTAGATCTGGGAACAACAACACTTAAGAGGTGGTTCACTGCTCCTCACAACTTCCCAATCAGAGGCCTTGCTGTCAGATTCAGTTTGTCATACCTAAGACCTTGACAAATATCAGCTGTACAGTGATAATGTACAAAATATCTTGATGTTTAGTGATTTAAGTTTTGTGGCCTTGTTCCAGAGAAAGTTAAATTTGGTATTTATCTGCCACAAAATGATATATCATTAATTCCATGGCCAGGTTGTTTTTTTTTTTGGTTTTTTAAAAAATATGGTTCACCCTGTACAAGGCCCAGGAGCCACTCAGGGTAGAGGGTTATGTTAAGGGGTAGTTTATATGGATTGGAGAAAATAATGATTAGATTTGAACAGGTCAGGATTGCAGTTATCGGGGAAACATCCTGAGTCTGTTTCATAGAGCTTGTGGGAAGAAAATGTTTGAATGTAACTTCTTTCTTGAAGGAATACAGAAGAAGTGTGAATGCTTTGATACTATGTCAGGGGTAGGCGAGGTTCTAGCCTTAAAGGTTAGACCTAGTAAAAGCCAGTGATGCAGTTTGAGTAATCCTGATGGTATTAGTGATAGAGTAGTGAGAGACTTGGCACATCCTGCCTGTGACAAATACGTTGGAGTGTGGAAAACAATTCTTAAACAAAAACTTAGAGATGTTTTTGAACTCAATCGAGACTGGAAAGTGATGTCTTCATTCTTGGCTTGATCTGGTTTTTATAAAAGATAAGAGATAGCATGAGATGTCAGGTATAGGAAGCCAATCATTTTACCTTCATTTTTTAGTGATGGAATTTTTTTCACTTAAGGTTGGGTGCTAGTCTGAGGCCCAATATTTTATTTATTTTTTTTTAATCATATCACCTCGAGCAAGGCAGTAATGCCACTGATGTGAAGGGGTCTACATAAGATTAAAAGGATTAGAGGAGAATGAGAAGGACAGACCAGTTAGAAAGGAGCAAGAGAAGGATGGGAATACAGGTGTGATAACAATTGTGAAGGTGGAGAGAAAAGAAAGGATCTACAGGAGTGTGGAAAGAAGTAGGGTCAAGTAGTTAAGAGATGAGAATTGACCTTGCATTTAAATTCCTGGAGGTTGTAGCCGTCAGGAAAGCAAGAATAAGGAAGTGAATTTCACAAGCGGGAAGTGCGGGAAAAGAAGCTGCAGGACTAGAATTGTCATCTGTATTCTGTCAAGGCACCAGGCATCTTTGATTGTGACATGATAGTTTGGTGTCTGATTGGCAATGATTGAATATAACCAGTTTGGTTTTGGAGGCATTGAATATAACCACACTGGGAAGTTAGTGTTAGATCAGCTGCTAAACTGGTTAAGACTTTTGTAGGTATGCCTGTATATAGTCATTATTGGCACAGATGCTTATAATGATCAGAGTATATTCTTATATCATTTATCTTAATCTGAGAAATGATCATGTTCTGAAAGACAATCATCAGCTGCCTCAAAAGAGAGTGTTTTGTGCGCGATCTCCTGATAAGTCATTACCAAAAAGTAGTTAGCAAAAATCTACTTCAAGGACTCGACTTATGACCATATCACGTTGAATACACTGGTTCTCGCTCGGTCATTCGAAGTTAAGCAACGTTGAGCCTGGTCAGTACTAAGATAAGTGACTGCTTTGGAGTACCAAGTGCTGTAAGCATTTAGTGACGGATGTGCGTTGTGTTGCAGTGGATGCCGACTTGGAAAGAGAAATCAGTGAGCCGAGTTCGAATTCCAGTTGAATACCTTGCATTCACTTAAAAGCACTGGGAAAGGTATTAATCCGTCCCTTCCCTCCAGTTATGGGTTAAACAACAGGGGAGGACTTGGGGACCCTGCCTTTAAAAAAAATCCCAATGAATCTTGATACTTGAAAAGAAAAAAGTATTACTAGACACAAAACACATATAAAAACAACAAATTGTTGAAAGAAAAAGGTATTACCAGCAATAAATGACTCGCCGAGGTTGATATGCCATAAAACAAGAACCAACCAACCAATCAACTTCAAGGACTAAAATCTGTGCTAATGTTCTCTCTCCTGAATGGGGTGACCAATCAGAAAAATCTATCAGTGAAAAAAAGCTGTTTTTTGTTTATGGCAGAGAGAGACTTGTATTTTCTGAGCTTAGTAGACAAACATGCGTTTTTGCTGGTTAGAAGTGAAGGTTGGATGTGTGACCCCATTTTGTCATTTCTATGTTGACTGTTACTACAAACTATAGTCGGCACTGTGATTTGGCTACAAGTTTTGAGGTTGAGAGACAAATCTATTGCAAACGTTTGTTGCTACTATAAGTGGACAGTTTTTTTTTCCCTTTTTATGCCAATGGATCACTACCTTCAACGATCTACCTGTTAAGGATTTTGTAACAGAAAAATCTTCCAGTAATATAGCTGGAGAGCTTGTGTAGTAAATCTTTGTGACACACCTTGTCAACAAGCATTGAGATATCTAATGCTATGATCCTTGAGATACGTGTTCTGACAAAAGGTATCCCTAAATCTGTGTAATGGTAGTTAGGATGTCAAAAGTGGATTAAGCTGATCAAAACTTGTACTGCTTGTTACACATGAAGTTGTACCTATCCAAGTGCTCGATGACCTTGTTGATAATAGACTTAAAAGTTTACTGATGATACTGTGGTACTCACGTACATATCTTTACATTCACACCCACATTCACACGTGCATATTGTGTATTTCACATCTACGTATTTACTTCTGTCTGGTGTGTTCTCATTTTCGATACACGACTCATTTACCTATTACCTGCATTTTTCCCACACAGTTTGGTTTGCATATTTAAGGAGTCACACACACGTCTTCTGGCAGTTGGGCCCCCGCTATCTGCCCGGCCGGTGATATCGGAAGAATGTGCAGCAGTTTCCCAACATGAGCGAGACCACCTATCCAGTATGACAGAGGGACATTAGTTTAATTCTTGTTCACACACCCACACTAATTGCAGGTTGCAATTAGGCAACAATTTATACACATTTTTCAGTTGGGGCTTTTTTCTACTTTTTTCAGTTTCATCTTTCATGAACATTTTAATTATGTTCAACACTTGACTTTCTTTTATGTTTCTCAACATTGCAAGGGAAACCACTTTTCCTTTACTATTTGCATGTAACCTATTGTTAATAATACATGTTTTAATTGTTATTTACTCCAGTGTCATCTTATTTTCTATGCCATCTTACGCTGAATCGAATTATAATACCAGTATCATTAGGGGATACCCTGGTATCCACTACAATACTGAGGAAACTAATGGGTCTTTACTGGGAGGTGGAGGATTGGCAGTAAGAAGATTGTTGGCTCTTACGTGCCCATGCCATTTCATTTTTCTCTTAAGGATACTCATAAGATCTGAAGCCGTAGGAAAATGGCTAATGTTTATTTGATTTGGCCTTGTGTCAAACATAACCAAACTCCCTACAGCTTACAAGTTTTATCCAGAATCATCATCAGAATTATCAGATGGATATTTTTGTTATCATCAGAAGGTTGGTTGTTGACAGTGTGGAATAGTGTGGAAAAGTGAAAGAATAAAGTGTACATTTTTCATGTTAAAATAGAAATTTATTAACAGGAAAGAATAACAAGAATTGGTATAAATTAATGTTCAATGAAAAAGTTGAGGGTTTCAAGTGTTGAAGAAATGTTCTTGTAGTAGTAATTTGTTGGAAACAGTTTCTTCTTCTATGTGCCCTGTCCCTTCATGGTTCTACACGTCTCCCTATCTCTTGGGGCTCCTAGTATGCTTGCTCCTGTTACTTCTGGCAACCCCTGTTCCATCATCCACCTGATCAGGCTCTGCAAATATGTTATTCGCTGCCTTCCTCTGTCTCTCTTTCTATTTGGCCAGTCAGTATCAGGTTCTCCAGGCTCTCCTTCCTCATTGCATGTCCCAGGAACTTCAGTTGTCTCTTCCTGATGCTCAGTATTAATTTCCTATTCATTGCCATTCTTTCCAACACCTCATCGTTGCTTGTATGCTCAGTCAACAATATCCACAACATCCTTCTGTAGAACCACATTTCTGCTGCTTCCAGTTTTGTCCTCATTTTCGATGATATTGTCCAGCATTCACTGCCGTATTGAAGAATTGACATCACATAGCAATCCAGCACTCTTTTCTTTGTTTTTAGTGAAATTTTCCTGTGTGTTAGTACTTTACTCAGCTTCTGGAACGCGTCCTTTGCCATGCCAATTTGCCTTCGGATCTGTGTCGCACTTTCCATCTCCTGTTAGAACACTTCCTATGTATTTAAAGTTTTGTACTTGCTTTATTCTGGTATCCCCCACCTGTATTTGGCATTTTGGGTTGCACCTTTTGCTGATGACCATGCATTCAGTTTTCTTGAAATTTATTTGTAGTCCTTTCTTGTCACTCTTCACCGCTACCTTCTGTAGGTGGTCTTGTAGTTTCCTTTCTGTGTCTGCAATCAGCACTGATGCGTACATATACTTGTTTGTTTTGTAGGAATGTCTTTGGATGGAGAAAAAGTAAAAGGAATCAACACATGAGAAAGAAGGAGGAGGACAATGTCCAGGTCAACTTGAAGCTTCACCCATTACATTTTAGTTGTGTCTCTCACTGCTCCCATCTGAGTGTCCTTTGACTGGTCACAGAATGTCCTTAAGTAGTTAAATTTATCATGTGTCTGGTTCCAGAGGGTATTTTCTGTTTCAGGTGTGAAAAAAGTTTATTTTTCTATTTTGTATCCAATCAAGATCCAGAATTTGAAGACCGTAGAGAGATGGTTAATGCTTATTAATTCAGCCTTGTGTCATACTTACCCAAGCTCCCTACAGGTTACAAGTTTTATCCAGAGTTATCAGAGGGTTTTCAGCAGATTAGAATGGGTGTAATAGTGGAAGAATAAAAATATATTTTTTATGTTAAAATAGAAATTTATTAAAAGAAAATAACGAATAGGTAGCAGTTAAAAGTTCTATGAGAAAGATAAAAGGTATCAAAAGTTTGTACAAATGTTTGTAGTAGTAATTTGTTGAAAAGAGTTTATGCATACGTATGTATGTAAGAGTGTTTGATAGGAATGTCTTTGAATGGAGTAGAAGTAAAATGAATCAGCACATGAGAAAGGAGGAGGACAATGTCCAGGTCAACTTGAAGTTTCTCCTGTTACATTTTAGCTTGTTGTTTCTGCTGCTTTCATGTCCTGCCTAACTAATGCTGATAGAAGCCATTTATATAGTCCTTTTCAATTTTGCACTTGACCGCTAAGTCCTTTCAAGTGTTGCAACTTGCTCACATTGGTCAGAAAAACAATTTAACATCTACTTGCAAAATCCAGTTTTAACTTTTTCTTTAAGCACATGGTCAATCTTTTTTCTATTTGCGAAAAACCAGGATTTCACATGTCATTGTGAATTTTTGTTAAAGTGAAGAAAGTTGATTTTAATTCTTAATTTCCTATCCCACAGATATTCCAAAATGCTTTTTTTCTTGTGTTCTTTCTGATCTAGACTATGTTGTAGAAGCCTAGAATATTTCAATCATTTCTAATGATTGGATATTTTACTCTAATTTTGCTGTTAATGCCAAAGATTCACAGGCATACAAAAAGATTGAGACTACCAGTGACTGCAAAAGTGTGATCTTTGATATAAGACATCTTTCTTGTTTCGAATATGTCATAGTTTTCTAGCAGTTACCATAGTTTTATCTGCACTTGAAATTATTTCTGTTCTGGAACCCTCTTCATTGATAATAGAGCAAATACATTTGAATTGTCTCACTAAGTTCCTGACCACGAACTTTTATCTTGCTTGAAAGCATTTTCTTATTGTCCATTGAAAGGTCTACATTAATCTCCCCATAGAGAATGTTTTGTCCAGTTTCTTTATGAGATTAACAAGTTTTTCTTGTCTGCCCGATCATGCATGTAATTCGGCAAAGTGAATGTTTGTGATGCTGTAGCCTCTGGTGCTGACCAGGCCCTGGTGTTCCTCAAGGGTTTTACAGATGATGTATCCAAGAAAGTTGCTAAAAAGAATAGGAAGCAGGAGACAGCCTTGATGTACAGAACCATATTACTATAGAGGCCTGGAACAGGACTGATATGATAAATTACTTTTCTGTTTGCAGCATTGATGGTTGGCTTGTAAATTCAAATCTCAAACACTTCTTTGATCTTTTACCATCAGCATGACATTTTAGGTCAAATCACTTGAGGAAGAGCTATCCTTGGGTCATGTGTAAAATGGATACTGTTGTAATGTGACAAGTTTAAGCATCTTCATTTTTCTTAATTTGATGCTATGTATGTTTGTGGCTTTAATATAAAATGTACTGTCATCACTTTGTGTTGACCTCAGTGTCCACCTTTATATTTTTATATGCTCTGTCCCTGATACTGAGCACTTTTATCCATAAATATAGCATACCTTATCTACCAAGTGCCCATAGCTCAGAGGTAGAATTGCCAACTGACGCCAATTTGGTCAGGTTTCGATCCTGGGTAAAAAGCAATTGGATGTCTAACCATACTGATGAGCTGTGATAAAGCAAAACAGATCTGTCTGCGGATGACTATTTACGCTATCACACCCTGATTGAGCACTCTGGAAGAATGGTAGACAGAAAAACAGTAGCTACTCTAGCATATACGCATCGTTCATTCAGCAATGAATTAGAACACTCTCAGCTATTGGGCGAGTATAATGATAATATACATGCTAAAAAGTCTGCCGCCTACCGAGTGCCTACAGCTACAGAGGTAGAATCGCTGACTGATACTGATTTGGTCGGGTTTCGATTCTGGGTAAAAAGCAGTTGGATTTCTAAGCGTACTGATGAGCTGTGATGCAGTGAAGTAGATCTGTTTGCGGATGACTATATATATATTATCCTATGTCTATGGCACAAGTTTCATTTTATGCAATCATCAGGTGCATGTTTTAAACTGACAGTTTAATAGATTTGAATTTAAGTTCAAGCACTTTATTGTTAAAGTTTCGTCTCAAGGTTTTTTTCTTTCTAACGGGTACTCAACGTTTTGTGCTTGTACGCCGTTTGTTTCATTTTTATCACCATCTTTGCCCTAAGCAGAGGTTCTCTTCTGGGTGTTCAAGATGATTAAATTATAGTTAGCGCCAGTTCTAGCGATTTAGTTTCTTCTAGTTGGTGTTAGTTTCACTGTGATTAGTATTTTATATATATATATATATATAGTAGAACTTTTGCTAGGTTGTGTAATAACTTGTTTACAAATGGAAAATATATATTTATGAATTTTTTTTATTTTTGATTAAAATTTTTACTTTCACTACATTTATGTACATGAAATATTTGCATTTTTAAGATTTAGGATTTATGCCCCTTTGATTCCTTTTCCCTGCTTTTTATTATTTTTATATTTTAATTTTAAATTTAGATTTTATCCACATGCAACCATAAAATATTTAAATTTTTAATCTTATAAAAAGCAGTAACTTTATAAGATTTAATTCCTATGAACATTGAGAGAACTTAAAACTGTCAGTTTGAAATATGCACCTGATGATTGCATAAAATGAAATTTGTGCCATAGACATAGGATAATATATATATATATATATATATATATATATATACACACACACACAGTACTGTGCAAAAGTATTAGGACAAGATCTTTTATGAGGCATATTGACAGAAAATAAACAATTTAATTAGAGTAATTTTATTTGATTTACTCAACAAATGCTTTAACAAGAAAAAATACTTGTTACAAAATAAATTTAGTATAACAGCCTTTTGCTTTGGTCACAGCCTTCATTCTGTCAGGCATTGACATCACAAGCTTCTTCAATGTATCTAATGGTATCTCCTCCCAAGCAGCTTGTATTTGTTCCCAAAATGTGTTTTGTGAAGTAATATATTTATCAATTTGAGAGGGGGAAATAAGAAAAAAGTGTCATATCCAAGGTTAATAAAATAAGTAGTTTTCAAAATAATTTGTTTAACAGAAAATAGGAAAAATGAAATATAACTTCTTTTTAACACATTTCTTCTACACCTAGTTTTAAATAATGAAAATTTATTAGCAATTTACTTGGCTTTTCACCCTGTATAGGTTTTTAGGAAAATTACCCCTGTCCTAATACTTTTGCACACTACCAGTATTGTGCAAAAGTGTTTGAACAGGGTAGAATTTAAACTTTATTTTGATGCCTCATAAAATAGTTCTTGTCCTAATACTTTTGCACCATACATTTTTAACATATATATATAATATGTAAATATACTTAGTAATCATCAGGCACAAATTAAAAAATGACTATTGTAATAAATATCTCAATATTTATAACCTACATATGATGACAAAATCTTAAGTGGATGCACTTATAATAAATACTGTCTTCATGTGCATTATGTAAATTAGATATCGTTGGTTCAAGTTGCTTGAATTATTTCTTGAGAAATTTTCTAAATGTGTATACATTATTTTTTTTAGACACACACACACGTGTGTGTGTGTCTATATATATATATATATAAAATGGAAATTAATGAAGATTAACGAAAATTGGTTATAAACAACTGACAATTTGAAATGATTTGTCTGAACATTATTTTTAAATGATACTTGTATTTCAGTAGATATTCTGTTTATAATCAAACAGTATTGTATATTCATTTCTACCGGCCTGATTATTTACAATAATACTTTTTTATTTATTACGAAAATGTGTAAATGTTTGTTTAGACTGATCATCATTTGTGGTCAAGAGGTCTAAGATGCACCAGATTACGTGGTGGCTTCTATGTGGATAGGAGTCGCTGGTTCAAATCCTGCTGAATGACATTTTTGTAATAAAAAAAAATCCGTAAATAATCAGGCAGGTAGAAATCAATATATACGAGTATAGAGATCAGAATAATGTTCAAACAAATCATTTCATATATATATATATATATATATATATATATAGTTATGTATCAATTTTACATTGCGACATGGAAATTTCTATGTTTCTCATCATCAGGCAATGTTGATGTCGTACAGATGATTTATATCTGTAACTGTCTTCATGTGCATTATGTAAATTAGATATCATTGGTTCTGAATGATATCTACCTAAAAGGTTTTAAATGTAAATCATCTGCACAACCACATAAACACTGCCTGATGAAACAGAAATTTCCATGTCGCAATGTAAAATTGATACATAACTATATAATATTAAGCTCTATAATACTCATTATATTGAGCACTGTTTATAATAAAATAAATGCCAGAGTACTCAAAAAAACAAAAAAAAAAAAAACAACAAAAAAAAAAAACTCGAGTCCTCTTCACTGGGAATTTTATATATATATATATATATAGTATCAATTTCTGTTGATGGTCCCTGTTTCTCTGGGAAATATTTTATAAGTCACTGGGGTGGGATTTTATCATGCAGATTAGATATTGTTCATCACCTGGTGGCTAAATATACAGAATATTGATTTTTGAATTTCAGATTTCTATAGGTCATAAGATAGATATAACCTCAAAAGGAAAAATCGTAATGTTCTAAAGTTATTGAATGATGAGAAGCCAATATTGACAAAAAAAAAAAAAAAAAATATATATGTCATTTTCAAATTAAACAACATTTCTCTGAAAAACAAACATGTAGGTAATATCAGACAGATTTTGGGCAACAATACAGTGATCCTTTCATACACACAGTAAGAGGAACCTTCAGATATTGGAGGCCATGTACATCAAATCTAAACAACCAACACTCAATAAAATCACCTTTAAAACCGGACATAACACATTACACTGCATTTGAATTAATGGTTTTGTTGTCATTTCGCGCTATCACGCGGTGTGACATCATAAAACCACATTGCAAATTTGAGAACTGCGTTTATTATTTTTGGTAACTATTGCTGTTGCCAAGTAGAGTTTTATGTCAACACAAAATAAAATTGTTGGTGATGGCAGATGTTATTGTATTACAGTCTAAATAACCTCTGAAGATGTGCTCATGTGAGCCGAAAGCTTAGAAGCAAATTAATAAAAAAGTAACCCAATGTTGGAGAATTTTTGTCTTTATTTTCAACTGAAATTAAAGCCAAAATGATGTTTAGAACGGCTCATGATTAGACATAATAGACATTCATTGTCTCATATTTAACAGCATATATATATATATATATATATATATATATATATAGTGAACAAAGATCAAGAAAGAAATTGAAAACATTAACATGAAAGGAAATATAAAAAATATATTTCACACTATTTGGATTATTGTTTCGACCTTTGTTGCCATATTCACAACGTTTCGGCTGTTGCATGCTCTGACCTTCTTCAAGTGAACTGAACCCTTTATTCCAATCACTGGAGCAGATTGTTCTAGTTTCCTGAGTCATTATAAATATCCCAGTATCAATTATCTGTTTTATTCAATTTTCTAAATTTTTATTCACCTCTGCTGGTATTGAACTTACAGTATTTTCTCTTTTTTTTTAATTTTATTTTCCACTTGAGGTATTCTTGAAGTCTTATCTAAATGAGAAATGAGCCTCAACCCTAAGAAACTTGAAAAGAATACAACATGAGCATTGCAGAGATATGCTGCATAGTACTTTAGAATCACTTTTAGTTCACTGTAATACATTTGACTACAATCTAAAGTAAATAAAACCCAGTCCAATCAGGGGAGAAAAGGATTCACAAAGAAAATGCCTTGAGAATGTGATAACCTTACAGTCTTTGATTATAAGCTTATGACCAGGACCGTACATAAAAAAATCAGGTGCAGCTGACCACATATAGAAGGAAAAGGGAGATCACCACACCCTGTTGAATGAAATTGAAATTATAGATAGAGAACATCACTGGAAAATACAAAATCTTAAGAAATCAGTGCATGTAATAGGCAGCAAAAATCTAAGTCAGCCAAGCATAGAAATGAATAAAATATGGGAACTTGTAATATGGAGTGCTAGAGAAAAACAATTACAAACAAAATTCTAATATGAGCTCTGGTAAAATAAAAAAATGATAACTGAGACATTAGGTTTCTAAGTTCCAAAAATTCACTCACTGATTGATTAATCCAACTAGTGACTTGACCCAAAGAGTTATGAATTCAATACCTAGCCACCTATGGATTATTTGATGCTGAAACCTAAAGGTAATATTTAGAATGTTGAACCAAAGACTTTTAGTCCATGAAGATAGAATGTTCTAATTCCATGCCCCTGCTTTTTTTAGTTTCAGTTATCTCCCTTAGTAACTCATCTCTATAAGTGGATAAAAGTGTTGGTTGAAGTAATCCACAAAGTGACTTGACCCAAAGAGTTGTGAATTTAATACATGGCCATATCAGAAGAAACAAATCTTGGAGACTAGAGATACTAAAGTGAATTAACTAAAACCAATATAGCCAAAAAAAGGTATGGCTAGTAGAATTACACCAATTTACCCTCGCGGACTAAAAGAGGTCAATTCAAAAAATCAGGTGTAGCTGATCACATATGGAGAGAAAAGAGAGATCATTGCACCCTGTGGGATGAAAACAAAATTATAAATAGAGAATACCACTGAAAAATATAAAAACTTAAGGAATCAGCATATATGCTAGGCTACAAAAATCTAACATTACCCCACAGAGAAATGAATGCACTATGGCAACTAGTAATACAGAGTCCTACAGAAAAACAATTACAAACAAAATTGTAATAAAAGCTCTGGTAAAAAATGATAACTGAGATTGGTCAGACATCTAGGTATGTCTTTTTTTTTTTTTGCATTGACAAGGAGGTAGGGCTGACCTGAAGGAGACTACCACCACCTTTAAATTTGTTGTTTATAATATTTTTGTATTTTTTCAGTGCAATCTTATCGATTACACCCTAAACTTTCTGATTGACAAAGAAAAAAAGAACAAATTGGAAAAATTTCAATACACAATTTTGGCAGGGGGTGCTCATTTTTTCATCTGTCATAGTAAATTGATCCTTCATTTTGGAACCACTCATCGATACAACATTACCACTATCTGTAAATTGGTTGATTTTTTTTTTCAGTGCAATTGGCTATTGCATTTGAAAAGTTTCAGATTGACCAAAAAAATTGTAAAAATTTCAACATTTAATCAATTTTAGGGTGGGGGCTCAGTTTTTCATACAACCTTATAGTAAATCGATCCTGTGCAATTAACTTTTTTGCTTGCACATATTCAAAACTAAATCCTTTGCTAATTTTTTGAATAAAGCCATTCTTGGAGTTTCTGATGAAGATGCCATCGTAAGAACTAAAAAAGAAAACTTGAAAAGTTAAGAGCAACAACTTGTTCCCAAAAAATCAAAAAGCAACCCCAATGCAAGTGGTTCCAAAATGGAGGATTGATTTACTTTAACATTGTATGAGAAATTGAGCCCCATTAAAATTGTTTAAATATTGAAATAGTTTCCATTTTTTTTTTTTTTGATAATCGAAAACTTTATGTAATAACCGATAAGACTGCCCTAAAACAGGAAAAATCAAAGACAAATTTAAAAGGCGGTGATAGTCTCTTTCAGGTCCGCCAGAGGTGGCATCACTTGTCCGAAGTAAGGTCAGGGTTGCTGTTTGTCAATATGATGCAAACCCATAATTGACAAAGACAGTACATCACTGAAGACCACTCTTGATGCACCTAAAATGTATTCTATAATTGCACAGAAATACACCTCTAAAGTCAGAACCCAATGTCTTGTTATTTAACCCATAATGGGAGGAAAGAGATGGATTAATACCTTTCCCAAGGGTATTTGCACAGAAGTGACTGTGGAATTTGAACTAAGCTTCTTGATTTCTCGTTCCATCTCTAAACACACAGAGTTAAAAGAGGTATACACATGTGAGTACACAAAAAAAAAAATCACCTGCAACTTTCCATAAATCAAGTATATATATATATATGCACACACATGCGAGCGCGCGCACACACACACACTGATAAAGATATGCAGAACCAGGCCCGGTGCATACTATCATATATATTTGTTTTCTTTAATTTTATCTCCCCAAGCAAGGCAGTCTACTGCCACTGGTGTGCAGAAGGTTACACAGGAAGAAAGTTATGAGAGAGTGACAGGTTACAGAGGGTGTCAGGAATTGGGTAAGAAAAGGATGAGAATACTGATGAGAATACTGATGAGAGTGGAGTGGATGCTAGTTAGCGAGATAGGAGATGACAATTAACTTTACATTTAAATTCTTGGAGATTGTAGCCGTCGGGGAAGCAAGACAACGGAAGGGAATTCCACAGGCAGGAAGTGCGAGTAAAGAAGCTGATGGAGTAGAATTTGCATTTACATTTAATTGGTTTCACAGTCAATATTTTTAAATATTCTTTGTATGTAAAGATTTTCTTCCTGTAATTTTGAAACAATATCAAACGCAACGTTGTTTACAATTTCACACAAAATATCAAATCACATTTAAGCAAAACAAAAGAAAACAGATTTTTTTAATGGAATTTAACAATTTTTTATATAATTAGTTTATATAACAGAGTTTTAACGGAATTTATCCATTAAATATCAAACATTATTGCATTATGAGATTTGCACGGGCAACACCTGGCTATGATGCTAGCTTAATCTAAATACATTGTTTCAAGACTTTTTCCTTGAATCTCACTATTAAAATTTTCTAACAATTGGTATAATTTTTTATGGCAAGGTTACGCTAGTATAATATTAAATTCTGCTACTCAGAGTTTCATGACATGAAACGAGTAACAGATTTTGACGTCATTGTATTAATAATCATTTTAATCTTAATAATCTCATGGCTCGTCCATTAGTTTTCAGGAATAGACTGAATGATGGTTAGGAAGAGACTAACAGACACCTGGAAAGACAGGGGACGCTAAGAAAGACCAGATGATGTCAGTGGGACAGCAACCCAGAGATCATTAACAATTACTAAAAGAGAAAATATAAGGAAATGCCCTTGGGATTCACTGAAAGGGAGGGAGGATAGTAAATCCAAACGGATCAATCGGCAATGAACCCGGAATGAAAAACAAACCATGAATTTAGAAAAGTGCACGGACTTCCCATGTGTTTGTGGTCGGAAATTCAGGTCCCAAAAGGGAGTGAAGATTCACCTTACAAAAATGGGTTGTGCTTCTCTGAAAACAGTTTGAAAGCAATGCTCTGTCAATACAGATAAGGCATCGGAAAACCAATACCACAGTGCTGAGGATATCCAAGCTGTTGAATTAAAGGATGGAACGCAACCCAAACTGCCAAGAATCAAATTTCCACTAGCATCCGGATCGGAAGCATGGTGTATGCTAGACAACATCATTAGCAAAACATTACGTCAAGAGCTGAGAATAAAGGGATATCATGACTGATCATGAATACATAATGAGATTCACGTTGCATTCTCAGAACGCAAGGTTTGCCGTTTTTCGAAATTTTTCGTAAATCTCATTTCACTGTCAGACATTTGAGTTTGTACATCTACGACACACTTGTATATCATTATCATGAGGCCTCACATTAGTGAGGAGGGTCAGTGTGCAAGTGAAACTGTTGAGAGGAAAGCCCCGAAATGGTGCACATCCTCTCCTGATAACCCCAGTTTAAATATAAATTTGAGAGGAACACAATAAATGAAATGAAATCATATGCCGTAGAGAAGCTCGGTGGAAATGTTATTGGCATGAGGAGCATTACACATTCAGCTCGCTTCAGGTGAGTTTCAATTACTTTTCAGTAATTTACTTCTATTATAATAAAGACCGTTGTGTGTGCGTGTTATCTGAATTGACAGATAAATATATTTTCCTTCTGTCGCGCTCAGAGAGAGAGAGACAATAGTGATGCAGTGTCGGCTCAGTTCATTCTCCTTACTGCCAGTTATAAAAGCTCTTGCCACATCTTTGCTCTTTAACAGGGCATTATCTCATTTTTTTGCAATAATTATGTTAATAGTGTAGAATATATATACTTTCTAGTTTTGTATACTTCAGATTAAAGATTGCTTTCTTTTGATTGGTCCGTTCTGTCTTTGCAAGGGGGTTTGGCTAGTCTTGAACTTTTAAAACCTGCCAACTTTAAATGGAAGTCATCACTTGATAAGACACGGATACTGTCGAAACAAAATGGCTACTTTTGTGGTGATATAAAATATTTGTCAAATTCTCAGTAAATATCCTTTCTATTATAATAAAGATGATTAGGTGTGTGCATATATATATATATATATATATATATATATATATACACACACATACACGTGTTTTTTATTTGCAAACAAGTTATTTTGTTAAATGACATATTCAAAAGTTCTACAATATAGTTGTATTGAACACTTCAATACAACTGTGCACTGGTTTAATTTAATTATGACTAAAAACTAATTATATATATATATATATATATATATATATATATATACACACACACATTGTCCTGCTCAAAAGGAATAACCTGTGCAGAGAAAAAGCTAATAATCCTCTCAAATATTTTGACTGTAGGGGTGTTCTTGTATGTGTATGCATATATATATATATATATATATATATAGTTAGTTTTTATTTTGAGCTCTAGATCTTGGAAAGTGTGAAAATGGGAGGAGGAGAGAGGCCTCAAACAAGACCATGTGTATATATATATATATATATATATAACTAATAATAATGACACCTCATTTTCGAAATGCAGACAACGAAAGGTTAAAGAGTACTGAATAAGCTGAAAAATGTAATGACAACAAAACTGAGAATTATTTTGAATGAATCAATGTATAATAGCTGTCCACTTCCGATGAAGTCAAAATTGAAAATACTGTTCATTGTAATTCAAGCTGTTCCGTGATCAAATAACTGTTTCCGGTCATTCAGGGAACAGTAAATACCGGATTTTATGAATACGTCATTGTTCTACATTAATAAAAAGGTAGACATCTTTGAATAAAGATTTTGTCGCCGATTCTGCTTGTTTTGCTTGTGCGACAAACGGGTTTTCAGTATTATAATGAATGAGGATAAATATCAGAAGTGCAGATATGTGCAAAGGATTGCATACGCATTAAAACATACACAAATGCTTTTATGTGCATATTTAAAAGCAAAAACCCATGCACATAGGTGTATATGCAAATGTTTACACATTTGCAAGACAATCCATCCTTTAAATGAAGTTCCCAAATGAGGTCCATACAAAAAGATATTTTACTAGTGTACATAAAAGCTATATCATCATTTATCCATCACCCCCAGATGGTGCATAGGGCAGCAACTTTTTGTTGCTGTTTCTGTAACAAACTGTTTTTTACATGACAGGGTTGTTAGCCCTGCACCCAACCCCCAAACCTGGAGGACCGGTGGACCATTCTTGGTCCTTACGTTTGCAGCACCTGGTATTCTCAAATGGTCACCTACTTAAGTACTGACCAGACTCGTTGTTGCTTAACTTCAGTGATCAGACGGGCACCGGTGTATTCAACGCGATATAGTCGTAGACTAAATAGTATATAGAATTTAGTTATTAAAAACAAGTTTATTTTCATTAAATTAATTTTACTTCCAAGCAAATTAGATACATTTACTATTTCTATAATAAAATTCCTAAACTTATCTATTAGTAAAATCTAAAGTAACCTTTTTTTTTTTTTATTGAATGGTTATGGGGGACCATGATAAAAAAAAAAAATAAATAAATAAAAATAATTAAAAAACTAAATAAAGATTAAAACTTGTCCATGGGTAAAAAAAAGTTTGAGAACCACTTTTTCCTCTATTGATAATAATGTTTTCTTTTTCTACTATTTTATCACACTCAGTAAATCATTGTCTTAGTGGTTTTATTGCCTTACTTGTAGTAAAATGATTAAAAGAAAGTTGTGCAACAGAAACTAATGAATTGATTCACCCTACAAGCTCTTTCTTGACAAACAATATGGTAAGCTTCTCGTTACTAACCTTATTTTCATGCACAAGATTCTGACAAGCATCATTCTTTTGTTCACCCATTCAGACCTTTACGGGTAGCATTTTTCATGCCACTTACACAAGATTGAATCTTTCTTATTTTCCTTGCATTCTATTTAAAAGAAAGAAGTTCCCTTCAGGTAGCTTCTTTTAGAGTGGATGCTTGGGTGGTCATGTCTCTTTCAAGAAATGACTGACCAGGCAGATGATTATCCCGCAATAGGTGGCCATTACTTTCTGTGGTAGACTGGTTGCCAACCAAGGCTATAGAACCCAATCTGTCCTACTATTTAACCCATAACTGGAGGGAAGAGATGGATTAATACCTTTCCCAAGGGTATTTGTGCATAAGTGAATGGAAGGAATTCAACTGGAATTCGAACGCGGCTTCCCGATAATCTACAACTAAAAATACTCATGAAAACTTTAGTTTTCTAGTTTTTATTTTCTGATGAATCTTAATTTAGTTAATGATTGAGTAAACAAGTTTGATTGATGTCATTAAAAATCTGAATGAGAAAAAGAAAAAGAGAAAATTAAAGAAAAATAAAAAAGTTAAATTAAAAAATGAAATGTTTATTCAAATATGGGTAACTTTTAAAATGTTTAATTTAAATCCTCTCTTAACCAGGTGCATTTTTCTTACACAGGGTTTTTGTCTTTCATCCCAAATTAAAAAAGTCAAGCCTAGCAGACATTGATGAAACCCATTTCTTCTTTATCTCACATGATTTTTAAGGATTAGATTACTGATTTTCATGGTAGATCTTAGGCATATTTTTATTCACAGGTTTAATCTCATTATTTCATCATTTTTCAACTTATGGGCTCACAGCCACAGTGAAACAATTTTTTATGATCACTGAAGTTAACCAGCACTGAGCCTGGTCAGTACCAAAGGTGGGAACTGCAAACTTAGACATGTGAAGGAGGGTGAATTAAATGATGGTTTGGAATTGTTAAATATATTTGTGATACAAGTAATTTCTGTAGAATAGTTTTACGATTATGTGTTTAGTAGGACTTATTAACAGAAACTGAAATAAAATGAACTGATTTGAGGGTTTAAAATAAATACATTGTGATGAGTGAACCTGTGTTATTCAGTATAGCAAAAAATTAAGCAAATTAGTAGCAGTATGGAGAAATATCTTTTACTGGCAATTTTGAAGTCAGACCATGATAGGGATAGTAGTAATGTTATAAATAGGTCTGTCAATCAACTGTGTTTTTCTCAGCCCTAAGCACAGCAGAAATACCACTAGCAGATGATCTTACTACTACTTCACGCATGGCTGGTTTCTCTTGTATTAGCATTTTTTTTTTTACCTTCCTCCCTTGCTATCCATTCTGCTTTTAGCTTAGAGGTCTCAGGTTATATTATTTTGATCAGGCTGCAAGACTAGTAGGAACATTAGCTTTGACTAACATCAAAAGTCTCTTGGTGCTAATTCTTTTATAGGCACAGATTATTTTATTTTTCAGTTTAATAATAAGAGTTATGCATTTTTTGACTGGGTTCAGTTTTTCTTCCTCTTTTTTTTATACGTAGAGCGAGAGAAAGTGTGCATGAGAGTGAGAGCGTATGAGAGTGTGAACGTGCGTATGAGAGCAAGCGTGCGTGAGAGTGTGCGAGGGTGAGAGAGAGAAAGAAGGGTTTTAAAGTAAAGTGTAAATGCCTCAATTTGAATCCTTTTTATTTATCAGTTTCATTGTTATTGGGACTTACAAATTAATGGCATTCTTACTAATCTTATTGTGATCTTTTGGTTAATGATAAAATTAGCGTGCAAGTGAAGTGTAAATTTTTATGATTTTATGTTTTGATTTATCAATCCATCAGTTAAGTGCCGTATGTGATACATGCTTGGGCAATCATGTCTCAAAAGAGACATGACTAACTGGGCAGAAGATTATCCTGCAGTGAGTTGCTATTACTTTCTGCAGTAGACTGATTACCACACAAGTCTATAGAACCCAAACTATCCTGCTATTTAACCCATAACTGGAGGGAAGAGAGATTAATACCTCTTCCAAAGATCACCCTTTTACTGTGAACCAATAAAATTTAAGTGCAAATTCTATTCTATCAGCTTCTTTTCTCGCATTTCCCACCTGTGGAATTTCCTTCAGTTTACTTGCTTCCCCGACAGCTAAAATCTCCAGGAGTTTAAATGTAGTCAATAGTCATCTATTTTACTAACTTGCATCCTATCTCTCATGCTCCTTTCCCAATCCACTCCACTCATCAGTATTCTCATCTTTCTTTAACCCAGTTCCTGACAACCCCTGTAACCTGTCACTTTCTCATAACTTTCCTCCTATTTAACCCCCTACACATCCGTGACAGCAAACTGCCTTGCGTGAGACGATATGATTAAAAAATTCTAAGTGAATGCAAGAAATTCAACTGGAATTTGAACTCTGCTTCCAGATTTCTGATTTTGATCTGATATCCACTGCCCCACAATGTGTAACTTATAAAAAATGAAACCCATTTTCTGGTAGATACTGTTACAAATTTTGAAACCCTCACAGACTGCTGTTTGATTGACAGCAAGTCACTGATTTAGTAAGACATGTGCAAAAGACTTTGTAAAACTAAGTTGATCATAGCCCTTCAAATATCAGCTTTAAGCTTCCTTTAGTTTGTGACATATCAAAAATAGAACACAATTTGTCAACTAGCCAGTACTCAGTTTGAAATTATTCATATACCCAGTCAATAAAAAATAAAATTTATATTTGATAAACTATAATAATTTAAATACTAATTTCAATTTAAGAAAAAAAAATTCAAGAATATCATTTACTCCCTTTCAATAATTAGGCATTGAATTGTGTCACTTGGTGTCCTCCATAGTTTACCTGGAGTTTTCAGCTAACTTGGTAAATGTAAGTGTTCTTGCAGTATAAAGAAAAAGATGAATGATGAGGTGGGGGCAAAAGATGCAGTGCTGCACTCGGTTGCCGGCAGGCCAGTTTTTCTTTCTTTGGTCACCTCAAGGAAATGGATTTCAGGTTTACTTTTCTTGGCCAGTTACATAGGGTAGTTGTGAAACAGACCAACTAAGCCGTTTCTCTTTCCTCTTTGTCAGTCCGACTGTCAATCCGCAACTTCCACAAGCACAATCCACTGAAAAAAAATCCGATCTCCACAGTAGCGCTGGCACCCACTTTTTATACCATTCCAAGACTGCCAAAATTTGAATGTGTGCAAATATCGTTTTGTTTTGAACGAGATAAGCACACAAACTGTGTCTTCAATAGCGACCATCTTTTTTTGTTATTATCTTGCAGGTAAGATATGTTTGCGCTAGTTTTGAATTCCGAGGTAAGTCATGTCTTTCATTACAGTTCTTGAATTTTAAAATTTTGAAAAACCATTAACATGTTCTTGTATATAAATATTTTTTACAAAGTTGTTTCATCCATAAAAAATTAATAATAGTCCTGAAACAATTATAAATATCATTAGTTCACTTTTTCAGCCAATGAGAATAGACTCCACATTTTTCCTCTACATGTACAAACACGTGACAATCAGACAAGCAGTTAACACAGACATGTTGTCAACACATGCATCAACAAAAATTTTGTCTCCTTTTTCAAGTAACATTTATCTTTCAGCACTCAAAAATTTTAAGACCACAGATACATTTTGTATTTTCTAACTAAATTATCAGTAAACTCCTTCACTCAGTTAAGTGCCATACATGATACATGCTTGGGTGATCATTTCTCAAAAGAGACATGACTGACTGAGCAGAAGATTATCCTGCAGTAGGTTGCCATTACTTTCTGCAGTAGAAAGCTACAGAACCCAATCTATCCTGTTATTTGACCCATAGCTGGAGGGAGAAGAGATGTATTATATTGTTAAGTAGTAATTAGTACGGGATCAGTTTATTACTTCATAACAATAAAAAACCGATCCCCCACATTATGACCAGTAGACTGGTTGCCAGCCAAAGTTATAATACACTTTGCTAATTCTTTCTTATTCAGTCAGATGCCAATCCATATTTGATCTTATATATATATATATATATATATGTTACAGGGGTTTATAATTATTTAGTCAGAGTTATAACTATCCTACATCCTTGCATTTGACTATCAAGTCCCTCAAAAGACAAATTACTCCATCTAAGATAAGTTTTCTTTTTGTCTTTATTCATATATTTTCAAATATACACCATTTCTGTGACATTTAGTATCAGTTGTTTTACACCAAGCCATGGGGCAAGATTGGTCAGTTGTCCAACAATCACCTACATTGACTTGTGAATGTCTAAACTAGAATAAAAATAAAAAGTATATTTGTTTCTATAATTTGTCGCATTTTATTAATGCTTAATAATTCTAATGTATTTGTAGCATTAAGTCTAACAAACATGTCAATATAAAAAAAGAAAAGTTAATTGACTATTAGCAGAACTGCAATTTTTAAATTTCTGTTAAGTTGCAGAAAATTCAAATAAAAATTACGCAATTTATATTTCAGAGAAAATTCAAGAATCTAATTTGTATTGAGTAACAAGGCTGACAAATAGATAGAAATCAAAGCAAATGAATAAAGAAAAACTTTGAGGATACTTTATTTAATTACAATTAAAATACAACTAAAAGCAGGAGTAAATATTCAATAATGATTTTTGACAAATCAGATCAATGAATTTGTTATCCAAAGAGATGAATGTTCAGATTTTGGACAAGATCCATTTTTTTTTTTTTTTATTCTATTTGTGTCTTTTACATCTTTGCAATGTTTCAGATTAAAACGAAATGAATTCCAGAAATTATCTGTCATAATAATTAACAGTGCTTAAAAGCATACAAACATACACGTGATTATTGCTTGCTTCAGTTACTTTGCTCTCAGTTAAAATTGTGGATTTTTTTGACCTGATATCATATTCATAATTTCACTGTTTTGCAAGGTTTCAAATTTAATTGAAATAAAACTTCTAAAATAAGTAAATAGAAATAATTTTTCATAAATTTGTTTAAGAAATCACAAAAGATGACATTTTTATCATCATTATGGACACACATCCAAAAGTTTGAAAGACCAGAACCTGGCAGAACATATCTCTTCTGACCTAATCAAGGTGGCTCAATAGGGTGGGAAGGGTTCTAAAATTCAATATCACCAAAACCAAACTAGAAACGTTCCACTACTGACACTGAACAAATCCTGAACATTCACCGATCAGAATGGATTGGTTTGTAGTGAACAAAACAAGATCTTCATTTAAAATTCAAATGCTAAGCACTGACTCATTGAATTTCTTAGAAATAAATTAATTTACATAACACAGCTTTGCTCACACACAAAAGCAAATCCAAAACAAAACATGTTAACTTCACACCTTGATGGAAAACATCTAAAAAATTCAAATAATCTTCAATTATCAGAAACAAATTCTTTTTATGGACTCTTTTCTTGAGCAGACGTGACGTTTGTTCGTTGTCCAATAAAAAGGTCAGAATCAAATTTGGGAGTGAATTCCCAAATGACCTTTTCAAGCCCCATGAATGAAATAAATGAAGGGCTAATTTTGATTGTTGCCAGAGAGAAAGGAAATGAGCGTAATTAACACATACCCTTGACAAACGTCAAGCAATCATTATTATTATCTTTCTCACCCCTCACCTCAGTCCCTCCTTCCACTTCATTGTTCACCCATCTGTTTCTTTTATACTTGATAACTGAACGAAACCCTTTCAGACTGAGCAAGGTCGTTTCTTCAATATGGCAGCAAATTTTGGACAATATCTTCGAAGATGAAGAAAAAAACTTGGAGCAGCTGAAATGTGGTTCTACATAAAGATGCTGCGGATATCATGGACCGAGCATGTAATGGCAACCTACTGCTGGATGATCTTCTACCCAGTCTGTCATGTCTCTTTCAAGACATGATCACCCAAGTGTGTATCATGTATGGCACTTAACTTACTGACTGACTATAATAGTTGAAAACATAATTAAGGCTTCTACTGGCCATAAAGTTGGGGGGGGGCATTTTATATTGTTATGAAGTAATAAACTGATCCCCCACTAATTACTACTTAATAGTATAATACATCTCTTCCACCTCTAGCTATGAGTCAAATAACAGGACAAATTGGGTTCTATAGCCTTGGCTGGCAACCAGTCTACCGCAGAAAGTAATGGCAACCCACTGATAATCTTCTGCCTAGTCTGTCATATCTCTTTCAAGACATGATTGCCCAAGAGTGTATCACATATGACTGACTGATAAAGAGAAATTTAGTGTTCTTTTGGTTGTTGAGGGAAGAATTCTTGCTTTCCAGGAATTTAAATGCAATGTCAATACTCATCTTTTAACTACGACTAGTTCTTTCTACACTTTTCCTTTCTCTCCATCTTTGCAACCGTCACCACACCTGTATTCCCATTCTTCTCTTGCTCCTTTCTAACTGGTTCGTCTTTCTCTTCACCTTCTATCTAATATTTTTATCCTTATGTAGCCCTCTGTACATCAGTGGCATTACCACCTTGCTCGGGGTGATATGATTAAAAAAAAAACAAAAAAAAAACAAAAAAAACAAACAAACAAGCTAGGTTGCTTTGATGTTGTAGGTAATTAGGTTTCTTCTTGCCATTGTGGTAAGGAGAGAGGGAAACGGTATGATTGCTGATTTCTGTACTGTTATGGATTAATCAGTGCATAGCTAGACGATTAACTGTCCTTTTAAAAGATCTGTTTGCATAGAAGTGGTCTGGCTAGATGCATTTATTACCTGCACCTTAATGTAGAAGTATTGTATTCAGTCACATTTACTTATGGTTAAAATATCTCAAGACCCACTGAATGGATTCAGACAACTTTCAGGTATGATTGGCTTCATGCCTGGCACAAATTGATTAAATTTTGGGTTTGGTCCAGTACGGGATGAAGTTTCTAGGTTACTTTTCTGCTTTCTTTTACTTAACTTTTTTGTATATTTCACATGCCAAATTGTTAATTACCTCCCCTAGATTTGCTTTACATCATTACATTTTCTGAACGCACTATTATTTCACAAAAATATTTTTTTATGATATAAATTTAATATTATCCAAAAATAAACAAATAAAAAGAGCAGTCAAGTTCATTGCAGTTATTCTCATTTTTGCTAATCACTAAGATGATGTCAGTATTGCCTTGTCAGAGGTTTGTGGCCGACTGCTTGCTAGATTTTTTTTTATAGTTTTTCATTGGCTGAAAATTTAATTTTTTATTTTGATTAACGTGCAACTAATTTTGAATTTTGTATTGGGAGCTGAAAATGACTTCTTTTGTGCCTTTGTTGGTTTTTAAATTTCTAATGAGTAAGTGATGAGAAATTAAAGTTGCTCATCAGAGAAAGCAACTTCAACATCTGTGTTTAATTATATGCAGAACACGCAAACATCAAGACATTTTGCTACCATGTTAGCTAAAAATGTAAAAAAATATTTGGCGAATCTGAAGCAGACTACCACCACGTTTAATTTTCAGTGCAGTCTTATCGACAAAAAAAATTTTAAAAATGTCAATATTTAAACATTTTCTGGGGGGAATCAGTTTCTCATACAATGTTATAATAAATCGAGCCTCCATTTTGAAACCAGTCAATGGCATGACATTAACGCCACCTGTAAATTTGCTCATTATCAAATTCTTTGGACTTTTTCAGTGCAATATTATCTTTTACACCTTAAACTTTACGAATGACAAAAAAGTTTTGCAAAAATTTCAATATTTTAGAAATTTTAGTGGTAGTGGGGACAAGTTTCTCATACAACCTTATAGTGGTTTGAAAATGGAGGATCAATTTACTTTAAATTTGTATGAGAAACTTACCCCCCCTAAAAAAATTACTTAAATAGTCATTTTACAAACTTTTTTTTTTTGATTGGAAAGTTTAAGTAACAGTCGATAGGACTGCACTGATAAAAGTAAAAAAAAAATGAAAACTTAACGTAAACTAAGTGACCCCAATACAAGTGGTTTGAAAATGGGGGATTGTTTTACTTTAAGGTTGTATGAGAAACTGATTCCCCACCCAAATTTGTTCGAATATTGTAATTTTTCAAGTTTCTTTGATAATCAGAAAGTTTAAGTAACAATCGATAGGACTGTGCTGAAAGAAAAAAAATGAAAAACAAAATTAAATGTGGTGGCAGTCTGCAAATATTTTTTAGTGTATTTACAGTAAATATTTATTTTCTTTATTCATATATTTTTGTTATGGGCAGTGCTGAAAAAAAAAAAAAATTTAAATATAGGCAAACATAGATCTTCATACCTGCCAAAGAGACTTTTAAAAAGCAATAATTAGAATTGTAATAAAACCAAAACATATGAAAGTTAATTTATACATTTTCTTTGTTTTGAGAATTTACAACAGAAATATTGAATAAGATTGTTTATTAAAATGTTTGGCAAAACACTGGTTAATTGCCAATCAATTCAGATTTTATAAAATACTAAATAAGTATTTCCTTATAGTTGGTTAAACATATTTTACTAAATTTAGTAAATGTTTGTAAATTCATGAAAAAAAAGTTTCATATTTGTTTCTGAAATGATAAATATTGCATTAATTTTAATTTTGTTGGTTTTTAGAATGTTGTAAATAAACAATCTAATGTAATATTTTTATCAATTCTCAAAAATAAAAAATGTAAAAGTTCACTTTCATGTTTTCGTATGATAATTCTAATTTTTTTTGAAAGGATTGAACTGCTAAGGGGTGAAGGTAGTTAAAATAATGGCAGTGTTAATGAAAGTCATTTTGAAATTTTATTTTATGATAGTCAGAAAGTTCTGACTGTGCAAAAAAAAAAAAACACAAAAGAAAAAAACCCTACTGTTATTTTATTTTATTTTTTTTTATTGTGAACCCAGCATAATTTTCATCTGTGTTCAATTTTCTTCTATGGGCCATGTCTCACCAGGATGTAGTCGATCATGGCCCTCCACATCATCCTATCCCAAATAGCTCCCAGCATGTTTTTTCCTGTTACCCCTTCCAAACCCAACGCTGGCATCCACTTGCTCAAGCCTATCAAGAATGTTGGACATTGGAGAACTATGTCTCTTTTCCCTCTAACCTGTGAGTATCAGATTCTCCAACCCTTCCATCCTGATTTCATGTCCAAGAAACTTCATTTGACTTTTCCTGATGTTGAGCTTTAGTTTTCTTTTCGTTTCCGTCTTCAAAACCTCGTTGCTCCATGGTATCATCGTCCTTCTGTAGAAAGACATTTCAGTTGCTTCCCTTTCATTTTTGCTGAGATTGTCCAGAAATCACTGCCATACTGAAGGACAGACATCACATGATCTACAATTTGTTTCCAGTGAAAATTTCCTGTCTCTCAATAGTCTACTCAGTTTGTGAAATGCATCATTGGCCATGCCAATTCTCCTTTGGATCTCAGTGTCACACTTTCCGTCCTCTGTTAGAACACTTCCCAGGTATTTAATTTTCTGTACCTGCATTCATTTTTCTTGCAGTTTATATATAGTCCTTTCTTTTCACTTTATTTAGCTTTCTTCTTTAGGAGGTCTTGTAGTTACTTTTCAAGGTCTGCTATCAGCACTGTATCATTCATAGTTTTGCTTTATTGCCTTTCTCCTGTATGCAGCTACCTGTTAAATACTTGTCTCAGACCATCAAGCTTCGAGTTTTACCTTTATTCATTTTTTGTTTTTTTTTTGTTTTTTTGTTAAATTAAAGTTCCGGTAATAGTAATATTAGCAACCAGTTAGGCATGTCTTCTAGCTGCTGAGGCATGATACATCTGTGGATAAATGGAAGTAGTAGGGTAGTTTTGACCCTGGGAATTGACAGAGTGGGTTTTTTTCAAGTTTGAAGGATAGGGCAGCCAAGACTATTTTGGAGCCACCTCTAGATACATGGAAATATCCTCCATCAGAGAATGCCCAAGCAAATTTGTTACCTGACCTAAAAATATTTCTAACCTGGGCACTACCTGCACGGTTATATGCTGCTCTTATGAAAATCTGTTACCACATTGTGCATATTTGGCTGTGGGTCATGTGCCTGGTTTAATAAGGCTAGGTGAAATGATGGGCATATTTGTTTTTGTATATTTGTAATCTAGTATTTTGTTGACATGCTTATCTCTTGCTCAACAGTAATAATAATAATAATAAAACAAACACTGGTATGAACATCACCCAGCACCGGTTACAGAAATGTCACCATTCCATGGGATTACACCATCTATACAGACAGAAAAATTGAAGCAGATAGGCCAGACATTATTGTTAAAATCCAGAAAGAGAAAACTTGTCTATTAATTGATATGGCTTGTCCAGCGGATTGTAACATAGCAACCAAGGAATTTGAAAAGATGTCAAAATATAAAGACCTGGAAATTGAAATAGAAAAAATGTGGAAATTGAAAACAAGAGTTGTGCCAGTGATAGTAGGTGCACTTGGAATGATAAAAATGGAACAAAACAACACCTTGAAAGAATCCCTGGAAACCCCAGCTTAAGAGATATACAAAAAATTGTCTTACTAAGTACAGCCCACACACTAAGGAAAACTTTGTCTATGTAATGCTAGGGATGATAGGGGAGATAGAAAAATAAAAACATGAAATAGAGCTATAACAACATGCCATGACCTGCCTTAGGTCTTCCTGCAGACTTGGTTGGTAGTGCGACCATAGCAGAAATAAAATATGATGAAAAATGACATAATGAATAATGACATACTACTACAGCTAGCACACCTTAGCTGTAAATAAATTTAATTACAATCATTTACATGGAACAACAGCATTTAATCTACAGCTGCGTCTAAAGCTAGAAAGGTTGGGTCTCTCTGTCTGGCCAGAAAGTTTATCGTATCAGAATATATTATGCACATTTATAAATTTACCATTCATCTGTGAATGAAATACTGTTGCCATATGTTGCCACCACAGACAATCATTTCTACTCCCCATTAGAATTAGGCTAGTCTCCCTGAAAGCAAAACACTGCACTTCCTCAGGTTAACTCTCACAACAGACCTCAAGTGGAATGACTATATCAAATCTATTGCTAAATCTGCTGCTAAAAAAGTAGGCTCTCTGTGTCGGGCCAGGAAGTTTTCCCATCTGAAATAATCCTGCACATATATAAATTTACCATCCACCCATGCATTGAATACTGCTGCCATATGTGGTCGGATGCTTCTGCTATCCACCTAGGGGTTCTTGACAATATCCAACAGAGAATGTAATGTGATCGATCCCGACTTGGCAGCTCAGGTATTCATTTTCTTACCAGTGCAATGTGGTTTTCCTGTGTCTCTTCTACAAATACTTTCACGGCTTCTACTCCAATGAACTTAGCTCACTGGTGCTCCCTATATATGAATTTACTCGAGCCACAAAATGAGCAACTACGTCCCACCCTTTTATTGTGAAACCAATAAAATGTAAATGCAAATTTTACTCCAGCTTCTTTTCTCGTACTTCCCCCTGTGGAATTCCCTTCCATTTACTTGCTTTCCCGACAGCTATAATCTCCAAAAATTTTAAATGTAAAGTCTCACTAACCTGCAGCCTCTCTCATATGCTCCTTTCTCTGTCCACTTCACTCATCAGTATTCTCATCCATCTCTTACCCACTTCCTGACTCCCCCTATAACCTGTCACTCTTTCTCATAACTTTCCTCCTATGTAACCCCCTGCAAAACAGTGGCAGTAAAATGCCTTGCTTGGGCGATAGGACTATAAAAAAAAATATCTGGTCGGTTGCTCCAGCTATTCATCTAGAGGTTACTGAGAAAATATGAAGAAAAATCCGCAATGTAATCACGTCTGATTTGTCATCTTGAATTCAGTCACTTTCTTACCAACATGACACGGCTTCTCTTTTGTTTTTCGACAAATATTTCTATGGAAATTGCTCTGACAAGCATTTTTTTCCTGGTGTTCAAAATACATGAATTTAAGTTATGTTACTAGATTATGTGCATTGTGGTGCAGTGGATATCAGCTCGGAATGAGAAATCAAGGAGCCGAGTTCAAATTCCAGTTGAATTCATTGCATTCACTTATGTGCAAATACCCTTAGGAAAGGTATTAATCCGTCTCTTCCTTTCAGAACAGGACAGATTGGGTTCTATAGCCTTGGCTGGCAACCAGTCTATCGCAGAAAGCAATGGCAACCTACTGCGGGATAATCTTCTGCCTAGTCAGTCATGTCTCTTTCAAGACATGATCATCCAAGCGTGTTTCACGTATGGCACTTAACTGACTGATCTCTTCAGTCCCTCCTTCCTCTTCATTGTTCACCTGTCTGTTTCTTTTATACTTGATAACTGAATGGAACCCTTTAAGACTGAGCTATGTTGGTTCTTCAATATGGCAGCAAATGCTGGACAATACCTTCAAAGATGAAGGAAAAACTTGAAGCAGCTGAAATGTGGTTCTACAGAAGGATGCTGCAGATATCATGGATCGAGCATGTGAGTAATGATGAGGTTTTTGGAAAGGATGGAGACAAAAAGGAAATTAATACTGAACATCAGGAAGAGACAACTAAAGTTCCTGGGCATGCAACAAGGAAGGAGGGCTTGGAGAACCTGATACTAACAGGCCAGATAGAGGGAAAAAGAGACAGAGGAAAGCAGCAGATAACATATTTGAAGGGCTTGAGCAGGTGGATGACAATGGGGGTTACGGGATTTTACAGGAGAAAGTATGCTCAGAGCCACCAGGAATAGGGAGATGTGGAAGGCCATTATCACCTACGACCTAAAAGAACAAGGCACATAGAAAATGACGAGATTGACCTGTTTACTCTTGAAACAGATGAATGCAATCACCCCCTTCAATGGTTTTTCAAACATTTCTCACCTGCAGGACTCCCTTCAGTTTACTTGCTTCCCTGATAACTATAATGTTAGAAAATTTAAACAACATCAATTGCCATTTTCTGTCTTCTTGAATCTCATTCATCTTTTGATCTTTCCTCAATTCTTTTTAGTCTCAGTTACCCCCTGTACACTAGTGGCATTTCTGTCTTGCATGGGGTGAAATGATTTAATAAATGGGATTCATGATTGAATTTGCAGAGGAACTTTGACAATAGGATTCCCTTTTTTTGTGGAAATCTTGTTGATAACCAATGCTATAGAACCTAATAATTTGGGGAGAGGAGATGAATTCATACATTACTCAAATATATTAGCGCATAAGTCAATGAAATGAGCTCAACTAGAACTCAGCACTCCAGTTTCTCATTCCAAAAATTTTATTAATTACACCTCAGCCCCATGAATCCAAGCTTACCACAGTTGATATTCTCAAACAGTACGTACTTTCCAGACTCAAAATTGCCTCACTTTGGTGACTGAAATACAACTAGTTTTTAATGTGATATGGCTGTAAGTGTAATCAGTCTTGGAGAATGAAAACTGAATTTCAAACTAGCCTTAAGAGGGATGGGATTCATCAGGTTATCTTGTCACTGCCGCTGTAGACACACATGTAGTGCTCGCATAACTCTTAATTATAGAACTTGTGACATGATGGATGAAACTTACTAAGTCAATATTCGTATTTTACTAATACTTATTAAGCTGATATTAGTATGACAAAAAGAAAATTATGAAGAGAATTGCAAAACATTTTAAAATCAGCTGTTCAGATATTAGCTTTTACTTGGGCTTGAACCCTAATCAGCCATACTAGTGTGAAATTGCATATGAAAAAGACAATGGTTATTTACTAAGTTCATCATGCAATATATAAGAAAGAAAAACTAAATGAAAGACTGCATTGCATCAAGCTTCCAAGTTACGACAGCCTGCCTACCTTAATAAACAGCATTTGAAAATTTATTCTTGACCTGTGCTTGAACAAGTGTTACAGAATTTCTAAGCTAAACAAAAATGACAAGCCCTACCAAACTTTGACACTTTGAACTAAGTAGGGATTATTTCAATGTCAACGGCATGAATTCCTAGAAGTAATGAATTGTTTTTAAATTTTGACAGAAAACAAACTTTGCAGAACCCCCCCCCCCAAAAAAAAACCCAAAAAAACCAAAAAAAAAACCAAAAAAGAAACATGGAGAAACCATCTCTTCTTCCCCACAGCTATAGGTTAAATAGTAGTGTAAACTAAACTGTTTAACCTCAAATTCTTTTATGTGCTTCATCCATTCTAGATGTAGTCCTATATTGCCTTCTACATCTGTCTTTTTACCTCTTAATAAATTGTCTTTTTGTTATTTTTCCCAAACCCTATTCTGCCATCCATTTGCTCAAGCTTATTGAGTATGTTATATATTGCTTTCCTCAGACTCTTCCCCTAAAACAGTCCTGGGAGTATCAAGTTTTCCAAGCCCTCCTTCCTTATTATGAGTCCCAGAAATTTCAACCGCCACTTCCTGACAAGTTTCCTTTTCCTTTTCTCCAAAACCTTTTGCTGCTCACATGTATGGCCAGTGGTATCCTCAGCATCTTTCTATAGAACCACATTCCTGTTGCTTCAAGTCTCTTCATCTTTCAGGAGATTGTTCAGCATTCACTGCCTATATAGAAAGACAGATTATATAACTCTTTGATCCTCTTTTCTTTTTCCTAATGAAATTTTTCTGTCTCTTAATACTCTGCTTAGTTTTGGAATGCATCTTTGGCCATCCTAATACATCTTCAGATCTCCGTACTTTCTGTTCTCTCAATGACACATGGCCCAGTGGATATAGATGTTGGTTAGTTTTGATGACTTGACCCAAAGAGTTGTGGGTTCAATACCAAGCTACAGCCGTGGTAAACAAAGAACTTGGAGAGTCATGGCTACCAGAAGTGGCATCGCACATGGAATGGGAATGATATGCCGCAGTGATAGTAATAAAGGGTTTGTTTTAAAATTCCTAGCACCTGAAGAAGGCCAAAACATAAGCATAGCAATAAAGATGAGGACAATAGTCTGAACAATGTAAATAGTGTTTCTGTTCTGTTAGACTGAATAGATTCCTTCACTACCCAAATATTTACATTTTGTACTCGTTTGATTTTGGTATCCCCAATTTGTAATTTACACTTTGAACTCATCCTGTTGCTGATAACAAGGCATTCTGTCTCCTTGCCAGTTAAGAAAATGTATTGCTGTCTTTCTCAAGAAGTCATGACAATTCATAGACAATGAAAAACAGGATTTGAAGAGACATGACCACCTACATTCAGAACAGACATGGCATTTACAGAAATAGTTGACGGTGCCTTCCTCTTCTCTTGTAATATAGGGTGACTCCCCACCCCAACAAAAAAAACAAAAATGGAAATTTTTTAAGTGTGTATTGGTAAACATGAGCACATGGCAGCATTGCGAAACAGTGGCCTCATGAAGTAAACACTGCCATTTCAGTAACCATGCATCAAGATGAATTTCTAAGCAAGTTACGGATGTCAGATGAGGTCCATTTTTATTTCGCGGGTTACATGAATAAGCAGAACTACCGTTACTGGGCAAACAAATCCTAATGAAGTTCATGAGCACCCTTTACACGCTAGTAAGGTGACTAGTTTGGTGTGCTGTTTCATTACATTGGATCATCGAACCATATTTTTTTGAAAATGAACAGGGGATCTCAGTCACTGTCAACTGCTACATGATTTCAAGAATGCAATTTGTACAGGAAAATTCCATCTACAATATGAAAATTCTATGTTTCTTAAATGGCATGTTTTAAGGTTTCAATTACTTTGGACAAAATATTCCATGGTTTTATTCGATTGTTAAAAGTCACCCTGTATATTGTGGAAGAAGTAATTTATACTATACATTGTTCTCAAAGCTAGAATAAAATATTTTTTCTTAGAGATGTACGTTTTCAATTACATTAAATATATGACAACCTGATAGCCATGAAAAATAATTTATTCTATTTACACACAAACTTGTCTTCTTATCACAACATTTTGGCTGTTCTGCTCACCAGCCTTCATCAGGTCTATATTGATCAGGATAATCTACAAATAATTTTGAAAATAAGTCCTTTAATCAATCTATGACAAGCTACATCTTATGTTTAGGGACATCTTTTCAAGGACTTATTCTAATAATGCTCAGTTATTGGTAGACATGGGCAGAAAAACAAAAACTCTACACCTGCAGATTAATTAAACAGGTTCACAGTAGCTGAAATAGTGTGGTAACTAAGATGAGAACAATGGTTTGCATGTAAATTAGTATAAAAACTAATAAATACTCATCACAGAAATTCAGAAATAAGTGCAATAAAAACTAAGAGGAAATGAAAGCAGGTCAAAAATTAATGATAAATTTTTATCTCAAAGTCAAAATACTAACAATATATCTACTCATACAACTAATTGAACCACAAATGTAAGAATAGTAAAAACTAATATTTACAAAATTCAAATCTCATCCATATTTTCTATTATTGATCAGTTGGAATGTCATTTATTTTGACAAGCAAAGACAAAGAAAAAGCGGATATTTAAATTCATAGAGAGAAACTATTGTGAAACAAGTTCATAAAAAAAAAAAAAAAAAATACATGTCAAATTATTTTGTTAAAATAAACGAAAGTTTATATTTTTTTTTACTTATTCTCAAGAACAAAGAAATGCACAGAGAGAGAGAGACAGAGAGAGAGAGAGACAGAGAGAGACAAAGGCAGAGACAGAGAGAGACAGAAAGACAGAGACAGAGAGAGAGAGAGAGACAGAAAGACAGAGACAGAGAGAGAGAGAGACAGAAAGACAGAGAGAGAGACAGAAAGACAGACAGAGAGAGAGACAAAGACAGAAACACACACACACAGACAGGGAGAGAGAGAGAGAGACAGGGACAGAAACACACACACAGACAGGGGGAGAGAGAGAGAGACAGAAACACACACACACAGACAGGGAGAGAGAGAGAGACAGAAACACACACACACACAGGGAGAGAGAGAGACACACACACACACACAGAGGGAGAGAGAGAGACACACACACAGGGAGGGAGAGAGAGAGAGAGACACACACACACACACACACAGAGGGAGAGAGAGAGACACACACACACACACGGAGAGAGAGACACACACACACACACGCACAAAGAGAGAGGGAGAGGGAGACACGCGCACAAAGAGGGAGAGAGAGAGACACACACACACACACACAGGGAGAGAGAGAGACACACACACACACAGGGAGAGAACACACACACACACACACACAGGGAGAGAGACACACACACACACACACAGGGAGAGGGAGACACACACACACACACACACACACAGGGAGAGAGAGACACACACAGGAGAGAGACACACACACAGGAGAGAGAGACACACACACACACACGGGGAGAGAGGGAGGGAGAGGGAGACACGCACACAAAGAGAGAGGGAGAGAGACACACGCGCACAAAGAGAGAGAGGGAGGGAGACACGCGCACAAAGAGAGAGAGGGAGAGAGAGACACACACACGCACAAAGAGGGAGAGAGACACACACACACACACAAAGAGGGAGAGAGAGACACACACACACACAAAGAGGGAGAGAGACACACAAAGAGGGAGAGAGACACATACAAGGAGAGAGACACACACGCACAAAGAGAGAGAGACACACACGCACAAAGAGGGAGAGAGAGACACACACGCACAAAGAGAGAGAGAGAGACACACACGCACAAAGAGGGAGAGAGAGACACACACATACAAGGAGAGAGAGACACACACACAAAGGGAGAGAGAGACACACACACAAAGAGGGAGAGAGAGAGAGACACACACGCACAAAGAGGGAGAGAGAGACACACACGCACAAAGAGGGAGAGAGACACACGCACAAAGAGGGAGAGAGAGAGAGACACACGCACAAAGAGGGAGAGAGAGAGACACACGCACAAAGAGGGAGAGAGAGAGACACACGCACAAAGAGGGAGAGAGAGAGACACACGCACAAAGAGGGAGAGAGAGAGACACACAAAGAGGGAGAGAGAGAGACACACGCACAAAGAGGGAGAGAGAGACACACAAAGAGGGAGAGAGAGAGAGACACACAAAGGGAGAGAGAGACACACGCACAAAGAGGGAGAGAGACACACAAAGAGGGAGAGAGAGAGACACACACAAAGAGGGAGAGAGACACACACAAAGAGGGAGAGAGAGACACACACACAAGGAGAGAGACACACACACAAAGGAGAGAGAGAGACACACACAAAGGGGAGAGAGAGACACACACACGCACAAAGAGGGAGAGAGAGACACACACACACACACAAAGAGAGAGAGAGAGAGACACACACGCACAAAGAGGGAGAGAGAGACACACACGCACAAAGGAGAGAGAGAGACACACACACGCACAAAGAAGGAGAGAGAGACACACACACATACAAAGAGAGGGAGAGAGAGAGACACACACACGCACAAAGAGGGAGAGAGAGAGACACACACGCACAAGGAGAGAGACACACACGCACAAAGAGAGAGAGAGAGACACACACATACAAGGAGAGAGAGACACACACACGCACACACACACAGGGAGAGAGAGACACACACACGGAGAGAGACACACACACACGGAGAGAGAGACACACACACGGGGAGAGAGAGGGAGAGGGAGACACGCACACAAAGAGAGAGGGAGGGAGACACACAAAGAGAGGGAGAGAGAGACACACGCGCACAAAGAGAGAGGGAGAGAGGGAGACACATGCAGAGAGGGAGAGAGAGAGACACACACACATACAAGGAAGACACACACACACACAAAAGAGGGAGAGAGAGACACACACACACAAAGGAGAGAGACACATACAAGGAAGGCACACAAAGAGGGAGAGAGAGAGACACACATACAAGGAGAGAGAGAGACACACACACAAAGAGGGAGAGAGATACACACGCACAAGGAGAGGCACACATACAAGAGGGAGAGACCACACACAAAGAGGGAGAGAGAGAGACACACACACAAAGAAGGAGAGAGAGACACACATACAAGGAGGGAGAGAGAGACACACACACACAAAGAGGGAGAGAGAGAGACACACGCACAAAGAGGGAGAGAGAGACACACACACACAAAGAGGGAGAGACACACACACAAAGAGGGAGAGAGAGAGAGGCACGCACAAGGAGAGAGAGACACATACAAGGAGAGAGAGAGAGACACACATACAAAGAGAGAGGGAGAGAGAGAGACACACAAAGAGAGGGAGAGAGAGAGACACACACAGAGAGAGAGAGAGACACACACAAAGAGGGAGAGAGAGACACATAAAGGGAGAGAGAGACACACACACATACAAAGAGAGAGAGAGACACACACACATACAAGGAGAGAGAGAGAGACACACACACACACAAAGAGGGAGAGAGAGACACACACACGCACAAAGAGAGAGAGAGAGACACACACACGCACAAAGAGGGAGAGAGAGACACACACACACACAAAGAGGGAGAGAGAGACACACACGCACGAAAGGGAGAGAGACACACACACACGCACAAAGAGGGAGAGAGAGAGACGCACGCACAAAGAGAGGGAGAGAGAGAGACACACACAAAGAGGGAGAGAGAGAGACACACACAAGGAGAGAGGCACGCACAAAGAGGGAGGGAGAGAGAGAGAGAGACACACGCACAAAGAGGGAGAGAGAGACACATACAAGGAGAGAGAGAGACACACACGCACAAAGAGGGAGAGAGAGAGACACACGCACAAAGAGGGAGAGAAGGGGGACACGCACAAAAGGGAGCGGAGGGGGACACGCAGAGACGCGGAAGGGGGACACGCAGAGACGCGGAAGGGGGACACGCAGAGACGCGGAAGGGGGACACGCAGAGACGCGGAAGGGGGACACGCAGAGACGCGGAAGGGGGACACGCAGAGACGCGGAAGGGGGACACGCAGAGACGCGGAAGGGGGACACGCAGAGACGCGGAAGGGGGACACGCAGAGACGCGGAAGGGGGACACGCAGTGACAGGAATTGAGACATATTGATAGAGCAGAGAGAGAAGCAGGCACACATAAGAGATAGGTAGACAGATACATTAAAGAGCCAGAGATATAGATAAACACATATTAAAATGGCTTGTTAATTTTAATGCCTCGAAGACTCAACTAATCTCGTCTGAGAAAACGACCGATGCTAATCTCCGGGAGAGCTACTCTTTACACCTTCTCACTAAAGTGTTTTTTTTTACTAACACATTTCATCATCTGACAGACTTTATCAAGGTAAACGTAAAGATTCTAAACTTATGTACATACATACGAAAAATATATATCTTGATAAACGTGTTATCAAAATATCTTCATTCCTTTGTTTCATGTCCCACTTTTACTTTGTTGCTCATTTTCCAGCAAATTAACAAACCGAAATCGATATATTGACCAAAGGTGGGAAGAATATTTCTTTTGACTACATTTTCTGTTTCCCAATTTATTTCTTTATAGTGTTGACATATTTCCTCCAAAGGAATTATTTTCTTTCTCTCTTTTCTTCAAAGCCAAACATTTTTCTAATTGATACATATTATCAGCTGCAGTTTCCTGTTTACGGACCTATTTTATTTAATTCACCGATTTATCAATGGGTCATTCATGAAAGAACTCATCTTTTCACTTCCTTCCACTCCCCTGCTCAATTATTATTGGGCTATTTTCTCATTTTGCCGATAATTGTTATGTCAATGTCTATACTTCTGTCTCAGATGGCTTTTTATTTCTCGTTAGCATTCCATTTGAGGGACTGTCAATATACAATTTTCCTACCTTGGATTTCACTCATTTGCTCTTATAGTGACTAAAATTAATTCCTAGCCCCCTTGATATTTTGCACACGTTTTAACACCCTTAGTATTTGCTGTTCCTTCAATATGTTCAGGAATTTGTTGCCACCTCAATATTTTAAACAAAAATGGTAAAATTAGTTGGTTCCTTATAAAGAAACATTTAGCATTCATTGATCAAGCAGACATTTTTACCAGAGTTATACTTTTCTTCATTAATGCAGCATGTTGGCAAGCCAAAGTGTATCTGTTTTCTGATTTTTAATTACAATTATAATGTTAGCCTTTTTATAAAATTATGTATGGGTAGGTATTTGAAGGCTATCACAATGCGTTTAGTAAAATAAAGGAAGGTAAAGAAGGTGTTGGGTATTACCTATTTATTATTCATTAATATTTCGAGATCAAAATCTCATCTTCAGAATGGTAGGAGAGCTTGTTTTCACGTCCGCTCGTGGACTGTGCCTTTCAATAAATGGTCATCCTTCGCTGTTACTGCTGCTGTTAATTGTAGTGAGTGAGTGTTTTGTACCTGTAAGTATGTTCGAGCATGTATGCGTGTGTGTATTTTTATGGTTTATACATGTGTGTTGACTGATAGTAGGATTCGGCTTTTTTTTAATATTTGTTAAAGTGACAGTGGGCGCTGTTTTATGATCTGATGATATCTGTGTTTTAATTTATGGTTTATATACCTGTGTGTTGAGTGATAGCATGATCTGGCATTTTCGAACTTCTGTCAGAGTGGTAGTGGGCGTCGTTTTACAACTTGGTGTTATCTGCTTTAATATGGAGGCGTGTTTATTGCTACATTTTTTTTATCATCTGGTATTCGTTCTCGTGTGCATAAGTGTGTTTTTTTGCGTATACTACTTCTATATTTCTTTCCCCCATTTCTGCATTCATTTATATTTATATATATATATAATGATTTGTACCCGCAGAAATTACAAATGGCTTTAAAAAGAACAGACGTCATATTATTTAAACCCAAACCCGAGGAACCTTTCGGCCAACTCTTAACAAGGGTTCTCGTTGGCGTTAATTTTAAGGGAATTAAGGAAAAGGACAAGGCAAAATAAATTACTTACAATGCTGGGAGATGATGGAACTCGTTTAAAAATAAATTTATTGAAAGAAAAAACACATAAAATGTAAAGGGGGTGTAAACATGTAATTCCACAAGAATGTTTAAAAGTGGAAAAAATGTTACACTCACAGACTCACCAGCAATTGTAAGGAGCGTAAAAACCGAGAAGTGTTCTGAGGTTAAAACTAGGTTATTTGAGTTTGCCACTGAATACTCTGCGCTAGGTTGCGAGAAAGATTCTCTCGACTGGTGCAGTATTCATTTTCAAACGATTAGAGCTTTACGCTCGCGGGGTGTCATATCACCAAGCCAGACAAGGGTGCCGGTGTCGTGATTTTGAATAGATCGGATTATATTGCAAAGATGCATAGTGTATTGGATGATCCGTCTAAATTTACAGTTATCGGTCCTGCCGATACTCACGATAACACCGGCAAAATGAAAGCCAAACTTCAACGTTGGCTGTTGTCCCAGTATAAGGACAAATTAATTTCTAAGGACACCTATAGTAGGATCAGACCCGTGGGCTCGCAACGCCCTAGAATGTATGGCCTTCCAAAAGTTCATAAAGACGGAGTCCCACTCAGACCTATTTTGTCTATGGTGGGCTCCGCACAACATTAATTGGCTAAGTGGTTGGCTGAGATTCTCCAACCTGTGTCTCTTGCTCTGTCTGCGTACAATGTCAACAACTCCTTCAGATTTCCTAGTTTCATTAGAAACTTAGATTTTTTTCATCTAGGGATAAATTTATGGTCTCCTTTGACATTGTCAGTTTATACACAAATATTCCATTAAATGATACTATTAGAATTTGTGTTGACATGTTATATAGAGGGAATTTAGGTGCCGTGGCAATTCCCAAGGAGTTTTTCCTGGAATCTATGCGATTGGCAACTGAGGGGGTCGAATTTAGTTTTGACGGGACAATGTTTGCGCAGACAGACGGCGTTGCTATGGGTAGTCCTTTGGGTCCTGTCCTTGCGAATATTTTTGTGGGATTTCATGAGCGTCTGTTATTTGAGAGGGTAGCTGAACCTCTGATATATCAACGATATGTTGAGGATACCTTCTCTTTGTTTGACAGCGCCATTGATGCTGAACATTTTTTAGTTCGGTTGAACTCTTTACATCCTTCCCTTCAGTTTACTATGGAGATTGAAAGGGATGGATATCTCCCATTTTTAGATGTCATTGTTCAGTGGCGAGACGGCACTTTTGTGACTTCTGTTTTTCGCAAACCAACCTTCACTGGTTTGTATACTAATTGGAAGTCGTTTGTCCCTAAGTTTCGTAAACTAGCTCTGATAGAAACCTTGGTTCACCGTGCCTTGAATATGTTCTCCTGAATGTTTAGAAAGCGAATTAATTCACTTGCAGGAGATTTTCGAAGGCAACGGGTACCCAGTTAATGTGGTGAAACGGGTAAATGATCGCAAGATCAAACGTTATAAAGAACCTAAGGTTGAAGGACCTAGCCGCTGTCCCTTGTATCTGAAAATACCCTGGCTTGGTAGATGTCAAACTATAACCGACAGAGTTTCGGCATGTGTTTCGTCCTGTTATCCTGCGGTGCAGTTGCGTGTTTTTCAGACTAGACCTGTGTTTCCTTCCTTCAGTAAAGATAGATTGTCCTATTTTTGAAAAAGTTCCATTGTTTACAAATTTAAATGCTGTTGTGATGCGGCATACATAGGACGTATCGATCTGAGGTTGGAGACACGGGTTTCACAACACGTCCCCGCTAATATACGTTCCAGTGGCTCTCTCAGACCTATAAGAACAACACAATCTGTTCTGGATTCCGCTATTGGCCAACATCTTTTGGACAATCAAGTGTGTGCCTCGGCATATGAGGACAGCTGGTTTACTGTCTTGCACAGTGCTCGGTCTACTCACCATCTTCGTATTTTGGAAGCAATTTGCTTGAAAATTCATCATCCGAGCCTGTGCAGACAGAAAGAGTGGTTTTTACACTCCTTACAATTGCTGGTGAGTGTGTGAGTAACATTTTTTCACTTTTAAACATTCTTGTGGAATTACATGTTTACACCCCCCCTTACATTTTATGTTTTTTTTTTTTCAATAAATTTGTTTTTAAACGAGTTCCATAGTCTCCCAGCATTGTAAGTAATTTATTTTGCCTTGTCCTTTTCCTTAATTCCCTTAAAATTAAAACCAACGAGAACCCTTGATAAGAGTTGGCCGAAAGGTTCCTCGGGTTTAAATAATATGATGTCTGTTCTTTTTAAAAAATATATATATATATATACACACACACACACCTTTCCCAGTATCATGTGTGCATATATATATATATATATATGTGTGTGTGTGTGTGTGTATTTATTTATTGCTGGTAATAAATTTTTCTTTCAACAATTTGTTTTTTTTTTATATAAGTTCTGTCTAGTAATACTTTTTTTCTTTTTGAGTATCAAGATTCATTAGGATTTGTTTCTAAGGGCAGGGCCCCAAATCCTACCCTGTTATTTAACCCATAACTGGAGAGAAGGGACGGATTAATACCTTTCCCAAGGGTACTAGTGCTTAAGTGAATGCAGGGTATTCAACTGGAATTCGAACTCGGCTCATTGATTTCTCTTTCTGAGCTGATATCCACTGCACCACAATGCACATCCATCACTAAACGCTTACAGCACCTGGTATTCCCAAGTGGTCACCCATCCAAGTACTGATCAGGCTCAACATTTAACTTTGGTGATCAAGCGAGAACCGGTGTATTCAACGTGACATGGCTGTAAGCCGTGTATGTTCTGGTGTATAGTATAAAATATTTAGCATTAAATAATTAGCTAGTTTGATTGTCAATTGAAAATAAAACCATTTTAAGAAAATCAGTTAATCAAGTCCAGTAATCATCATCACTCTTTCTGTATTAACAAGGATTTTCTTCTAAAGATTTTGTTTGAAGTAGTATGGAACATCGACATCTTGTTTACATCATTATTTTCTTTGAGCTGTTGCCATTGTCAAAAGTCCTTAAGTTCGTAATTTATTTCGTTTTCTATGGCTTAATTATTTCATGGTTATTTAAAAACTGAAAATATCTTTATATTGTAAACATTTTTGAGGAGATTACCAATTAACCCTTAGTCAGGGAGAAGCAAAAGAAAGCAAGAAACAAAAGAAAAGCAAGAAGCAAGAAAAGCAAGAAGCAAGAAAGCAAGAAGCAAGAAAAAGCAAGAAGCAAAAGAAAAAGCAAGAAACAAAAGAAAACAAAAGAAAAGCAAGAAGCAAAAGAAAAGCAAGCAAGAAAAGCAAGAAACAAAAGAAAGCAAGAAGAAACAAAAAGAAAACAAGAAACAAAAAGAAAAGCAAGAAGAAACAAAAGAAAGCAAGAAGCAAAAGAAAGCAAGAAGCAAGAAAGCAAGAAACAAGAAAAGCAAGAAACAAAAGAAAGCAAGAAGCAAAAGAAAAAGCAAGAACCAAAGAAAAGCAAGAACCAAAAGAAAAGCAAGAACCAAAAGAAAAGCAAGAACCAAGAAAAAGCAAGAAAGCAAGACAAAAGAAAGCAAGAACAAAAGAAAACAGAACAAAAGAAAGAAAGCAAGAACCAAAAGAAAAGCAAGAAGCAAGAAAAGCAAGAAGCAAAAGAAAGCAAGAAACAAAAGAAAAAGCAAGAAACAAAAGAAAACAAGAAACAAAAGAAAAGCAAGAAGCAAGAAAAAGCAAGAAACAAAAGAAAAGCAAGAAACAAAAGAAAGCAAGAAACAAAAGAAAAGCAAGAAACAAAAGAAAAGCAAGAAACAAAAGAAAGAAAGCAAGAAACAAAAGAAAAGCAAGAAGCAAGAAAAAAGCAAGAAACAAAAGAAAAGCAAGAAGCAAGAAAAGCAAGAAACAAAAGAAAAGCAAGAAGCAAGAAAAAGCAAGCAAGAAAGCAAGAAGCAAAAGAAAAGCAAGAAGCAAAAGAAAGCAAGAAGCAAAAGAAAAGCAAGAAGCAAAAGAAAGCAAGAAGCAAGAAAAGCAAGAAACAAAAGAAAGAAAGCAAGAAGCAAAAGAAAGCAAGAAGCAAAAGAAAAGCAAGAAGCAAAAGAAAAGCAAGAAGCAAAAGAAAGAAAGCAAGCAAAAGAAAGCAAGAAGCAAGAAAGCAAGAAGCAAGAAAAAGCAAGAAGCAAAAGAAAACAAAACAAAAGAAAACAAGAAGCAAGAAAACAAAAGAAAACAAGAAACAAAAGAAAACAAACAAAAGAAAGCAAGAAACAAAAGAAAAGCAAGAAACAAAAGAAAACAAAACAAAAGAAAACAAAACAAAAGAAAACAAAACAAAAGAAAACAAGAAAACAAAACAAAAGAAAGAAACAAAAGAAAACAAAACAAAAGAAAAGCAAGAAACAAAAGAAAACAAAACAAAACAAAACAAAAGAAAGAAACAAGAAACAAGAAAACAAGAAACAAAAGAAAACAAGAAATAAAGAAAGCAAGAAACAAGAAAACAAAACAAAAGAAAGAAACAAGAAACAAAAGAAAACAAGAAGCAAGAAAACAAGAAACAAAAGAAAACAAAACAAAAGAAAACAAGGAAACAAAAGAAAACAAGAAACAAAAGAAAACAAAACAAAAGAAAAACAAAACAAAAGAAAAGCAAGAAAGAAAGAAACAAAACAAAAGAAAGCAAGAAACAAAAGAAAGCAAGAAACAAAAGAAAAGCAAGAAACAAAAGAAAAGCAAGAAAGAAAACAAGAAACAAAAGAAAAGCAAGAAAAAAGAAAGAAACAAAACAAAAGAAAAAGCAAGAAACGAAAGAAACAAACGAAAGAAAACAAAACAAAAGAAAGCAAGAAACAAAAGAAAACAAAACAAAAGAAAGAAACAGAGAAACAAAAGAAAGAAACAAAACAAAAAGAAAAACAAGAAGCAAGAAAAACAAAGCAAAAGAAAAACAAGAAGCAAAAGAAAAGAAACCAAATAATGCAAGAAAATTCAAATGAAGAAAGACAAGGAGACAAAAAAATTAAAACAAAAAGAAAGTAAAAAAGCCCCCCCCCCCAAAAAAAAACGATGCTTACTGATAGGTAGTTTCAATCTCTACTGCTATATAAGCAATATTCATCTGTGAAGTCATGGACCCAATATAACAGAAACGGTAGCTTTACTTTCAGTATTGAACCTATGCCTTTGAAAATAAGAATGGTTTACGAAGAATAAGGTTTGGATAATGGAATGACCTTTTTTCCTTCACTTGACCTCAATCCAACGTAATGGCATGAATTGAAAATTGTTATTTGTCAGTGAAAGCCATTCATTGATTTTCAACAATTCTGCATAGGAAAATGACTGAAAATGGTTGTGGAGGGATAAAGAAAACTTATCGATGTCTACAGAGGACATCTATTAGCATTGTTTGGAGCCAAAAGCATCTCAAAGCTTTGAGAGAATCAAATACATACGCTAAAATCATACTAAAATATTGGCAATTAAAATAATTCTCACATTTAAGATCTTTGCTGACAGATTTGCTTTTTATGGTTTACTAGCAGTATAGCCCGGCGTTGTTCAGGTGTAATGAAAGTTTTCAAACTAATCAATGGTCCTGGAGCTCAGACTCTTTGGATGTTGGCACGAAAGACTAAAATGTGATAGTTGTTTCCAGTTAAAGCGAAACCATAGACTGAAAGAAAAATGAATGGATGTAAGTCAAATTTTGATTTCATGGTATTGATATCAAATAAGTTTTCGTTGTAAACTGAATTTTGAAGGCTAAATAAGTTCTCTGAGTAAATGGTATCATGGCTGAGACTAAGAACTAGAATTATACCTACTTAGAGCCAAACCCGAAGCAAAAATTAAAATAAAAGGGCTGAAGAACTGATTTTGATCAGACCCGGCATCTTGCCTTTTATATATATATTATCGATTTTCTGCACTATTATAAGAACTGCAACCTTGAAACTTCTGAATATCGTTTATGTCTTCGTCTATGAGTGTATCAAATTTGATTAAAATCGGACCTCTCCTTCTATAACTCAATTTTTTTGATTATCGATTTGATATTTATTGGTTGTATCTTGACACAAAACCTAGCTAAGAACACTTGCAGATGCTTATAGTACAAATGTGTAAATTTTCAAGGAAATCAGTTCAGCCGTTTTGGAGTCTATAGGTAACGGATATACACACAAAATTCCATTTATAAATAAGTTTAGATAACCATTTGCAGGTTATTTAAAGCCACAAAATATTTAGATGGTAAGAATTTTTTCTAGATAATGAATTAATCATAAAATTCATATTAATTAACCTATAGCTGGAGAGAGAAAAGGTGGATTCATACCTTTCCTCAGAGTATTTGTGCTTAAGTGAATACAACAAACCCAACATGAATTTGAACTTGGCTTTCTGATTAGCAATTTCAAGCTATTATCCATTGCACTATCCACACATCTAAGCTTACAGCACCTGGTATTCTTCCTAAGCAGTCACTGATCTAGGTACTGAACAGGCTTAAATTTGGTGATCGTATGGGAATTAGTGTTTGAACTTAATACAGCCATAAGCACATATTTATGATCAATTAAAGTCTTAAACAGTTTCTTTAACATCAACTGAATATTTTTTTTAATCAATTCATACCAAGAAAGGTGAGTAAGCCACCAAGACACAAGGGGTTACTGGTAGTGAAAGAATGAAACATTTTTTAGAGGGAACGGAAAGCCCTATCCCAAACAGGAAACAAGGGATAAACCTCTATTCCTGTTCAAAAAAACTGAAGAGGAGTGTGAACCAGGTAAGACCATACAAATATCACTTGAGGTTTTGGCAAAAATTCTTTGAACAAATCTTTCAGAAAAGTTTCTCAAATTCAGCAACTTGTTTTTTTTCAGTACTGATGAGGGCTGCACAGTGGTATAATGGATAGCAGCTTCTCTTCTCCCCACCTATGGATAAGCAAAACAGACTGGGTTCTATAGCCATGGTTGGTAACCAGTCTACTGTAGTAAGAGTTTGCAACCTACTGCACATCTGTACACTACATGAGGTTGGGGATTGCTTGAGGAGCCAAAAAAATAGAAGTCCCATGTAACATCTAGAAAATAAGCCATATCAACCTACCCAGGGTGAATGCCACCAAAAGCACATGTACTGATGAAGGGTTTCATTCTTCATCTTTTGTTTGAAGTCATATAGAAAGTCAACATCTTCCAATGATGTGGTTTCTGTTAATACAGATCTGTAGCACAATCCACAAGGCCTGAAGAAAGATAGTCCTTGCTAAGATCTACAGGCTTTATTTTCTTGAAGCTGTTTTTAACCACTGATCTTGTATAAAGCCGACAGTTTAATTATTTAATTATAAGTTTGGCACCATGCACAACATCTAGATGAATGCCTCCATCTGACAAGGTTATTTAAGAACATGATTCTAGTTTTTAGTTTAATGTTTTGGTTTTGTAGCAATTTGTGGTATTGGGCAAAACTACCTCTGGCACAGTCTATTTTATGTTAAATTTCTGTCGTACACAGGAATGGAATGTTCCTACTCTCTTAAATACGTGGACACTATTGGTGTAGAGAAGAATGATCATACTTGATTCAAGATTTCTCTTGGTCAGCTCTGTTTCTGAGCAAAAAGGAGCCTAGATGAGGCTCTGTTGAAGTGCGGAGTCTTATCTGGGGTGAGTAGACAGCTCGACCTGGCCTGAAGAAGAGTCTATGGGATATTTTTTTGCTGAGCTTAAGGGCTCAAACCTCACTTTAATTGACCTAGTGTTGCATCCACCCGAGACATTCTCTTTAGTTGGGGAGTAAATACCAAGTGATTATACCGACTAGCAGTTCACTAATAGTGTATCTACTTTACACAGCGTGTGAATCTTGTACTGATTGATATACTATTATTCCCAACCTCCATTTTAATGATTTATCATGTAGTAACCTTTTAGGGTCACAAGAATTTATTTTTCTTCTCTAGTTTGTTATAGCTGATCTATACACCAAGGTATCTGTAGTGTTTTTATTTACTAATTCCACATTTTGATTTTGTGGTTTAATTCCATTTATCTGTTGCACATAGTGTCACTTAGAAGTTATTTGATTTTTAGTACTCTAAAAGTTGCCTGGATATAACCAACAAAGTCTTGCTTATGTTGACAACACCCAGTTCTTGATAATGACCTAGACAATCAAAAGCACTTTAACAAAACAACAAAACCACGAACTTTAGACAATTTATCTAAAATACCGAATGTGTGCTGTGTTGCAGTGGATATTGGCTCGGAATGAAAAAGTGGGGAGCCGAGTTTAAATTCCAGCTGAATTCCTTGCTGAATTCCTTGTATTCACTTATGCACAAATACCCTTGGGAAAAGTATTAATCTGTCTCTTCCCTCCAGTTATGGGTTAAATAATAGGACAGATTGGGTTCTATAGCGTTGGCTGGCAACCAATCTACCAGAGAAAGCAATGGCAACCTACTGAGTGATAATCTTCTGCCCAGTTAGTCATGTCTCTTTAGAGATATGATTGCCCAAAGCGTGTTTCACGTATAGCACTTAACTGACTTATGTACATATCTATCAGCCTTCATCAGTGTAGAATCCTTAGATAGCAACAGCCAGTAATCAGTTGAAGTTGAAACTGACAGCTTCAAGCTACCCAGCAAATTGGCAGGTGGTTTATATGACAGCCTGGGAGATTCCACTCTGCTATATAGGCAAGTCTATTCGGTAGATTCTGATTGGCTGATGATTCCAGTGTGGATATTGTGCTCAATAAATATCAGCACAATATCCACTCAATGGGTGAGAGGAGAGAGGGATATATATCGAGTTACAACCGTGTTTATTTTTGTCTGCCAACTGGATGCTAGTTGGAAACATCCTTGTGAAGTTGAGTCTCATACTTTTAATTGTTCAATCAGGTGTATATCAATCTGGGTAACCTACAGCAGATTCTAAACTGAACCCTTTATTGAATCTATGGGGTTAGACTGTTCTCATTCCACTACCCATGCCTAGAGATATCTTATTTAAGAACATTATCGAGAAACTGGGGAGCCGAGTTCGAATTCCAGTTGAATCCATTGTATTCACTTGCACGCAAATACCCTTGGGAAAGGTATTAATCTGTCTCATCCTTCCAGTTATGGGTTAAATAGCAGGACAGATTGGGTTCTATAGCCTTGGTCGGCAACCAGTCTACCGCAGAAAGCAATGGCAACCTACTGCGGGATAATCTTCTGCCCAGTCAGTTATGCCTCTTTCGAGACATGATCACCCAAGCGTGTATCACATATGGCACTTAACTGACTGATTCTAGTTTTTATTTCAGTATTTTGGTTTTGTCGTGATTTTCAACTAAAATGGATTAATGTTTAATCTAAAATTTAATATTGAGTTTTTAATGTAAAATTTTGCATAGTATTGTATTTCCACCTTCCTCTGTTGCTGTCTGTTTTTTTCTCTCTCTGGGTCCTTTTGTGTGTGTGTGTGTGTGTGTATATATATATATATATATATATATATAAAATTCTTTTTAACTGAAGATTAGTTGCTGCAGTTATCAAAATATGGTAAAGGTGTTGTCTGAAATATTTCCAAAAATTCAAAGATTTTAAGCTTTTTTTCTGTCTACCGGTAATGAAATACTAACATGTAGAACCTGCATTATCTTCCTTGACATGACTAGTCATTTGAATTTATACGAAGGAGTTAATAGCCAGCTAACTAGAGGTAGTGTCTTGACAAATCACCATGGAGAAGGCAACAAGAAACCACTTCACTATCTATCCAGTGTACAATCATGGCTTTACACAATAGATAAAACCCAATAGTGTGACAGAGGTTAATTCCAAAGTAAGTAACCCCTCACCCGGTAAGGATTGACATGGGCAACAGGTGTCACCTGACCACCATACAGCGACTGTTCGCACCAATGGCATAAAGGGGACACATTTTACCAAAATTTGTCCCTTACATGGAAAGGAAAGACATGAGCAAAAAGTGTCTCTGAACTGTTACCCTGCAACTGTGCACAACAAAGAAAAAAATTACCCTAGTGAACAACTGTGGTCAACTTGAGAATATCAAGCAGAAAATGATCAGATTGAACATTAAAATTCTGAGTATATGCAAAATTAGATGACCACACAATGGAGATTTCAGCAGTGACAACCACAGGATTATATATGCAGGAGGTTAAAAGAAAAAAAATGTCGACTTAATACTGGATAAAAAATTGAAGTGCATGTGTTCTGGAATACTGCAAGTTCACTGAAAGGGAGACCATTCAGCACAGCAATTATAGTAGTCTATGCACAAACATCATAAGGCATTGACAAAGAAAAATAATCTTTCTATTCAACTCTTGACAATGTCAAGGCTTTATATAAAAACCAAGAAATTAGAATCATCATAGGAGACTTGAATGCTAAAGCAGGCAAGGAAAAGGAAAGGAGACAACTGGAAACTTTGGATTAGGAATCCTCACTGACCGAGGTGAAAGATCAGTCTAGTGATGTAAATTTGAATGACCAGCTGATAACCAACACCTGGTTTCAAGAACATCCGAGATGTTTATAAACATGGAGAAGCCCAGGAGACGACATGAAAAACGAAATTAATTATGTAACCATAAACAAAATATTCAGAAATGCAGTGGTTCAATGCAAAACTTATCCAAGTGCTGACTGTGGAAGTGACCACCTTCCAGTTATCTGCAAACTAAGGGTGAAACTTCAGAGACTAAAGGAGTCTAGGGCAGCACCTAGACTGCAATGCAACATGCTCCTGAATGACCTTGAACTGCAGAAAAAATACACTGAGTGTGAGAAAGAAATACAAAGAACAAATGGAAAATGGAAATTTGAAATAGGATGCTCTTAAAGTGCTAGTGACATCAGCAAACAACATTGTCCCATAGGAAATCAGACGCAGAAGAAAAAAAAGCAAGTGGTTGACTGAAGAGCTTCTTGATATGATGCAAAGGAGACAGAAAACTGTCAAGACATGGAACTGAATACAAGAAACTACGAAAGAAAATAAGGAGCAAATGCAGACAGGCTAAAGAGGAATGGCTGAACAACAAATGTGCTGAAGTAGATTGATTGTGCAAAACTAATAAAGGAGAAATGCATGAAGAAATAAGGGAACTGACAGGTCAAAAAACATGCTCCTCAACAGGATAATTAATTCCAAGGATGGAACAATCATATTGGAGAAAGAGGAAATACTCTAGCAATGAGAATAATATATAAAAAATTGCTTTCACAATAAGAGAGAGCAACCAATAGTAAACAAAGATGCGAACGGACCAGAAATTCTAAAATCAGAATTGAAAACTGCATTGGCCGAACTGAATACGAATGAAGTAGCTAGACCAGATGGCATTGTAATAGAGATATTGACAGATTTTGGCAGAGAGAAATTTGTGGAAATAATAAATGAAATCTACAACAGTGGTATAATATCAGATGACCTAAGCAAATCAATTTTCATAACTGTAACAAGCCAGGTGCAATTGAATGCAAACTCCTATGAACAATCAATTTGATGAGCCACATAACGAAACTCATTGTCCAAATCCTGATGAATAGAGTGCAAAGCAGAATCAGGTCGAAAATAGGACAAAAACAGTGCAGTTTTGTCAACACTGAAACAAGGAATGCAATATTTATGCTTAGGATGCCATCAGAAAGGGCAATACAAATGAAAAAATGTTTACCTGGTTTTGTAGACTATGCCAAGGTGTTTGACAAAGTATGCCACAAGGAATTGATAGAAATGCTCAGCAACTTTGACATATTTGGCAAAGACATCAGAGTAATCAGGAACCTCTACTGGCAGCAAACCACCTGCATACGATCAGGAAACAAATTCAGCAGATATACAAAACTAGAAAGGAGCGTAAGACAAGGATGTGTCTTTTCACCAGATGTATACAGCAAGACTATTCTGAAGACCCTAGAAGTTATGCCAGGATTCGTCATTGGTGGTCACAATCTGAACAACATAAGATATGCAGATGGTACAGTGCAGATAGCTGACATGGAAAGAAAATGACAAGACCTCCTTAAAAAGAAGGTAGATGAAGAAAGTCAAAAGAAAGGACAACAAATAAATTACAAGAAAACAATGTATGGCCATCAGTAAACGGAGGAGCCCAAAATGCCAATTACAAGTTGGGGATACTAAAATCAAGCAAGTACAAAAATTTAAGTACTTCGGAAGTGTTCTTATGGAAGATGGCAAGTTTGACATGGATCCAAAGGCTAATTGGAATGGCCAAGGACACATTCCAGAAGCTGAGCAGTGTATTAAGAAATAGGAAAATTTTGCTAGAAACAAAGAGAATTCTGGATTGCTATGTGATGTCTGTCCTTCAATATGGCAGTGAATATTGGACGATATAATCAAAGATGAATGAAAAACTAGAAACAACTGAAACGTGGTTCTACAGAAGCATACTGGATTTAACGTGGGGGATCAATTCCATATTACAATCAATATATAAACTGACCCCTCACTTTGTGGTCACATCAGTTTCTATACATTTATATTCTTGAAATCCAAAAGCACAAGGATGCATTCCAGAAGCTGAGAAGAGTATTAAGAAACAGGACAATTTTGCTAGAAACAAAGAGTACTGGATTGCTTTGCAATGTCTGTCTTTCAATATGACAGTGAATGCTGGACAATATCAAAGATGAATGAAAAACTAGAAACAACTAAAATGTGGTTCTACAGAAGGATGCTGTGAAGTTTTTGGGACGTGTTGAGGAAAGAAGGATTGGAGAATCTGATACTCACATGTCAGAGGGAAAGAGTGGGGAAAGTAGTGGATGACATATTTGGAGAGCTTGAGCAGGTAGATGGCTGAGTGGGGTTTGGGCTGGGTAACAGGAGAAGGTGTGCTAATAGCTACCAGGGATAGGGAGACATGAGGGTTATGATTGCCAACTTCCTGAAGGGACATGGCACATAAAAGAAAAGTTTGTTGTATTTGATGAAGCTACATCTAAAACAGCCTATTCTATGCTCAATTTTCTTACCACCTACATCAAGAGTGGGCAAACTTTTCAGTGCAAGGCTGCATAGTATATTAACCAAAATAATTATTTGAAACAGACGAAACAATTTTTTTTTTTTAAGGAAAAAAAAATGCATTTCATTTTGATTAATATTTTAAAAAACTCTAGAAGATTCATATGAAACATTTAATTGAAAGACGAAGTAAATCAGCTTAAACTTTAAAAGGAAAATTTTTATTAATAAGGATTTTTAAGTAGGAGTTTCATATGAAACATTTGAAAAACAAGAACTTGTTTTAGGAAAAAAAAAGCAATTATTTTTATTAAGTAGAAAAACATTTGTAAATCAAATACACTGTTTAAAGAAATACAAAAAACAGTTTTTATTAATTAATATTTTAAAGTGGAAACTTCAAATGAAACCCATATTAAGTCAATTTAAAGAAAATTATACTTTAAAGAAACTTCTCATGAAAGATTTGTTTGAAAACAAAATAACTCAATTTAAAGAAAAAAATTAATTTTGCTTTTAAATTTGCTTACATTTGGCAGGCTGCATGAATTTCTTTGGCAGGCCACATGTGATCCTCAAGCCGTAGTTTGCCCACACCTAACCTATACTAAATTTTCGATAACTGATTCACACTCCAGGATATTTGAAGTACATAGTATTTACTAATTCCACATTCTGATTTTTTTTAAAATTATTTCACCCCAAGCAAGGGGTACCACCACTGATGTGCAGGGGGCTACATTAGAGAGTTGAAGTTTTAGGCAGGAGGAGAGTGAAGAGAAAGACAAACCTGCTACAGTGGGTGAAAAAGAAAGAGCAAGAGAAGGATGTGAACATAGGAGTGAAGACAATTGTGAAGGTAGAGAGAAAAGAAAAGATATATGGGGTGATGTAGACAGGACTGGAGTTAAGTTGATAAGAGATGGGAATTGACATTGCATTTAAATACCTGGAGGTTGTAGCTGTCAGGAAAGATTGAGTCCAATTTCTAAGAACATTTGGTAGAGAGTGTTCATTTATTTTGTTCAAGATAATTCTTATCCTTATTATGAAGGTCTATACATCATCAGTACATAGGCCTTAGAAGGGAAAGTAAGATAATCGTCTTCTATTCTTTGAATCCCTTGGCTTAGGATATGGGAGGTTTAAAGGGTTACATATGCTCATAAATGTGCAGAACAGAGTTGGGTGGGGATCTCCTTTCCCTCTTGTAACACTCCTGCTGAATTTCATTTCATTCACTTATGCATAAATACCCTGAGGAAAGGTATAGATCCATCTCTTCTCTTTCCAGTTATGAGTTGAATAGCAGGACAGATTGGGTTCTATAGCCTTGATTGGGAGCCAATCTATCACAAAGTAATGGCAACCTGTTGCAGGAAAATCTTTTGCCTAATCAACCAATCATGTATCATGTCAGGATCTCTGGACTGTCACTACAATTTTTTTTTTTTTTCAATTGGAGTAGATAGATCTATCTATCGCCCGGTTCACACTCTACCCACGTCTATTGAACAGGTTAAGAGGCTCATCCCTTGTTCCCTGTTGAGGATGTGGTTTCCGGCTTTCACTTTTCCAATCTTTTCATTATTACATAGCCCCCTTGCTCGGAGTGATATGATTAAAAAAATGTATGGCAATTGACTGAATACTCCTGCTAAGGTTTGAAATGTTCCCATATTAGGGCTCTCAGACATTTTAAATTCTGTACAGGAAGTTCTAGTAGATAAGTGGATTCAGAACACAAAAGGTACTTTCTCATGGATGAGAAGAGGAAGTCTCTATTGATGAAGCCATATGTTGCTATGAGGTTTACATAATATAGTATAGTTTTCTGGAGTTGTTTGATGAGACTCATTCAGCCTTTGAGATTTGAGAAAGAAATCACTCAACCAACAGTCGAGAGTGAGGGAAAATTTACTCGCCCCAAAATCATTTTACTCGACCAAATCCATTTTTCTTACTAGTTGCCTTACATAAACATAGCAAGAATTGCTGACGAAAAACAAAAATTAAATTTTAATTAAAATTTAATGTGTTAGAAAGGATTTGAAATTTAAAAAAAAAAATCTGATCTTTCCTCTTAATGATAGCGGAAACATTCTGATGATAAAACTGTTTTTATTAAGTTTGAGTACTTTTAACATCATGATATGCTGTTTTCTTTGGCAATTGAGTGGAGGTACCTAAATTAGTAGTTTCTTTCTTCTGTTTGACTACAAATTCCATCTCATAGATGATAAAAAATAAATTTGATTTGCTCAACGATTTTCTATAAGAAGTATTACTTGTATAATTTGTTTTTCGGTGCATGGTTAAAAGTATGCATAATTTTTCTTTCTTTCAAATGTTCATTTTTACTTTTTGTAAGCAGGGAGGAAATATAGGATAATATTTTTACAAATGATGATCTAAAAATCTGTGAGCATCTTTAATCTGGGCAACAGACATTTTGGATCCACTCTGGAAGCGTTAATTCAACGAATGTTTACAATGACTGGGATGATAAAAGTGAGAGTTCAGTAATGTCATTTTAAATCATTCTAAGTAACTTAATCTTCAATAGCATACTTTTGGGTTGTAAAAGGAATCAGATATTCTTTATATATTAGAAGGGACATGTTTCATTGCAAGATTTTTAATCGACCACAGACGAGTAAAGCAATAAACTTAATCGACCGAGTCGATCGGGCGAGTGAAATCTCAAAGGCTGCATGCATTACCACACTTACCCAAAAGAAGGGTCAAATTTTGTTGTGAGGAATTTATTTCCATAAATAGATGAAAGTCTCATTAATATAGTGTTCATTAATACTTTCACCATGACGGATATGGTAAAATACCAAAAAGTGTGGGGAAAGATGAGTTAGTAACAAAGAGGTTTCACATTACCACAGAATTATATTAAAATGCAATTAATAATTGGCAACAGCTGCACATTCATTAAATACCAATCAATATGCCTGGTCTTTTTACAAGACATATTCTTAGATTTCACTTGATTATCTGAGAGTCAATCTATATTAAGTCCTGTCAGTCACCCCTCTGGGCTTAAATATAATTTATCTTTGATCTGTGCTGTTTCTTATTTTATTTTCCACACACACATGCAATAAAAATTAATTCACACATGTGTATCTCAAAAAAATACAATTGCACGGGAATTCACCCCTTACCATACCCTGTGGGGTCAAAAACAAGAATGGCGCATCCAAAAGTTCGGACGTGGTGGAAAGCACACCACATGGTCAAAAATATTATTTATTGACCAATCAGGGCTCGACATAAGAAACCTATTTTTTCAATCTCCCCGGAGCCTCACCATTCAGATATAAGGAAGGGAGAAACTCTCATCAGACCAGAGGAGGACCAGCGACAAGCTGACATCAAAAGGGCACACGGACAGTTTCGAGCATACACACAGAGAGAATCCAGCAGTTCACACAACAGGCCGAATCCGTATCAGTGAACCTTCTTTCACCCTCTCTTTCTCTCATCTCGCTCGCTACACATCGTCCTACCTTTCCCTCTCACATTCTCAGTTTCTTTCTTTCTCTTTTTTTCTAAGGCTGTACGGACAATCTCATATTTTGTACAAACAAATAATTCGTTTATTTTTTTTACGAAAATAAACAAACGTTTATTTTACTTTATTTGTAGTGCATTTTTCTTTTTATTATTTGTTTGAGGTACATCTTAGCCCCCTCTACAGATCTTTATATATAAATGAGCTGAATATATGGATCAGAATCCAACAAAATGAACAGCATAAGTAAAAAACAAGTAGGAAAAAAAGTGTCTGAATTCTAACATGTTTCATTTCAACAAGCTTCTTCAGAGATTCTTTAAAGATAAATTTAAAAATCTAATAGTGTTGATTGATGTATGATTTCATTGGTCAGATATGCATTGTGTGTGATAAAGCAATGGATAAATATTACATGTAGAAGAAAAACTTGTCTGCTTATGTGTGCCAACAAGTAATAAAAACATTAGCTGTTTATTATGAATGGCAGTATATGTAAGTATAAATAATTGTCAAGCATGTTAAATCTATGGACAAATTAAGTGTGTGTATATGTCGGTAACAGTGTATGTGTGTGTGTGTGTGTGTGTATTACACCTGATTGAGCACTCTGGAAGAATGGTAGACTTTGAAAAATAGTAGCTACTCTGGCATTTATGCATCATTCGTTCAGCAATGAATTAGAACACACTCAGCTATTGGGCATGTATAATGATAATATACACGCTAAAAAAGTCTGCCTCCTTTTACAGAGCACTTGTAGCTCAGAGGTAGAATCACCGAGTGACGCCAATTCGGTCGAGTTTCAATCCTGGGTAAAAAGCAATCAGCTGTCTAACCACTGATACAGCGAAACAAATCTGTCTGCAGATGACTATATATATATATATATATATATATATATATATATATGAAATGAATTGTTTGAACATTATTTTTTTTTTATTGAAACTCGTATTTAAGTAGATATTTTTTTTTTGCTTTTTTTATTTTTAAAAAATTTTTTTTTATTAAAAAAAAACAGAATATCTATTTAAATACAAGTATTGATAAAAAACATGTTCAAACAATTCATTTCAAATTGTCGGTTGTTTATAACCAAGTTTCATTAAAATTTGTTAATTTCCGTAACATATGTACATATATATATATAAATTTTGATGAGAGATTGATAAACCAGTTAAAGAGCACTTTTGATGTTCTTTTACTTTGACATTCTTCTTCTTCTATGTGCCCTGTCCCTTCAGGACGTAGGCGATCATGGATCTCCACGTCTCCCTATCCCTTGTGGCTCTTAGTATGTTTGCTCCTGTTGCTCCTGGCAACCCCCGTTTCGTCATCCACCTGATCAGGCCCTGCAAATATGTTATCCGCTGCCTTCCTCTGTCTCTCCTTCCTTCTATCTGACCAGTCAGTATCAGGTTCTCCAGGCTTTCCTTCCTCATTGCATGTCCCAGGAACTTCAGTTGTCTCTTCCTGATGCTCAGCATCAATTTCCTTTTTGTTGCCATTCTTTCTAACACTTCGTCGTTGCTTGTATGCTCAGTCCACGATATCCGTAGCATCCTTCTGTAGAACCACATTTCGGCCGCTTCCAGTTTTGTCCTCATTTTCGATGATATTGTCCAGCATTCACAGCCGTACTGAAGGACTGACATCACGTAGCAGTCTAGCACTCTTTTCTTCGTTTCTATTGAGATCTTCCTGTGTGTTAGTATTTTGCTCATCTTCTGGAACGCGTCCTTTGCCATGCCAATTCGCCTTCGGATCTCCGTGTCGCACTTCCCATCTCCTGTTAGAACACTTCCTAGGTACTTAAATTCTTGGACTTGTTTGATTCTGTTATCCCCCACCTGTATTTGGCATTTTGGGTTGTATCTTTTGCTGATGACCATACACTCAGTTTTCTTAAAGTTTATTTGTAGTCCCATCTTGTCACTCTCCACTGCTACTTTCTGTATTAGATCTTGCAGTTTCCTTTCCGTGTCCGCAATCAGTACTGTATCGTCCGCGTATCTTATGTTGTTCAGGTTGTGGCCTCCAATAATAAATCCTGGTGTGTCATCTAGGGTCCTCAAAATATTCTCGCTGTATAGGTTGAACAAATCCGGTGAAAAGACACAGCCTTGTCTTACGCCTTTTTCTATCTTTGTGTATCTACTGAGGTCGTTACCTGTCCGTATGCAGGCCGTTTGCTGCCAGTAGAGATTCTTGATTATTCTTATATCTTTGCCGAAAATGTCGAGGTTTCCTATCATTTCCATCAATTCTTTGTGTCGTATTTTGTCGAATGCTTTCGCGTAATCAATGAAGCATAGGTACAAGTCTTTCTTCATTTGTAATGCCCTTTCAGAGAGCATCCTAATCATGAATATGGTGTTCCTTGTTCCAGTGTCTTTGACGAACCCGCACAATTCCTGTCCTATCTCTGGCCTGATTCTGCTTCTCGCTCTATTCATCAGGACTTTGACATTACCAGGTTATAAAACTTTTGCCAATCTCCACTTAATATTTTGCTCATTTTTTAACATTTTTTTAATTGCTATTAAATTTTATACCTTGTTAAAATAATTTTATTGGTCTTGAATTCAGTGTTTATCTTATCAGTCTGGTGCTCCTGCTATTCATCTCAAGATTCTTGACAAAATCCAAAGAAGGATCTGCAATGTAATTGGTCCTGACTTGGCATCTCGACTTCAGTTACTTTCTCACTGACTTTACATAGCTTCTCACTCTTTTTTACAAATATTTTCATAGTAACAACTCTAGTGCCCTGACCACGTGAATTTACTCATGCTACTAAATTGGCATCCAAATCTCACCATTTTACCATTGAATTAATTAAATGTAATCACCACTACTACTCAGACAGTTTATTTTTTTATTGTTTACACTTTCTGCCTGTGGAACTCCCATTTACTTGTTCCCTGATAGCTACAATCTCCAAAAGTTTTAATCCAACATCAACTACCATCTTGTATTTTCTTGAACTGAGTTTATCTTTAATCCTTTCCTTAATACCCACCTCTACCCAGTTTTTTTCTCTCATTGTAACCCTCCTGCGCACTGGTGACAGTTTAACCTTGTTTGGGGTGAAATGATTAAGAATAAATCATATACACTATGGGCATAATTATAAGACCACCCCAGTATAAAAAAACAAAACAAAAAAAATAAATGATGTATTTTCATACTATTTTTAGTGGATAGTTCTAAATGAAAATAGAATGGTTCTTTTGCTATTATTACTTTGCAAAATTTTACAAGGCAAGGAAGCAAAAATGAACTCGTCTAAATCACCCTAAATTTTCTTCATTCTTTCATTGATGAAACCGCAATATAGGTAATTATTAAATATTTATAAATTCATTTGATGCACATGTTATTGTGCAGTATTAAAAGAACCATTCTATTTTCATTTACAATTATTCACTTGGCAATAAGTACTAAAAAATAGTATGAAATACATCATTTTTAAAACACTGGTATGGCCTAATAATTATGGTCAGTAGTAGTGTGTGTGCATGTATGTATGTATATATATATATATATATATATATAAAAAGAATCTACAGGCTGCGATTGGTAATTTGTCGCTATTTGCCTTGTAAAATTTTTGCAAAGTAATAACAGAACCATTCTAGTTTCATTTAAAATTATCCACTTGGCAATAAATACTAAAAATAGTATGAAATACATCATTTCTTTAAATGAAAAAAATTATGGTGGCCTAATAATTATGGCCAGTAGTGTGTGTGTGTATGTATATATATATATATATAGCAAATCTACATGGTGCGATGGGTAAATTGTCGCTATTTGCCTTGTAAAATTTTGCAATGTAATAATAACAGAACCATTCTATTTTCATTTATAATTATCCACTTGCCAATAAATACTAAAAAATAGTATAAAATACATTTTTTTAAAACACTGGGGTGGTCTAATAATAAGTATGTACATTTGTCTGACCATTCATCCATTAACAACATTCATGTTTACATTCACAATATAAAAGAAATAATGATCAATAACACAACTGTCCTACACCAAGAAAACAATAAAAGCAAACGACAGATTCTCGAGGCAATATTCGTTAAAACACTTAAGCCCCTCAATCAATTGAATCAGCTATGAATACTGTAGTAATGTCTTAAAATGCTTGTAAAAAGAACAATTTTTTCATGCTTTAACACGTGCCTGACCCCATGACATTACAGCAAATTATAAAGAAAATTCCATTTTGGATAATTTTCATGTTCTAATGAACAACAAGCAATTTGTCAACCGTTATATTCGAAGCAGAAAAAAAAAATGTATACTAATTTTTAGCAACACAGTTTTCTGGTTACATTTGTCACCATAACTCACACTCCAGAATATGATATAGAAAAGAGATTGAAAGTACTTGGGTACCTTGAGAAACGAATGAAAATAACGTCATTGTTACAGCTCATTTCTGACATCTTTTGATTGTAATATGCGAAAGATTATCCGTGAATATGGACAGACTTTATTAAAAATAAGCAGACAATGTTTGCAATTTATTTAATCCGATATGTTTAAAAAAAAAAAATGTTACCTAAATACACAAATTATATATATATATATATGTGTGTGTGTGTGTGTGTGTGTGTATATATATATATATATAAACTAGTAGTATAGCCCGGCGTTGCTTGGGTGTAATGAAAGCTTTAAAATTAATCCATGGTCCTGGAGCTCAGACTCTTTGGACGTTGACAAGAAAGACTAAAAATCAATAGTTGCTTCCAGTTAAAGCGAAACTGTAGACTGAAATAAAAATGAATGGATGTAAATCAAATTTTGATTTCCTGGTATTGATATTAAATTTTCTGCACTAATATAAGAACTGTAACCCTGAAACTTCTGAATATCGTTTCTTATGTCTTTGTCTATGAGTGTACCAAATTTGATTAAAATCGGACCACTCCTTCTATAACCCGATTTTTTTGATTATCGATATTTATTGGGGGTACCTTGACACAAAACCTAGCTAAGAACACTCGCAGACGCTTATAGTACAACTGTGTAAATTTTCAAGAAAATCAGCCGTTTTGGAGTCTATAGATAACGGATACATACACGCACAAATTTCCATTTATAAAGAAGTTTAGATGTGTGCATTCGTCCATCAAGAACAGATAAGGGTTTAGGAAATTTTAAGTTCATACAAAACGACCTGCACAATTGAATTGATTGAAGTGGTAAATTGCTTCTTCGTTTCCTGCCATGCTCACTCTTCATCATAACATGTCCTCTACTGATGTATTCGGTATTTCCTAACACCACATCCTGAATTTTTATTATGTATATAGAGTGTCTTGTCACTGTTTTCACTCCACTTTCAGACCATAATTTCTCTTAAAAAGGTTTATCTTGGGCTTTATTTTTTCTTTTTTAAATACTTGGAGGGTTTTAATTTTTGGTGTTGATTATTCTTATCCCGACTATGAATACCTATATCATCAGTACATTGACCTTAAGAGACAAAGCAGGATTGTTGTCGTATTTTGTCGATTCATTTGGGATATGGTATGGAATACTTAAATGATCAATTTCCATCTCTTAACACCTGTATTTTTAGATGCACACGGCATAGTCAAAGAAGAGATTAAGTAGACTGAAGCTCCCATTTTTACCTTGTCAAACTCCTGATGGGGGTTTGAAAGGTTTCCATATTAGAATCTGCGACAGACATGATTTTGAGTATCTAATTCCTCTATAAAATCATTGCATTCAGTGGAGTCAGATCAAAAAAGATGGGGTTTCTAATGTTGGTGAGAAAGAAAGTTTCTATTGATGTGGTCATGGTCTATCCTAATCACCATAAGCATTATATTCACTTCTCCACATATACCCTTGCGAAGGGTAGGAATCTACACCTCTGCCTCCAGGATATGGATTAATTAATAACTTTTATTAGTCAATCATTATTATCTCCAAAAAATTATAATCTGAAGAATATTTTCTGGCTTTAAATAAACTGCAAACAGATAAACCATAAAAAATTAATCACTTGAAGGCTTCCCATTTGTGACTGAGAAGCAATTTTATTCACGTAAAAGTCTTCAGTTTTTCTACTTAAAGAGAAAGAAAAAAAAAAAAGTAATTTCTGAAGTTGAAGAGGCACTTAGTAAAATTGAATTTTCAAATAGTTTTTCTAATGAATTTAGGTTCTTGAAGCATTTACGTCAAGTCAGCATTACTTCGGCAGGAATTCATCTACTTCATGGTTTGCCTCATTGCTCTACACCTATTGAGAAAGAGAGAGCAAGGGACCAAGAGAGAGAAAGAAAAATGGCGAAGGATAGAGAGACAGAAACAGAGAAACAGACAGAGAAAGAGAGAAACAGATAAGGAGAAAGACAGAGACAGAAACAGAGAGAAAGAGGTAGGGAGGCAGAGAGAGAGAGACACACGCAGACAGACAGACAGACAGAAGTGCACACACGCAGACAGAAGACAGAGGCGCACACACGCAGACAGACAGACAGAGGCGCACACACGCAGACAGACAGACAGACAGAGAGGCACACACACGCAGACAGACAGACAGAGCGCACACACAGACAGACAGACAGAAACACACACGCAGACAGACAGACAGAGGCGCACACGCAGACAGACAGACAGAGAGGCTGCACACACGCAGACAGACAGACAGGGCACACACGCAGACAGACAGACAGAGAGCGCACACACGCAGACAGACAGACAGAGAGGCGCACACGCAGACAGACAGACAGAGACACACACACACGCAGACAGACAGACAGAGGCGCGCACACGCAGACAGACAGACAGAGCACACACGCAGACAGACAGACAGAGGCTGCACGCAGACAGACAGACAGAGGCGCACACACGCAGGCAGACAGACAGAGGCGCACACACGCAGACAGACAGACAGAGAGGCCACACACGCAGACAGACAGACAGAGAGGCGCACACACACGCAGACAGACAGACAGAGAGGCGCACACACGCAGACAGACAGACAGAGGCGCACACACACAGACAGACAGACAGAGGCTGCACACACACGCAGACAGACAGACAGAGAGCGCACACACGCAGACAGGCAGACAGAGAGGCACGCACGCAGACAGACAGACAGAGGCGCACACACGCAGACAGACAGACAGAGAGGCACACACACACACAGACAGAGACAGACAGAGGCGCACACGCAGACAGACAGACAGAGAGACACACACGCAGACAGACAGACAGAGAGGCGCACGCAGAGACAGACAGGCAGAGACACACACACGCAGACAGACAGACAGGGCGCACACGCAGACAGACAGACAGGCGCACACACGCAGACAGACAGACAGAGGCACACACACGCAGACAGACAGACAGAGGGCGCGCACACACGCAGACAGACAGACAGAGGCGCACACACGCAGACAGACAGACAGGGCGGAGCACGCGGACAGACAGACAGAGAGGCGCACACACGCAGACAGACAGACAGAGCACACACACGCAGACAGACAGACAGAGCCACACACACGCAGACAGACAGACAGAGAGACACACACGCAGACAGACAGAGCGCACACACGCAGACAGACAGAGGCGCACACGCAGACAGACAGAGGCGCACACGCAGACAGACAGAGCGCACACGCAGACAGACAGAGGCGCACCCGCAGACAGACAGAGAGGCGCACACACGCAGACAGACAGAGGCGCACACACGCAGACAGACAGACAGAGGCGCACACACGCAGACAGACAGACAGAGGCGCACACACGCAGACAGACAGACAGAGAGCGCACACCCCCGCAGACAGACAGACAGAGAGGCGCACACGCAGGCAGAGAGGCACACAGAGAGGCAGAGAGGCACACACACACACACAGACAGAGGCAGAGAGACAGAGGCACACACACACAGAGAGACAGAGGCACACAGAATGAACGAATGAGAGAAATAGAGTGAGAGAAAAAAAGAGAGCAACAATTATATATAAATATATATATATATATATATACCAGTCTAATCTGAAACTATGCAGCTATTTCGACTATAGACCTTATTTTGCAACGAATCAGATGTGGGATGGTGCCATTAGTTAAGTAAATTGTTGTCTAAGGGTGATTATGAATGCACAGCAACGTGGAAAACATTCTCTGATCGTTCTGGACATAAAACAACTGAGATGCCCTCGAACTCTAGACTTAGAGCCTGCCTTAAGTGCCTTGAGGAGGTAGTGCTGTCCTGGGCAAAGAGTGGGGACTGTTAGAAGACCCTGTGTTTGGTAAAAGGACACGGCAACATGATACACAAGCAGAAGACTCCGGTCATGGTAACCCTGCCGATTTCTGCAACCACATTATCCCTTACATCTGGGCACCTAACTCCTCAAACTGCAAAATCCTTATGTTGTGTTTGTTTTAACAACAAAACTGCTTGTAAACTCAAAGATAAAATCAAGCCAAGGATAATGCCAGTATCCGCCAACATAAGGAGACCGTCCAGAAAAGCTGCCAGAGATTTTAAAATTGTCTGGAACGCCGTGGTTGAAGCGAATGGCAATTTTGTTTAATAAATTTACTGTTTAGTATTTCAAGATATTTTTCTGCAGTTTTGGTAAATATATCTGTTAAAATGAGAAGTCAGTGTTATTTTCATCTTTGCGTAATTTAGACAATTTATCTATCACACCCTGTACGTCATCAGACGCTCTTCTATGGAGTAACTCAGAAATGAAATACCATCAAGTGAACAGGATTGCTGTACGTTTATTCATCATAAAATGCAAAATAGGATACAAATCCTATATCATTTATCGATTAAGTAAAACACGCAAAGTAATATTTGTTGTTTTAGGTGTTGCACGGATTTTGACAAAATATCACCCAACTTTAACACCTCTATGTCAAAGTAAAAACACCAACCCTTGTCAATATATTGATTCTTGTTCGTATTCTCGCTCCCACTTCTTTTTTAGTTGGTGTGCAGAGCATTTATAATTCCTCACTTTCTGACAAGAGAGGAACGGAAACTGGTCAGATCATTTTATAATTTCTTTTATTTTGTGTTGGAATTTAGTGTTGGCTATAGTTTCTTTTTTCTCTCTTTTTTTAGTACAGAAGATTTTGCACCTGGTTTCTTCAGACATGTTTGTCTGTCTATCTCCCCCTCTGTTTCTTCCTGTTTCTGTCTCTCTCCCTGTGTTTCTCTCTCCCTCCCTCTGTGTCTGTATCTCTCTCTCCCCCTCCGTCTCTGCCTGTGTCTCTCCCTCTCCCTCCCTCCGTGTATCTGTGTGTGTCTCTCTCTCCCCCTCTGTATGTGTGTAACCCAATCAGCAGTAGCAACAGCAACCCCTTTTTAGATTTTGGGTATGCGTAAATTAATTGGGAGAATCTGTAGAATTAATCTCAAGAGGTTTAGTCCCCTTTCATACTGCACTACAGATGAGGTATGACCCCTCCTAACACTCCTAGGATACACGAATGCCTAAGACAAAACACCCTATTTTAAAGTGTAAAAGGGAAAATGGCTTCCTCCTGGGACAAAACGTATTCGTACGTGTCTCACGTGTAAAATATATGAAAGAAAATATGGCCGATCCAAAAGCTGCAATTTAACAAGTTGATCTGCACTCAATATTGCGAGACGAATTTGGGGCTTATGTAAATTTCAGAGCCTCGGTCACTTGATAAATTTGGCATGAGCGAGAGGACATCACACATCGATGATTCAGGTGATCGTATCACCGATTTTGAAAAGAAAGCCGCATACAATTGGTACTTCAAAACAGTCGCATCATTTCTGCTGCAAAAAATTCGACATCAGTTTTTTTTTTTCACAGGAATTGACATACCTTCAATTTACACTTTCTTTCAGGTACTATCCTTGAACAACATTTACATTATAAGCTCCCTATTGAATAAAATAAGATGGACATTTTTATTGTTTCTTTTTTAATTTCCTTCAACCGATTCAATTGAACTGTAGCGTAGGGAGCTGGTTAATGTTTCTTTGATTCGGCCTTGTGTCAGATTTAAAACTCCCTACAGCTTCTAGAATTAATGCAGAATTATCATCAGAAATATCAGAATGTTGGTTGTCGGTTGGAGTGTGTGGATTAGTGTAGAAGAGTGGAATAATAAAATATACATTTTTTTTCTATGTTAAAAATAGAAATTTATTAAAAGGAGGAATAACGTAAGTTGTAAAAGTTAATGTTATTAAGAGGTCAAGGGTAGAGTTCGCACAAAATGTTCTAGTAGTATTTGTTGAAATGGAGAAAGAGAAAATGGACAATGTCCGGGTCGCTTGAAGTTACATTTTAGATGTGTCTCTTTCGCTGCTCCCATCTGAGGTTGACTAATCCGAGCTCATTTATATACTCCTTTTGAATTTCACACTGGATCACCAAGTGCTTCCAAGTCTTACAAGTCGCTCCCATTGGTCAAAAATAATTTTAACACTTACTTGCGAAATCTGGGTTCGACATTTTCTTTAAGCACAGGGACAATCTTTTTTCTATTTGTGAAAAACCAGGATTTCACAGGTCATTGTGAATTTTTGTAAAAGTGAAAAAGGTTGATTTTAATTCATTTCTTATCTTGAACGAAACAAGATAAGGAATTTATTTACAAATTTACACATTTTAAGTTGTCAGTAACTTGTTTCAAAACAATCTACAAAACCTCCTACAGAAGGTAGCTGAAGAGAGTGACAAAAAGGACTACAATTAACTTCAAGAAAAGCCAATGCATGGTCATCAGCAAAAAGAGCAATCCAAAATGCCAAATACAGGTGGGTAATATTAAATCAAGCAGGTACGAAAACTTAAATACATGGGAGTGTTCTAACAGAAGACGGAAAGTGTCACACAGATCCTAAGGCGAATTGGCACGGCAAAGGATGCGTTCCAGAAGCTGAGTAAAGTATTAAGAAACAGGACAATTTCGCTAGAAACAAAGAAGAGAGTACTGGATTGCTATGTGATGTCAGTTCTTCAATATGGTAGTGAATGTTCGACAATATCAAAGATGAAGAAAAAACTTGAAGCAACTGAAATGTGGTTCTACAGAAGGATGCTGTGGATATCATGGACTGAGTATGTGAACAATGACGAGGTGTTGGAAAGAATGGAAACGAAAAGGAAATTAATACATCAGGAAGAGAGAGCTGAAGTTCCTGGAACATAAAATGAGGAAGGAGCGCTTAAAGCATCTGATACTAACAGGCCAGATAGAGGGGAAAAAGACAGAGGAAAGCAACGGATAACATATTTGAAGAACCTAATCAGGTGGATGATAGAACAAGGGTTGCATGGAGAAGGCGTGCTAAAAGCCACCGGGGATAGGGAGATGTGAAAAGCTATGATCGCCTATGTCCTGAAGGGACAAGGCACATAGAATATATATGCCAACTGTTTATAAAAAATGGATATAAAGTGGGGGATCAAATCTATATTATAAGCAATATATAAACTGATCCCTCCTTTATGGCTATGCTATTTTTTTATACATTTATAAAATAGATTTATGGGCTTGAGCTAGTGGATGATGGAACGAGGGTTGCATGGTGTAACAGATGTTACAAGAGAACGAGGGTTGCATGGTGTAACAGATGTTACAAGAGCTACCAGGGATAAGAAAACGTGGAAAGCCATGATCGCCTACGTCCTGAAAGGACAAGGCACATAAAAGAATCAAACATTCAAAGGTTCGTAGTTTCGATGTCAAAAAGAGAAAATGTTCATATTAAATCATTGGACACGAAGTAAATTTATAAAAAAAGCTTCAGTTTGTAAGCCACGTTTTTATTGGTTTAAGTAAATTTTCAGATAGTCTCGCTAAACTTTGTTTTGCTCTTATCTTCAGTCTGGAGCCAATTCTTTTTCTATTAGTCAAAATTTTTCGCACTGGCTCGCAAATTTGAAAACAGTCAAGAAAAGAGGGTTAATTTTGTTTCGTATTCACTACTATGTCGCTTTTGTTTGTCAATATGTTACTTTCTCAACCTCAAATGATGACTCGAAAACAGTGCGACATCTGATGTATCCGTTTTAAATGTTTTTATAGCATTTATGAAATTTTGTACCTTTAATAAAATATTTTTTTAAAATCATGTTAAAAAATAAATCAAATATTTTATTTTTTTATCAATGTTTTCTTTTTTATTATTTCTTTTTAGATTTTCTGAAATGTACTGTCTGGAAAGACAGACTGTCTCTTTTTTGCCAGAGGAAACCGTCAAACCGATGAAAATAAAACCAAAAATTTCCAGATCAATATGATTCTTGCAATGATAATAAATCATCTCACAATGTTATGATAAATAGATATTTTACAAAAGCAAGGTAAAGAATTAAATCAATCATCCGGAATTTCTTGGAATGATACCTTAACTGAAAATTTATGATAAAGAGAGACACAAGGTGTTGCTCTGAAATTACTGCATCCAATATTAAGATGTTGTACCAATGAAATCAAAGGCAGAACTTGGGAGTTTGACAGAGACTCAGTAGTCCGATCAATAAATAATTTCAAGTGTGGCAATAATTTCAGACAAAAAAAAGAAAAGAAAAGAGTAACACTTATATAGCTACAGTTGGAAAAAAACAAACAGCCCCCAGCAAAAAAAAAAAAAAATCTATTTTGTAGCCGACACCTACTCTCGTCTTCGACAACAATCTTATTGTTTTTTTTATGGCTTATCACCCCTTTTGCAGGTTATTTAAAACCAGAAAATACTTTTAGATTATAAGAATCTTTTGAAGATAATTACTTACGATATATGGAGGGTGGGAAGAAAAGGTGTCTTCATAATTTTCGCAAGGCATGTAAGTGAATTTAAAAAGTCCAAATTGGAACTTTTACAATTCCTAGCAATTACAACACTCACCTATTCAAGCATACAGCACATTATATTCCCTAGCAGTCATTTATCTACATACTGACGAGGCTCGCTATTGCTTAACTTTGGTAATCATCCAAGAACCGGTGTTTCAACCATATAACCCTAAGCCACTAATACAGCTCTGAAGAGTCTGGTCTTTAGCACAATATTTGTAATTTTTATGCCCCCGAAAAATTATTTAACGGACATGTATATACCATTTAAACAAATATCTTTAATTATATATATTTAGTGTATCGAGGCAGCAAATAAACATGTAGGTAATATCAGACAAATTTTAGTCAACAATACAATAATCCCTACTCGTACATACATTAAAAAAAACTTCAGATATTGGAGATCTTCTACATTAAATCCAAACAACCCACACTTAATAAAATCACGTTTAAATCTGCTCATAACACATTACATTGCATACTGTCATTTAGCGCTATCACGTGGTGTGACGTCATAGAACCGCATTGCAAATTTGCTAACTGCGTTTGTTATTTTTGGTAACTATTGCCGTTGCCTAGCGAAGTTTTATGTCAACACAAAATAAAATCGTCGCTGATGGTGGATGTTTTTGTGTTACTGTTTTAATAATCTCTCTGACGATGGCTCATGTGACCAGAAAGCTTAGAACCAACTTAAAATTATCCAAGTGTGGGAGAATTTTTGTCTTTATTTTCAACTGAAATTAAAGCCAAAATACGACGTTTAGAACGGCCCATGATTAAACATAATATACATTCATTGTCTCTAATACTTAACAGTATAGGTTTAAAAAAATTATATATATATTTCATGTTATTTTAATTTTGTTTCTTTTGTGTCCCATTAATAAAAGTTGATCCACATTGTGCACAATTGTAATGGTGTTCGCAACAGATGTTTTAAACACTATTTTTTATCCTTCTCAAATTATCAGTTAATTAGATTTGTCGTCGGTGTTCACTCAATATCGATACGATGTATTATTAATTTTCTGTAATAAGATCTTTTTATTTTGTTTGAAATTGATTCACGGAATGTTCTCAATGGGTACACCATAATTTGAATATCTAATTTGTTCATTTAATGAAATCTTCATTTAAATACATTCTTAAAAGTTTTTTTCTTCACGCACAATACAGATTTATTATCTGTATCAATAGTTAATATTTTTTATTGTTGAAATATTAAAAATACATCTAATGCCCATATCATTGTACACAAATACTCTTAGGAAATATGATTCCATTACCTCCCCAGGTATGAATTAAATAATAGAGCTTATATTTAGAAAAATCCTTGTTGCTTTAAAAAATATTTAACTCACTTGGAAATATATCATTCAATCACGACATTGAGTGAATCTAGGCAGCTTTCAAGCTTCACCACTGATTCAGTTTTCAACCAAATTTCTAACAGTTTACAGAGTTAGATAGGACACCTTAGCTACATTTTGGAAAACAATGTTGAATTTTCGTTCAGTAGAAAAAAGTTACATAAGAATATGTGAAGCCCAAAAAGGGTGACTAAGTACATAAGTGAGTGACAAAAGAAATTACCAAACCCACAATATGTGTTCGCTATATCTAAATCTAAACTTATTTATAAATGGAACTTTGTGTGTGTGTGTGTGTATCCGTTACCTATAAACTCCAAAACTGCTGAACCGATTTTCTTGAAAATTTACACAGTTGTACTATAAGTGTCTGCGAGTGTTCTTAGCTAGGTTTTGTGTCGAGGTACATCCGATAAATATCGAAAAAATCGATGTTATAGAATGAGTGGTCCGATTTTAATCAAATTTGATACACTCATAGACGAAGACATAAGAAACGATATTCAGAAGTTTCAAGATTGCAGTTCTTACAATAGTGCAGAAAATCGATAATCTATATATATATATATATATATATATAAAAAAGACAAGATGTTTGTGTTTTTATCTGCCTGTATGTCTATTTTTTCAGGCTTTTTATTTTAGTTTTTGCTTCGGGTTTGGCAAAGCCATGATACCATTTACTCAGAGGACTTATTTAGCCTTCAAAATTCAGTTGACGAAAAAACTTATTTGATATTGATACCAGGAAATCAAAATTTGACTTACATCCATTCATTTTTCATTCAGTCTACGGTTTTGCTTTAACTGGAAACAACTATTACTTTTTAGTCTTTCGTGCCAACGTCCAAAGAGTCTGAGCTCCAGGACTATAGATTAGTTTTAAAGCTTTCATTACACCCGAGCAACGCCGGGCTACACTGCTAGTTAATACATGTTATATTGTTGGTTACATTGGTGTCATCGTTGTTTTGTTTTCTGTGTCTGATCAATCGTGCATCGTGTCGAATCCTAAATAGAAATATTGTAACGGTAGATCTACGCACAATATGACAGTAAAAGGACTCTAAAGCCCAAATCATTTAACCCTCTAGGGCCATTCGTATCATATTTGATACAGTATGAAAACAAGCCTTGAAAGAAATATTTTCCTGAAAAGTTTTTTAAGAGAAATATTTTATAAATTTCAAATGAAAGCAGTACTGACTGCTCAGTCAATGAATACCAAATGTTTCCCTCATAGGGGAAGACACCAAATGTTTCCCTCATAGGGGAAGACACCAAATGTTTCCCTCATAGGGGAAGACACCAAATGTTTCCCTCATAGGGGAAGACACCAAATGTTTCCCTCATAGGGGAAGACACCAAATGTTTCCCTCATAGGGGAAGACACCAAATGTTTCCCTCATAGGGGAAGCACCAAATGAAACCAAATGTTTCCCTCATAGGGGAAGACACCAAATGTTTCCCTCATAGGGGAAGACACCAAATGTTTCCCTCATAGGGGAAGACACCAAATGTTTCCCTCATAGGGGAAGACACCAAATGTTTCCCTCATAGGGGAAGACACCAAATGTTTCCCTCATAGGGGAAGACACCAAATGTTTCCCTCATAGGGGAAGACACCAAATGTTTCCCTCATAGGGGAAGACACCAAATGTTTCCCTCATAGGGGAAGACACCAAATGTTTCCCTCATAGGGGAAGACACCAAATGTTTCCCTCATAGGGGAAGACACCAAATGTTTCCCTCATAGGGGAAGACACCAAATGTTTCCCTCATAGGGGAAGACACCAAATGTTTCCCTCATAGGGGAAGACACCAAATGACCCTCATAAAGGGGAAGCACCAAATGTTTCCCTCATAGGGGAAGACACCAAATGTTTCCCTCATAGGGGAAGACACCAAATGTTTCCCTCATAGGGAAATACTGTACCAAATATGATACGAATGGCCCTAGAGGGTTAATAACAATGTGGATAACAGAATGTAAATAAGGTAAATATTGAAAACCTGTTTGAATTTGCAAGAGACAGATGATAAAAGGAAAACTTATTTTATATTAATTTTGTGAATGCGCATAGTCTTTGTCGACTGCACAGTATAGTAGGGTCAGTTGGGCACTGTCTGTGAGATAAAAAGCACCATGCCGCAATTCACTCAGCCAGAAAATTAGAAACGGCGTACTGTACTGCTTGGCATTCTCACCGGTATCCCCAATATAAACATTTTAGAGTGTTTAGGCGTCAATCGGAGAACAGTTTAGACGACTCGGAAAGGGTTGAATGAGTATATTGTTGAAGGTATTTGGAGTGATGTTAAGCGTTTATTCATTTACCCACAAGGCCGCAGACTTTACACGGAGGCGTACGTCAAGTGCCTTGAAAATGTAGTGCTGCCCTGGGTCAATAGGGTGGCTGTTGAAAGACCCTATGTTAACAGTACTATTCCACACAAGCAGGAGAACCAGTCATAATTGTCAGACAATTTCTACAACCAGACCTTCTCTTAAATATGGTCACCTTGCTCTACAAACTCCTTGATTATGATATGTGGGTCGCATTTGAGCGAGAGACCAACAAAACTCCTTGTAACACCAAAGACGAACGTAAGGTAAGTATTATATTCACCAACTTAAGCAAGGAGACTACTCAAAAGAATTGCGGGAGATTCCGAAGTCGTATTGAAGCCAATAGTGATTTTATTGAATAAATTTACTCTTTAGTATTGCAAGATTTTTTGTGTGATTTTAGCAAATATAGCTTAACAGCTATATAATGAGATGTCAGTGCTATTTCTATTTTGGCGTATTTTATATTGCAATTAATCAAACTGACCAAACCTGAAATTCTAGCTGAAACCGACATTTATCGTACTTAATATAATCCAACTGACCAAATCCCACAAGAAAGCTATATCCAGTCACAATGAATGCTTGCACTCAATGAAAAAACATGCTTTCCCACATCTCTTGCATCTCCATTATACCAAGCTGTCATCCATATAGGTACTGACCAATCTCAATTTTGCTTAACTTTAGTGATTGAATTTGGTGTTTTAATTTGATATAGTCGTAAGCCTGATACTAAACAGGAAAGAAAGATAGAAACATTGCTACTAGCAAAAACGAAAATATTAATAGTTATTCATCTCAGAAATGATATTATGCGAGCTTGTCGTCATTGCTCTTGCAGAATAACATTGCTGCAAGCAAATAGAGAAATGAAATATTAATGGTGACCTATCTAAGAAATGATGTGCTATTTTCTGATAAGAACAAGCATATTCCAAACAGTCACTTGAAAGTGTAGCCAGGAAATAATTTCCGTGCATCAACAGATGCAAAAGCAAATTTTTTTGACAGCAACGTCTTTATCGTTAGTCAGACATTTTTTTTTGCTTCTTTCTCCTCAAAATTTCGTTTTTTTTTCTTGTTTTTGCTTTCTTCCTGCTTCGTTCATTTATTTGTTCCTCTTTTGTTTTCTGTGTTTATCTTTCCTTCTTTCTTCCTGATTTTTCTTGCTTCCCTTTTCTTTCATTCCCGTCTTCCATATTTCCATCTCTTGACTATTCCTTTCTATACTTTCCTTGTTTCCCCCTTTTCTTTCATTCCTATCTTCCATATTTAACCTCTTGAATTTATTCCTTTCTATCCTTTTCTTGTTTCCCCTTTTCTTTCATTCCCGTCTTCCATATTTCCCTCTTGCCTTGATTCCTTTCTATCCTTTTTTTTTTGCTTACCTTTTCTTTCATTCCCGTCTTCCATATTTCCCTCTTGAATTTATTCCTTTCTATCCTTTTGTTTCCCCTTTTCTTTCATTCCCGTCTTCCATATTACCCTCTCTTGCCTTGATTCCTTTCTATCTTTTTTTGCTTACCTTTTCTTTCATTCCCGTCTTCCCTATTTCCATCTCTTGAATTTATTCCTTCCTTTATTCTTTTTCCCCTCATTTTTTCTACAAATTTTCCTACTTTTCTCGTCCCTTTTATGTCTTTATAATTTATTCTTGCCTTCATTCCTTTCCTTCTTTCTCTTCCTACCTACCTTCACTATATCAGTTTTTCTTAACTTCATTCTTGCTTTTTTTTCCGTTTCTTCCAACTTTGGCTTAATCTCTTGTCATAACATAATGCACAGACAATAAAGTCTGTAGGTGATGCACAATGCCTAGACATTACTGCATTATTGAATACTATTGATCAAATATCCATTGCTTGACACACATACGCACAATTGTTCTTGGTCTGGTTCTGTGCAGATAGAATTCTGTTGATAGAAAAACGTTTACATGATTCTAATAGAAACTTTTCCTCCAAATAATTTGCCACGAAAGGGGGGAAACATTTTTTTTGCAAAGGTTAACCCTTTTAGGGAGTATGATTTTATCCCCTATTTTATTTTTTGCTAAGATTCTTTTTCTTTCTAAAGACCAGATTTCAAAGCCGAGATAATTTTCTTTCTCAAAGCAAATCTGGTTACATCAAAGACATTGAAAGTCTCTGCTATTTACTGACAGTTTATCAAGTGTTTCTAACAGCAGCAGCCAATACAATCCGACTCCATGTTGTAAGGGGAAAATTACAAAGCCTTTTACAATGATTGGTATTCAGATTTGATCAAATTTTGTTATAAATCTATTTCAAATGTGAATAAAAAAGGCTTCATAAAGGATGAAAAATGTATAAAGAAAAACCATTATTCAGTCTGTAGATTACAGTGGGAAGGGATTCTGGATTTTTCTTAGCGAAAGACCAAACTAAATTGTGATACTTACTCATGGCTGCTGCATGTAAACACAGTAAAATGGAGTTGAAAGGTCAGTTTATGTATATTTTTTTTAATCATTTCACCTCAAGCAAGGCAGTACCACCACTGATGTACAGAGGGCTACATAAGAGTTAAAGTTTTAGGCAGGAGGAAAATGAAAAGACGAAAAAGTTACAGTGGGTGAAAGAGAAAAGGCAAGAGAAGGATGTGAAGACGGTTGTGAAGGTAGAGAGCGAGGAAAAGAAAATACACGGGGTGATGTAGAAAGGGCTAGAGTCAAGTGGATAAGAGATGGGAATTGACTTTGCATTTAAATTCCTGGAGGTTGTAGCAGTCATGAAAGCAAGTATATGGAAGGGAGTTCCACAGGCGGGAAGCGCAAGAAAAGCTGCTGGAGTAGAATTGTTGGCTGCATTTCTTTGACCTGACTGTAAAAGGGTGGAACCATGTTGCCAGACTGGTCGCCCAAGTAAATTCTGTTGGAGGGGGTACCAGTGACCCAAGTTCACCAGAGCAGAAGCCATGAAAATATTTATCGAAGAGACAGAAGGAAGCCACGTTCCGCCGATGAGAAAGTTGCTGGAGTCGTGCTGGCAGGTCGGGACCAATCACATTAGATTCTCCTTTGGAGCCTGTCGAGAGCACTGAGATGAACAGCAGGGGCGTCTGAAAACAGTATTCCATGCACGGTCGGATGGTTGGTTTAGAAAGATGGTAATAGTGGGAGGGTATGCTTTTTTTATATTTGGGTAAACTAGAAAGTAACCCTCGAGGTAATGTCACAGGTAGTGCCAGAAATGAGTTTGAGACCAAACAAATCTCGGAATGACCATTTTCCCGAGAAACTGCAGGTCTTTTTATTTAAGGAATGTCATAGAATGGATGGACCAGAGTTTTAATGGTAAGAACAAAATGAAAATAAATGTATTCACTTGTGTGAAGGTTTCTTGGAATGTAGGTACCGCCACTCATTTTCGATACCTAAATTTAAATTGAAGTTTTAAAAATAATGTTTACTTGAAGTTTTAATTTTAGTTTTAATTGAAAGCCAAGAGATTAAATTTATTAATTCCAGTAAACAAAATACTCTGGTGTATTTCAAACCGAAATTTTGTAACAGAAACCAATTCTCAGTTTTAAGTCTTTCAATAATAAAATATACCTCGCTGACACATTTTATTCAAATTAGAGAATTTAGACCTATCTTAATCTGATTTGAAACAAGAATTACTTGCTTACTGCCTCAAATGTACTATACAAGTGTTCCTTAATTAGGGTAGCCTTCTTATCGGGGTTATCAACGTCATATCAGAGCCTGCAATTGACATGACAGACGGAAAACTAATTTGACAATCTTAATCGCATGCTTCGTTTTTTTAATTTTTAACTATGTTAAAAATAATTTAATATTTTCAGCAGTTACCCAAAATTTTGTCGAATTTTAGTTAATTTAGCTTTATAGCCTTACGTTTGAAGATGTTTTATGTAAAATAAAAATATAAAACTCTTATAACAGAATGAAATTATATAACGACAGGCATAACTCAATTTATGAAATGTTATGGCATTTATTAATTTTTAATATATATTTTCATTTTCTTTATCAGATATCTCCACAAATTCTGAATTTTATAATTACTGTCTTTAATATATAAAACTTGCTTTAAATTTTGAAGGTGTGATTTGCAAAGCCCATTGAATGTTGAAATATTGGGCATAAAAAACGCGGAAACGAGATGAAGGAATTGTACCCTGCCGAAAATGTTTAGTATTTTTTTTTCCTGTAAGGAGCGCGACCTTTGAAACACGTAACCTTTTAATGATATATATCATGTACAGCCACTTGTAAAAAGAAAACGCGTCATCATACGCACAGAACTAAAATGTTTCAGTTATTTTAAAGATCGATGGGCTAGATTATCTGTATTAAGCTTTTCAATTTTCTATTAGTAAATATAGTTTTCATGCATTAATTTAACATCCTAGCGTTAACGATGAAGGAGAAAATTTTTGAAACCTTATAAATTATTATAATAATAAAGATGAAAACAATTCTTGCAAAAAATTAATTATTTATTTTTCTTCTTTTCAGACTATGATATCCTTAACATATTGTTCATAAAACCAATTAAAAGTTTATCTAAAAAAAATGGCATAGTTTTAATGCATTTTTGTTTTCGCAATTCGGTGTAGATTTTCTAAAAATGAGCTAAATCTTTTTTTTTAATCATTTCACCCCAAGCAAGGCATTCTACTGCCACTGTTGCGCAGGGGGTTACATAAGGGGAAAGTGATGAGAAAGAGTGGTTAGTTATAGGAAATATCAGGAGGAGGGTAAAAGATGGATGGAAATACCGAGAATGGGGGTGGAGTAGATAGAAAAAAAGAGCTTGAGAGAAAGGATGCGAGTTAGTGAGAGAGATGTCTATTGACCTTAGATTTAAATTCCTGGAGATTGTAACTGTCGAGGAGGCAAGTATATCGAAGGGAATTCCACAGGCCGGAAGTGCGTGAAAAGAAGCTGTTAGAATAGAAATTGCTATTACATTTTATCGGCTTCACTCTAAAAGGGTGGGACCTAGTTACTAACCTAGTAGCTCGTGTAAGTTAATACATAGTGGGAACCAGTGATCTAAGTTCATTGCAGTAGAAGCCGTGAAAGTATTTATAAAATAGGTACAGGGAAACCACGTCATGCTGGTGATAATGACTGCAGCCGAGCTGCCAAGTCAGTATCGATCACATTACAGATTGGATTTTGTCAAGAACCTCGAGGTGAATAGCGGGGGTACATGACCAGACGTGGCAGCAGTATTCAATATACGGACGGTTAGTAGATTTATATATGTGCAGGATTATTTCAGACGGGTAAAACTTCCTGGCCCTGCACAGTGAACTGACCTTAGCTGCGGATTTAGCAATGGATTCGATATAGTCATTCCACTTGAGGTCCACTGAGAGTGTGAGGCCAAGGAGGCTTGCCTGTTCCATGCTAATGGGGGATAGAAGCGATTGTCTATAATGGTCAATAGATAGCAGTTTCGTTTTGGAAGCATTCAATTTTACGAGCCACCACGGATTGGAGGCCCTTCTCAAACACGGCAGCGAGGTTCGCTGTGTTAACCTCAGCAGATTTTTAATCGAGGCGAGAGTAAGCGGTGGTGTCGTCAGCGTACATGCCTACTTGGAATCTCATTACATCGGGGAGATCGTTAATGTAGATTAGGAAAAGAAAGAACAGTTGATTAGCATTCCCCAATGACTCCTGAATTTAATTAATATTAGGTTTATGGGGAAAAATCACAAATTTCTATCTATTTCGGGAAATTAATTGGTGGGGGGGTGTTAACATAAAAGAACATTTTTATGAAGATTTTTAAAAAATAATTATTTCAAAATTTATTTCAGTTATTTATGAATAAGTTTCTAAAACTATCATCAAAATTTGACTATTATTTGATTTTTTACAAGAATTTCAAAATTAATGTGTTGTTCACCGGCAAAAAAGTAATATTACGTTTGCCTTTATAAATCTTTGTAAAAATTTCGTCAATCACGGATAAAAGAAAAACATGATTTTCTACCAAAATTTCGAACGTGTTAGAAAGAATTTAGAAAACTTGAAATAAAAGATATTTTGATCTCTCCTCTTAATAACACACATTTTGCTGATAAAACTATTTTTATTTAGTTTGAGGCCCTTTCTCTTTAAACGATGCTGTTTTTCCAGCGATTTACTAGAGATGCCTACTTGGAATGAGAATTCCTCTTAAAATTGTAAAGGGTATTTTTGCGCACTAAAAGCTGTAGAAATGACGGGTCAGAAATTTAAATTTAGATCAAAATGTATAAAAAAAATAAATGAATTCATGAAATGGTAATATTTCTAAAAAATTGAGGGCATTTTTCAAAGGTATTAAGTTAAAAATCAGAACAAAGTAATAAAAAGTGCTTGCTTTTTGTTAATAAGTCTTGGAACACTTAAAAATCCCATTTTATTTTGATATCAATTTGAACCTAATTCTTTTTTCGTTTTATTTAGTAGAATGGCTGACTGAGGCTTTTACGATAATGAAACTTATAATTTTTGGGAAGTAATGGCTATGTGCGTTGTGGTGCAGTGGATATCGACTTGGAAAGATAAATCGGAGAGCCGAGTTCGAATTCCGGTTGAATTCCTTGCATTAACTTAGGCACAAATACCCGTGGGAAAGATTAATCTGTTTCTTCTCTCCAGTTATAGGTTAAATAATAGAACAGATAGGGTTCTGTAGCCTTAGCAGGTAACCAGTATACCGCAGAAAGCAACCTACTGCGGGATAATCTTCTGCCCAGTCAGTCATGTCTCTTTCGAGACATGATCGCCTCAGCGTGTTTCACGTATGGCACAACTGACTGATTGAACAAAGAAAAAAGGTTTAGAAAATTTTATATCACAAGATAGATTGAGGACAAGAGAGACAGAGGAAAATAACGTACAAAAAACCTACCAAGCTTAAGTTAACAGAACACGGTCTGGGAAAGAGCCACCCCACCTAAGTATTAATTAACCCCACCTAAGTATTAAGAGCTATAAAGGACAGGAAATTGTGCAGTCATGATCGCCAACGTTCGAAAGAAAAGAGCAATTTTGTGGTAACTAAAAAGAAAGAAAGTATTGTACTCGCCGAGGGTAAGTCTGGGAGGGGAAGCGTCGTCGTCTAAAATAGTAATTTTTCTCCTGACCGAACCAGGGGATTGACGATTCTTATAGACGCTCTGGCCTCGTCGAATCACATTGAACGAAACCTAGAGATTAAAAGGTGCTACATTCTGTCATACAGCAGTCGTTGAGTAGTAGACTTGCCTCTGCTACTATTGACACTGTCAGCTCTATCTTCGGGCAGGTTCCGACTGGGGAAAGATAGACAAATATTTTTGGCCGAGCTATATGGCCCAGAAGACCCACATTAAAAAGTCCTTGTGTCACATTTTGCCTTAAGTGGGGAAATGACTAAATACTGTCGTTTACAAATCTGTTGTAAAGCTCACTAGTTACGGACAGGTTAAATGAGTGGGACCTTGTTACCAGTGTTTGCACGAGTAAATTAAAAGAAGGTATGAGGAAAGGGAACAGTTAACCCTAAATTTAAAAGTTACAATCGTTGTCAGCAACGTCAGAATTTTCGTTGCAAGCCTTGAAATCGTCTTTCCTTTTCCCCCCTCCCTACTTGTCGGCGAGATAATCCCGACAATTTAAGAACCTTCTTACATAGAGAAAATATTTTGACTTTGGTGAAGTAACATGCTTAACATACTCGACATCAGGAATAGACAGATGAGGTTCCTGGGACACGTAATAAGGAAGGACGGCTTTTGATAGAATTTGATACCCACATGACGGATAGAAGGAAAGAAAGACCGGGCAAAGCAGCGCGAGACATACTTGATAGGCCTGTGTAAATGGATGGCGGAGCGGGGTTTGGGAAAATATTGAGCGCGACAAGGGAGAGGGGCAAGTGGAAGTCCATGATCGCCTACGTCCTAAAGAGACATTGCACATGAAGTGGCAAGAAAGGTCTGAACTGGTGCGAATAGAGCTCATCTGAATATTTTCCATGGAAAAAAGAGTCGAGATAAACTTGTGACGTTCCGTCTGTAGGAAGAGAGATTGCAGTTGTTTAATTTCAAACTATCAAAACTAGAAAGTGAAGATCGAGCAGCCCCAGCCAATATATATAGTCATTTTTTGGTCCTTACGTATTATCGGGAGGACCTTGAACAATTGGTTTGCCGACAGTCGTTTGCCGTTCGTAACTGCCGTCCGTTTCTTCTACTGTTGGGCCAAGGACTTGACCTCAATCAAATGGTGCGAAGAACAACTGGACATGGCCGATAAGACTACAATTGACTGGAATTCGTATATGCGAGAAGCACTGTGGCACTGCACGTCACCATTTGGAGTCGTATTTGGCCGAATTCATGTGGCGGAAGCATGTTGCCTGTACTGATGTCTTTGAGTCACTTTTGGAAGCAATTGCGACGTTCTGGCCTCCGGAATTACAAATGTAATGTTATTTTATTGTTTTAACCGTTTCAATAAATAATTTACTTTAATTTTTGAGTCGTTTTTTTAAAGGTCCTCCCGATAATACGTAAGCACCCATTTTTTTTTACTAACGATCACCTAATACAAAGCCGAAGAGCCATTTAAGGTAGAATTACTGAATGAGGTTGTAATTTTTTTTTATCGTTTCACCCCAAGCAAGGCGGTACCGCCACTGATACACAGGGGTTACATAATAGTAAAAATTTAGACAGGAGAAAAGTGAAGAGAAAGACGAACCATTTACAGGGGGGGTGTCAGAGAAAGGGCAAGACAAGAAACACAGGGGTGAAGACTTACGAAGGTAGAGAGAAAGGAAAAAGAACAAGATATATGGGGTGATGTAGAAAGAACTGGAGTCAAGTAGATAAGAGATGGGAATTGACATTGCGTTTAAATTCCTAGAGGTTGTAGCCATCAGGAAAGCAGGTATATGGAAGGAGTTCCACAAGCGGGAAAAGAAGCTGATGATGTAGAATTGTCGGCTGCATTTGGTAGATCTAACTGTAAATAGACTGGACCTTGGTGCCAGTCTGGTTACACGAGCAATTTAAAAGAGAAGGTAAGTTCAGTTTATGAGTAAAGGTAACAGTTAACCCTAGATTTGAAAGTTACAGTAGTTGTCATTGGGAAAGTGTTGTGGAGCTAATTTCGCCGTGGAGGCTAGTATTTGTGCTAAAGTCGGTCCTAATAGGTTCGACGTACAAAAAGTTAGGAACTTGATATATGTATTACGCAGTGTAATCTTACCAGATCGATGATTACTTTCATATTCGACTAACTGTCGACTATTATCGTCCAACATCGACTCACCCTCGTTCCTCTTACTACTCCTTAAGTTAACTGGGAGAGTCTATTCACAACAGAATAGGCGTGTTTCACCATAACAGAAACCTTCTCAGGAGTGTGTTCCAGAAAGTAGGAATTGTTGGAACGAAGCTTTCCGAGTCGAATTTTTTCTTACTACTGGAATTTGAAGAGAACGGATCAACCCCGTATATGTGACGTTTTGAGTCTTTACTTTGCTTAGAATGAGAGGTGGGGATAATGAATGTAGCTCATCAGAACATTTGCTATGAAAATAGTGATAGATAAATGAATCAGCACAGATGCTAGGCCACAAAAAATCTCCTTAGCCGGTCAAGCATGATCAATACAATGTGGAGAAACAGTAATATGGAATGCTAGAGAAAACAATAACACCAAATTGTAATATGAGGTCTGTTAAAAAAAGTGGTTTCTGAGACGAGGTTTATAAGTTCAAAAAATATCATACACACCAAAAGACCTCCATTTTCTTTAACGGGGGTTCCTATTTTACAGAGATTAATTGATTTAAATAATTCCCTACGGAGTTTAACTTTTAATATATATATATATATATATATCAAAACCTCTGCAAAATTGAATTTGTCGAAGTTTCATAAAATTAAATAAGTGGGTGGTAACAGACGTAAACAAAAATTCAAATAATTTAATCTCTGAATAAGCCGTGAAAGTTTCATGAAAAAAATTTCAGAAGTGTAGGTATAAATTAATATAGAGAATTTTAGCATTTTTCTGCGGTGTAAGAAATTTGAAAATTCTTACAAAATAAAATAACTGTTGAATTTCCCACCCCTTGTAAAAAACAAAAAAACAAATAGAAAACCCATCAGCCATCTTTATTATCATCGCTCACTGTGTGTCCACATCAATAATAACTGGTGGTTTACAATGGAGATGAAATGTCAAATCTTTTCAGTATATTTCATTTTAACAGTGTAGTCTATAGGATCAGCTAAGTGCCATACGTGATACACGCTTGGGGGATCATGTCTCGAAAGACATGACTGACTGGGCAAAAGATTATCCCACAGTAGGTTGTCATAGCTTTCTGTGGTAGACTGGTTGCCAGCCAAGGCTATAGAACCCAATCTGTCCTATTATTTAACCCATAACTGGAGGGAAGAGACGGATTAATATCTTTCCTAAAGGTATTTGTGCGTAAGTGAATGCAAGAAATTCAACAGGAATTTGAACTCGGCTCACCGGTTTCTCGTTCTGAGTAGATATCTACTGCACTACAACACAGATCCAGTCTATAGGATACAAATCCTTTATCATCCAACAATTAACTGAAACGCATGAAGTAAAGTTGCACACACAAAAATGGATCAGAATGACTGAAAACATTTGGGAAAAACCAAGACCAAAGCAAATTCAAAATCATGTGCGAAATTTAATTTTGACAAATAGGAAAAGGATTGAACCCATACAGAAAGAAAATGACGAAGTCATATTTCGCGATCAGATGCTAAGTTTATTTTCTAACCAATGAAAGGAAGCGATTTGCAAAACAGAGAAAAGTTAGCGATCCAGTGTGAAAAGGTGAATCGGTATAAAGAAAGAGGGAAGGAAAGTCAGAATCAGTCAAATGGGAGCAGAGACGACACGAAAGCTGTGACTAAAGAAATTTTAATTCTCGGACCCGGACGTAAAGTCGCGTCACATATTCGTTCTTCACTCATGCTAATTTCTTTCACCTCTTCTTTATCCATAACATTCACGCGGTCGACAAAGACGACTGACAAGATACTCAACTGACTCCTGAATATTAACATCTGATAAGTAGAATTTCTTTTGTTTCACCTTTTTCACTTTCTCGGCAGCCATAAAAAGGAAAGAAACAGACTTTATTCGTAACCTGTTAATCTTTCTACATACATACATACTGCTACTATCAACTATAAGCTCTAGATTTATATAACAGTAGATTCTCTTTGAACATTCAACTCTTACAAATTAATTAACTACGTACATTTTTCTATTTGAACATTTTCTTACAAATTTGTTATTGTTTAGTTAATAAAATTTTACTTTAAGATAGAAGACGAAATATTTTATTCTTCCACATTCCAACATACAACCTATTGATACTTTAAATTGTAGTGACTTCGGTTGTTTTTGGTACAAGACCAATTTGACAAACGTCACCGATACCCCTACAAGTCTTTATTCACTCTTCTTTTTTAATACACATTCTTCATTAAAGTCACACCCCTTTACCATTGAAATTGTTAAATTTAACCGTCTCTTCTACACAGCAGTTTATTTCCTCGCACTTTCTTTGTAACTCCTTACCGTTTACTTGCTTCCCTGATAGCTACAACTCCAATACTTTAAATGCAACATCAATTGCCATCTTCTATGTACTTGGTTCCCATCCGTCTCTTATCTTTTCTTCGACATCTTCTGTATATTTTTCTCTAATTGTAACCCCTCTGTGCACCAGTGGCGGTCCTGCCTTGCTTGGTGTGAAATGATTAGAAAAAAGAACTTAAACCTATCGAGCATCGATATTTGCGTCAACTTGACTTCATGCGTCACTTTCCTCTCAGCTCGAAGCTGTCACGGAAAGTAATTTGTTTTTAACATAATAAAACGAAAAATTAAATGATTATAGGGACACACAAATATAACTTGCCAAACATTATTAATTTAGGCTGTTTACAATATCCTGCTAATCATCACACAAGGATGAAAACAGATTTTTTAGTCTGTCCTCAAGTTTTTGTGAAGAAAGAGCTAAACCAAGAGTTGGAAATCAAAACAGGGCGAATGTGATTTCTTTTGAACTGAACATGTGAGCAACGATGAAGTTTTGGGAGAGAATGGAAACGAAACAGCACTTGATACTTAACTTCAGGAAAAAAACAGCTGAAGTTTTTAGACCATGCAATGAAGAAGAAGGGCTTGGAGAATCTGATACTCACAGAACAATAGAAAATGTCGGATTTCTTCTACCGACTAGTTGGGAAGGAAAAGGGGTTTGATTGCAGCGAATTGTCTTCGGAGTCATTGCTTACCATCAGCGAATTTCTGGCTAAAATTTAGACATTCACTCGAGTCATGGATATGACTCGAAATTGCATCCGGCAGTAAGGCCTCTGACTGGGGGGTTGTAAGGAGCATGAAACCACTCCTTCATTGCTGTTGTTCCCAGGTCCATCCTGACCCGAAGTGGTAAGACCTGTTAGGGTCCCAGCTATGGGCAAATAGTTAACCCCCCAAACTGGGATCAAATCACTATGAAAGTATAAAAATAGACTTTTATAGAAATATATACATAAAAAGACTTGTAAAAAAATGTACATTTTCGAAGAAAAAATATCAACAAAATACTTTGAAGGAAAAAAAATTACGAATACATTTTTGAATACAAAACTAGAAGACATCTTCAGTTTTCTAAAATAATTCTTTCAAAATCTGAATAAGACTTTAAAAGTAATCAAACATTAAAAAACCCTTCAAGTTCACATTTTTGGCATTAAATGACCCATAAAGGTTGATATGCCGTTAAAAAAACTCAATAACTTGAGTAGCGAAATAAACACGTTCGTCTTGTTGACTAGCAAAAAAAAAAAGAATTAAAAAAAAATCATTACATTGAGGGGTGAAAAGTCTTGTTATAAATCTCCCCCACCTACACACACACATATCATGCAAATATGACAAACAAAAAAAAAAGGTGGTCTAGAGGAAAAATTAAATTTTCTGAAATTTGGTTCTACGACTGCCTCATGGACTCCGTCCGGGAAAGTGTAAAATTACAAAAACAATGCATGATATACTTGATGGGCTTGAGCAAATGTATTTCAAAGAAAAGTTTGGAAGTGGGTAACAATAGAAAGTGTGCAAGAGATAGGAAAATGTGGAAGACCATGGTCGCCTTCGTCCTGAAGGGACACGACACGCGGAAATCACTATTATGGCGAACCTGTTTTTTTTTTATCTAGCTGAGAGGAAAGTGACGCACGATGAAGTCAAGTTGACGCAAATATCGATGCTCGATAGGTTTAAGTTGCTCTTTTTTCTAATCATTTCACACCGAGGAAAGCAGGACCGCCACTGGTGCACAGAGGGGTTACAATTAGAGAAAAAAATATACAGAAGATATCGAAGAAAAGATGAGAGACGGATGGGAACCAAGTACATAGAAGATGGCAATTGATGTTGCATTTAAAGTATTGGAGTTGTAGCTATCAGGGAAGCAAGTAAACGGTAAGGAGTTCCACAAAGAAAGTGCGAGAAAATAAACTACTGTGTAGAAGAGGCGGTTAAATTTAACAATTTCAATGGTAAAGGGGTGTGACTTTAATGAAGAAAGTGTATTAAAAAAGAAGAGAGTGAATAAAGACTTGTAGGGGTATCGGTGACGTTTGTCAAATTGGTCTTGTGCCAAAAACAACCGAAGTCACAATTTAAAGTATCACAATTTACAGTCACAATTTAAAGTTGTATGATGGAATGTGGAAGAATAAAATATGGTAAATGGTAAATTTTCGTCACTTTTCCCCTTCAAACTCATTCGAAGGAGCATTATCTCTGTGCAAATGTATATGCCGAACTCAAATCAAGTGTTAGTTAGTGAAGAAACTTTTGTTTTGCTTTGAATGTCCATTAAGAAAACGAACTATATCTCGCACGTTTTCTCTCCCGTAACTCTCATGAAGTCATGTAATTGACTGCAGAATGGCGGACTGCGTAGGGTAATCAAATCTCGCCTGTTTACTTCCGGTTAGGGAAGTAATGCGCTTTTTTTCCAAAAAAACACGCAACCTTCTGCTGAAATTGTGTACCGAAAAAAAAATAAAAAATTAGCGGATTACTTCCCTAACCGGAAGTAAACAGGCGGATGTAAACAGGCCTCCAATTTCGTTCTCTTACGCAGTCCGTCATTCTGCAGTTAATTACATGACTTCATGAGAGTTACGGGAGAGAAAACGTGCGAGATATAGTTCGTTTTTTTTTTTTAATGGACATGTTGATAAAAAAAGTTAGTTTCTTCACTAATTGACACTTGATTTCAGTTCAGCATATACATTTGCACGGAAATAATGCTATTTTGGGTAAGTTTGAAGGGGAACAGCGACGGGAATTAAAACGAAAATTTATCTAAAATATTTCGTCAGTCTCAGTTCGTCTGCAGTTAGCTCAATACCAGTCAAAAGTTATTATACCCACCGACAACTTAGTAGCTTTAGATTTTTCGCGGCCATCTTTAGTAAGTTATGCCAGCATTCCAGTCCGCGTATGCGTTTTTTTCCAAATTACGGAAATATCGTAGCTTTCTCGATCCAAAGCAATATCGGATGGGCCTTTTCATTAGCGTCGTGGCCAGGTATTAAAATCGATAGTAGAATCGTAGTGCTCTACCATCCGTAGCAATATTGTTTAAACATTATTGCTAATTTAGACAAGTGAGCAATAAATTTCATTAAGAACGGGGGAAAAAAATTAGGTAAACAGAAATCATCTGTCAGTATTTTTTTCGTCTGTCGCTGAGAGACAACTGAATTTTGGATCACGGAGGGCAATTACAATTCTCAGAACAAATATTAAGAAAAATATTACGGTCATAATTTCTTGACTTGACAAAGCGTGTTGAAATCGTATGGAGAATAAGAGAAACTTTGGGAAAAAACAGAACAAAGATGAAAGGAAAATTATAACAAATAATGAAACTTTATAGAAATCAAGAATAAGAAGCCGAATTTGTAGCACGGTTTCTGTGTATTTATTCAATAGACATTTGTTCGTTTAACCCTAAAGACAGCGTGAATGGCGGAAATGTCTTATCTCACTGCTTAAATTCAGAAGAATAAAATTAAAACATACATGGAAATAAGACGAAAAGTGTCTTAAACTGTAAATTAAAATAATTTATTTTTGTCTGTGTATTTTAGTTATAGGTGTTGTAAAGTTGCACGTAATGGAGGAAGAAAGTCACTTCGTTTAGTCGAGAAGATAAATGGACGTCGTGACAATATGAGGTTCGCTAGCTAAGAGTGAGTTACTTTTTTTTTTGGCGCGAAGAATCCTTTTCTCATGCGGAAAGTTTTCCGCTGCATGCTGGGAGAATTTTTATTATTTAGATTTGATTTTTATTATGTTAATTATTATTATTATTTGTTAATAGTAATGTCCCTACAGATCAACTATACTTGGATTCAGTGAAAAATACTTTTTTACGCTTCCTGCCGTGAAAATTATTGCAAATAAGAAGTGTCGTTCAAAAATCTGCTACAATGGATTCATGTATACCAAATATACTCGCAAAACCATTTTTTAGCCGAAATTGTAACTATTATCTACAACGGAGAAATGTACTACTTACCTGTGTAAGTGGTTATATAAGGACTTTGTCGCAAGAGTCTAACAAAGATCAGGTTCGCTTGTATCAGGAAAAGAATAACGATTCAGAAAATGACAGAAGCAGCCGAAAATGAGGCAATATAGTTGGGAGGAAATTTGTTATTCTTGAATTAAAATTATTTACTTTCTCTATTTGCGCCAATAAAATCAAAGAAAAAGAACCAAATCTTGCAGATAATTAGTAATAAAATATACTTACTAGCACCTTTCTCAGCTAACTCCTCGAAAAAAGGCGCCAATTCGGCGTGACAGCTTAAATAAAGTTTAACAGAGAGCGGTTGATCAATCTCGAGAGGCCATTGGTTGACGGTGATGTCACTAACAGACAACAAGTTTGGAACAACCAATCAGCCAAAAGTTGAAACGGAATCATTTTTTTTTTTTTTTTTTTTTTTTCCGATTTTATAAATATCTATTTCATGGTAAATATTCACGGGGGCAATTGTTAATTTCTGTTACTCGTATCACTCCCTACAAAAACGAAAATATACAACGAGTCAGCACTTAACAGAGAAATTGTGCTATTTTCGTGTCTACAGTTCGAGAGAAAACTTGTAATCAATGACCAGTCAGATAAATTGGAACAAATACGACACATATACTTCGAAAATAGTCTGTTGAAATTTCTAATGATCATAATGAGGAAAGAAAGCTAAGAAAATTTGACCATCACGGGACATATTGAAAGCGAGAGAGACAGATGAAAGTAGTGAATAACCTATCTAAAATGTTTATGTAAATGGTCGGCAGAACAGGGATTAGACGAAATAGAAAAAATACAAACGTTAAAGGCTAGAAAGGCCAGGAAGTTGTGGAGAGCCACGGATAGACACGGTAGATAGAAAAAGTAGTTCGAAAGAGAAGCATGAATTCGACGTCTGGGTGATAAGAAAAATATTTGTACGATTTTTCAGTGTACGTTTCTTCTTCAATATGATGTCTCCCTTCAGAGAGTTGGCGGTTATGGCCCTCCACAGCAACCTATCTCTTGTAGCTTTCAACATTCTTTCTCTTGTTAACCCTCTCAAACATTGCTCTGTCATCCATTTGCTCAAGCCCATCAAGTATGTCATGTATTGTTTTCCCCGTCCCTCTTTCCCTCTATCTGTTCCGTGAGTATCAGATTCTCCAAGCTCTCTTTCCTCATTAGGTGTCCCAGAAGCTTCAGGTGTCTTTTCTTGATGTTAGGTACAAATTGCCTTTTTGTTTCCATCTTCTCCAAAATCTCGTTGTTGCTAACATGTTACATCCATGGTATCCTCAGTATTCTTCTGTAGAACCACATTTTGGTTGCTTCAAGTCTTTCCTTTATCTTTGAGGTTATAATCCAGCATTCACTGCCATAGGGTGGATAGATATTATATAACAATCTAGTACTTTTTTCTTTCTTTCCAATGAAATCTTCCTATCTCTCAATCCAGCTTTTGGAATACATCCTTGGCCATACCAATAAGCCTTTGGATTTCAATGTCACATTTTCCGTCCCCTGTTAGAAAACTTCCCAGGTATTTAAATTTTTGTACTTGGTAGATTTTAGTCAGTCGTTGGGCTAAAAGATTGGGCATTGCTGACTGGCCCTCCTCCATTTCATGCCTTGTGCCATATTTTATTATTTGTATTATTTTTTTTTTCAAATAAATATTTGGAAGAGATTGTAGAGGTGATGAACAAGGTCTCTTCTGCCTTGATTGGGTGAAATGGAGAAAGGGTTTTGATTGTGAAAGACCCGAAGAACATCCCCTCCCATTACTCAGATGGTCTTGGTTATAAAACACCACTGACATCAACTCCTTTCATTTTTCAACATTAGCACTGCATTGTGCATAATTATATATATATGTGTAATTATTTATTTGGATAGCAATCTCTCTTTTATACAAGCTTCATTCACAATGACTGACATGGTTCTGTGGTAAAGTTTTTTATTTAACTTTTCTTGTGCTTTTATAATTTTCTTCTTTTCATGATACACACACACACACATATATTGTGTGTATTTTGGCAGCATTTTTTTATTAATACAGGTTTCATTGAATAATATAGACAAGTTCTGTCTATTTATTTTGTGTAAGATCCGTTCGTATGATCGGATTAGCTTGATAGTGTTGTCATGGAAAGACGACAAGAAATTGCAATAATTGTTGATTGTTTTATCAGGTCTGAGCTTTCGGCTTACATAAGCCATTATCAAAGGATGAATATTTAATGTTCAGTGAACATTGTTAATAATAATTTAAATATTGTATGTTCACTGAACATTAAATGTTCATCCTTTGATAATGGCTTATGTAAGCCGAAAGCTCAGACCTGATAAAAAAATCAACAATTATTGCAATTTCTTGTCGTCTTTCCATGACAACACTATCAAGCTAATCAGATCATACGAACGGATCTTACACAAAATAAATAGACAGAACTTGTCTATATTATTAAAAAAAAAAAAAATATATATATATGTGTGTGTGTGTGCATATATAATTGTGTATTTGGGTAGCAATCTCTCTTTTATACAAGCTTCATTCACAATGACTGACATGGTTCTGTGGTTAATTGTTTTATTTAAATTTTCTTGTACTTTTATAATTTTCTTCTTTTCATAATCCACTAGCAGTGTTGCTCGGGTGTAATGAAAGCTTTAAAACTAATCCATGGTCCTGGAGCTCAGACTAAAGAATATTTGTGTGAAGTTTGATGAGATTCGGATAAAAATTGTGGATTTGTATAAAGGACATACAGACAGATAAACAGACACACACACACAAACATCTTGCCTTTTATATATATATATATATATATATAATCAATTTTCTGCACTATTGTAAGAACTGCAACCTTGAAACTTCTGAATATCGTTTCTTATGTCTTTGTCTATGAGTGTATCAAATTTGATTAAAATCAAACCACTCCTTCTATAACCCGATTTTTTCGATTTTCGATATTTATCAGGGGTACCTTGACACCAAACCTAGCTAAGAACACTCGCAGACACTTATAGTACAACTGTGTAAATTTTCAAGAAAATCGGTTCAGCCGTTTTGTAGTCTATAGGTAATGGATACACACACACAGACAAAGTTCCATTTATAAATAAGTTTATATATATATATATATATATATATATATATATAAAATTGTATATTTAGGTAGCAAACTCTCTTTTATACAAGTTTCATTCAAAACGACTGACATGGTACTGTGATTAAGTTTTTTATTTATCTTTCCTTGTGCTTTTCTGGGTGTAAATTATGTAACTTAATTAGGTTTCATTCCAATAGACATGCAGACCTACCAAACTATAACCGCATCATACTTTTTCATAATACAAATATCAACATGTAAAAAAAATGACTAAAAATAACGGAAGCATTGTTAAAAGAAGTAGTATGCCGGATCCTGAGCCACTCATGAATAAAAACAAAATGACAAAGTTGACTCAACAACCAAATAAGCACCATAAATAGTCCCCGACAGATACAAAATCACAAGTAGAGATCTCAAAACCAAAATCAGTACGATCTTCCATTTTGGCAGCAAAATTGGAGTAATAACTTACACAAACTCTTCTCAATAAAACCCAAATATAGGGGAATAGAAACCAGTCTTCAGTAAGGAACAAGTTACTATATACCAATTACATTTTAGTCACACAAAACTAACCCATGCCTTTTTTTACTTTAACAAGAATACTAGCCAGATTGTTTGGCATTTCAAACACCCTCATCTGCTAAACATTCTAATAGGATGCTGTGATCTTGCTGTTATCAGACAACGCTTATTTCACCACACATAACATGAGAGATATATTCAAAAATGTCACTAGAGATGATATTTTGTCCTTTCTGAAAGAAATATAATTATAACAAAAAATATAACAGTCAACTTGAACTTTACCTGTGAAACTTACCCCTCAAAGCGATTCCCAATCCATTTAACAACAAACGACTTCAGACAACTTATTGTCAAAATAAAAAAAAATCCTTTAAAAAAAATTGACCATCATGAATTCATTATGTGAAGAAGAATCATTATTGGAAATGATTTGGTTCGATATATGAATTGATCATGTGTAGAAAATAATTATTAGGCACTGATGTTATTGGACCAGCAAATTCATCAAGTGAGTGAGAATCATTATTAGGCAACAATTTTGTTTGACAAGTAAATTGATCTTGCAAGGAAGAATTATTATTTGGCACTGATTTGATTGGAAAAGTCAATTTGTCATTTGAAAAACAATTATTAATGTGTACTGATCATATGAGGAATAATCCTTATTATGCACTGATTTAATTTAACAAGAGAATTTATTATGTTACAAAGAATCATTATTAGACACCAATTTTATTGGATAAGTGAATTGACCATGTGATGAAGAATCATTATTAATCATTGCTTTGATTAGACAAGTGAATTTATCACCTGAAGACAAATCATTGTTAGGCACTGATTTGGTTAGGCAAAGGAATTGTTCATGTGAAAAAGAATCATTATTAGGCACTGATTTGGTTAGGCAAGGGAATTGTTCATGTGAGACAGAATCATTATTAGGCACTGATTTGGTTTGGCAAGGGAATTGTTCATGTGAGACAGAATCATTATTAGGCACTGATTTGGTTAGGCAAGGGAATTGTTCATGTGAGACAGAATCATTATTAGGCACTGATTTGGTTAGGCAAGGGAATTGTTCATGTGAGAAAGAATCATTATTAGGCACTGATTTGGTTAGGCAAGGGAATTGTTCATGTGAGACAGAATCATTATTAGGCACTGATTTGGTTTGGCAAGGGAATTGTTCATGTGAGACAGAATCATTATTAGGCACTGATTTGGTTAGGTAAGGGAATTTTTCATGTGAGAAAGAATCATTATTAGGCACTGATTTGGTTAGGCAAGGGAATTGTTCATGTGAAAAAGAATCATTATTAGGCACTGATTTGGTTAGGCAAGGGAATTGTTCATGTGAAAAAGAATCGTTATTAGGCACTGATTTAGTTAGGCAAGGGAATTGTTCATGTGAGAAAGAATCATTATTAGGCACTGATTTGGTTAGGCAAGGGAATTGTTCATGTGAAAAAGAATCGTTATTAGGCACTGATTTGGTTAGGCAAGGGAATTGTTCATGTGAGAAAGAATCATTATTAGGCACTGATTTGGTTTGGCAAGGGAATTGTTCATGTGAGACAGAATCATTATTAGGCACTGATTTGGTTAGGCAAGGGGAATTGTTCATGTGAAAAAGAATCATTATTAGGCACTGATTTGGTTAGGCTTAGGGAATTGTTCATGTGAGACAGAATCATTATTAGGCACTGATTTGGTTTGGCAAGGGAATTGTTCATGTGAGACAGAATCATTATTAGGCACTGATTTGGTTTGGCAAGGGAATTGTTCATGTGAGACAGAATCATTATTAGGCACTGATTTGGTTAGGCAAGGGAATTGTTCATGTGAGACAGAATCATTATTAGGCACTGATTTGGTTAGGCAAGGGAATTGTTCATGTGAGAAAGAATCATTATTAGGCACTGATTTGGTTAGGCAGAATTGTTCATGTGAGACAGAATCATTATTAGGCACTGATTTGGTTTGGCAAGGGAATTGTTCATGTGAGACAGAATCATTATTAGGCACTGATTTGGTTTGGCAAGGGAATTGTTCATGTGAGACAGAATCATTATTGGGCATGGTTGGTTAGGCAAGGGAATTGTTCATGTGAGACAGAATCATTATTAGGCACTGATTTGGTTAGGCAAGGGGAATTGTTCATGTGAGAAAGAGTCATTGTAGGCACTGATTTGGTTAGGCAAGGGGAATTGTTCATGTGAGACAGAATCATTATTAGGCACTGATTTGGTTTGGCAAGGGAATTGTTCTGTGAGACAGAATCATTATTAGGCACTGATTTGGTTAGGCAAGGGAATTGTTCATGTGAGACAGAATCATTATTAGGCACTGATTTGGTTTGGCAAGGGAATTGTTCATGTGAGACAGAATCATTATTAGGCACTGATTTGGTTGGCAAGGGAATTGTTCATGGGAACAGAATCATTATTAGGCACTGATTTGGTTAGGCAAGGGAATTGTTCATGTGAGACAGAATCATTATTAGGCACTGATTTGGTTAGGCAAGGGAATTGTTCATGTGAGAAAGAATCATTATTAGGCACTGATTTGGTTAGGCAAGGGAATTGTTCATGTGAGACAGAATCATTATTAGGCTGGTTGGTTTGGCAAGGGAATTGTTCATGTGAGACAGAATCATTATTAGGCACTGATTTGGTTAGGCAAGGGAATTGTTCATGTGAGACAGAATCATTATTAGGCCTTGATTTGGTTTGGCAAAGGGAATTGTTCATGTGAGACAGAATCATTATTAGGCACTGATTTGGTTAGGCAAGGGAATTGTTCATGTGAAAAGAATCATTATTAGGCACTGATTTGGTTAGGCAAGGGAATTGTTCATGTGAGAAAGAATCATTATTAGGCACTGATTTGGTTAGGCAAGGGGAATTGTTCATGTGAGAAAGAATCATTATTAGGCACTGATTTGGTTAGGCAAAGGAATTGTTCATGTGAGACAGAATCATTATTAGGCACTGATTTGGTTAGGCAAGGGAATTGTTCATGTGAAAGAATCATTATTAGGCACTGATTTGGTTAGGCAGGGAATTGTTCATGTAGAAAGAATCATTATTAGGCACTGATTTGATTTGGCAAGGGAATTGTTCATGTGAGACAGAATCATTATTAGGCACTGATTTGGTTAGGCAAGGGAATTGTTCATGTGAGACAGAATCATTATTAGGCACTGATTTGATTTGCTTGAGGAATTGTTCATGTGAGACAGAATCATTATTAGGCACTGATTTGGTTAGGCAAGGGAATTGTTCATGTGAAAAAGAATCATTATTAGGCACTGATTTGGTTAGGCAAGAAATTGTTCATGTGAAGAATCATTATTAGGCACTGATTTGGTTAGGCAAAGGAATTGTTCATGTGAGAAAGAATCATTATTAGGCACTGATTTGGTTAGGCAAGGAATTGTTCATGTGAAAAGAATCATTGGCCAAGGCACTGATTTGGTTAGGCAAGGAATTGTTCATGTGAAGAATCATTATTAGGCACTGATTTGGTTTGGCAAGGGAATTGTTCATGTGAGACAGAATCATTATTAGACACTGATTTGGTTTGGCAAGGGAATTGTTCATGTGAGATAGAATCATTATTAGGCACTGATTTGGTTAGGCAGGGAATTGTTCATGTGAGACAGAATCATTATTAGGCACTGATTTGGACAGGCAAGGGGAATTGTTCATGTGAGACAGAATCATTATTAGGCACTGATTTGGTTAAGCCAGGGAATTGTTCATGTGAAAAAGAATCATTATTAGGCACTGATTTGGTTAGGCAAGAGATTGTTCATGTGAGACAGAATCATTATTAGGCACTGATTTGGTTTAGGCAGGGAATTGTTCATGTGAAAAGAATCATTATTAGGCACTGATTTGGTTAGGCAAGGGAATTGTTCATGTGAGAAAGAATCATTATTAGGCACTGATTTGGTTAGGCAAGGGAATTGTTCATGTGAGAAAGAATCATTATTAGGCACTGATTTGGTTAGAGCAGGGAATTGTTCTGTAGAGAAAGAAGAATCATTGTAGGCACTGATTTGGTTAGGCAGGGGGTGTTCATGTGAGAAAGAATCATTATTAGGCACTGATTTGGTTAGGCAAGGGGTGTGTGTGAGAAAGAATCATTATTAGGCACTGATTTGGTTAGGCAAGGGAATTGTTCATGTGAGAAAGTCATTATTAGGCACTGATTTGGTTGAGCAAGTGAATTATTTATGTGAGAAAGAATAATTAAGCACTGATTTGTTTGGACAACTGAATACATAATCTGAAGAATCATTATTAGACATTGATTTGATCAGATTAGTCCACCGATCATGTGTGGAATAATCCTTATTATACACTGATTTGATTTGACAAGAGAATTTATTATGTGAGGGAAAATTATTATTAGACACCAACTTTATTGGATAAGTGAATTGACAATATGGAGATCAAACAAGTGAATTCATTTCATCATCTGAAGAAGAATCATTATTAGACATTGATTTGGTTGCATTAGTGCACTGTTCAGGTGAGAATAATCATTATTATGCACTGACTTGATTTGACAAGAGAAATTATTCTGTAAATAAGAATCATTATTAGACACTGATTTGGTTAGACACATGAATTTATTTGATTTGAAAAAATGCTTCTTGTAAATGGAAGAATTTTAAAGCATACAATAACTGAAAAGAGTGATATTTTTTGTTCTTACACCAGATAAAAGTGGCGGATATATCATCAATATAACACAAATTATTATTATTTCCCATTCAAAATCTGAGATGTTAATCCCAAATTCAGTAATTCATCAGAAATAAAACATATGATTAAAGCCAACATGTGGTTTGAAATATAGCAGGAAAATAATGATAAATATTTTCTCAAGCGGACATTAAATATGCAGACACTTCTTCTTTAGCCAATCAAATCACTCCTGCCTTTGCACTTTGAGGCGGATTTACTTTCTTCCCTTAGTTTAACCAATGAATTAGTAATATTTCTAGTGACATCATTTCTTTTTGTCTTCTTCCCTTAACGTCATTTATTTTTCAGATTTTAAAATCTGTTCTTAGCAAATTCGATAATTTGTGAATTTTAATCTTATTTGGCCTCATCAAAAACTTTTTTAAAATTGTTGAAACAATGTTTTTACTACAGCTTATTTTCCGGCTTCACCAGCTGCAAGGCTTCTGGTTTGTCACACAATGGCTGTCAATGTGATGACCCTGACTGACCTGCTGTTTACACCTACAATGTTTTTCAATTCACTTCACCAGTTTCTAAGATTTTCACATTTCATTAGCTGCGTTCATATTGCAACCGATAATAAACAATTTTATTATCTATTAGGCTTCTTTTTCTCTCTACTCATATTGGAACAAATAATTGGCACAATTAATAATACCACTAATAATAATTTCTTTCGCTCCGTTGTGATACAATAGTGTTATATTTTTCTGCATGCAAAAATAGTGCTATATATATATATATATTTCAAGAAGTAGTAGGAGGATTTGAACAATTATTAAGTAAATCATCGAGCTTTATATTCGACCTCAACAGAATGCAGAAAGCACTGGACGGCCGTTTCGTCCTATATTTGGGACTCATCAGCAGTGCGCATCCACTACCAGGAATCGAACCCAGACAGTCTTGGTTATTAAGCTGATGTTATACCGACTGCACCATGGGCCCTGGCGACGAAGAGGTAACGAATTAAGCTCGATGAAGTGCGCCGCTCATCACGAATTCCGTGGTGGAACCAATCCAAGCTCCTTTACCCATAGGATAGTGCCTCCCCAAGCAACGACTTCCGCAACCAAGCCGCTAAATCCATAGCGTGTTTCGTGGTTGAAGCACAGAGATATAATTCAAGAAGTAGTAGGAGGATTTGAACAATTATTAAGTAAATCATCGACTGTTAGTCGGTATAACATCAGCTTAATAACCAAGACTGTCTGGGTTCGATTCCTGGTAGTGGATGCGCACTGCTGATGAGTCCCAAATATAGGACGAAACGGCCGTCCAGTGCTTTCTGCATTCTGTTGAGGTCGAATATAAAGCTCGATGATTTACTTAATATATATATATATATATATATATATATATATATATAGGGTATGCAATGGATAAATTGTTGTATAAATTATACAAAATGAAAATAATACTGACATTTTAACAAATATTTACCAAAATTATACAAAAATATCTTAAAAAACTAAAGTTTAAATTCATTCAATAAAATTGCCATTGGCTTCAACCACGACCACCAGACAACATCGGAATTTCTTGCAACTCCTCTGGACAGTCTCTTTTAAGTTGGTGAATGCGATCTTAATCTTTGCCTTCAGTTCATCGTTGGTGATACATAGAAACTTTTGGCCTCTTGTTCAACTGTGCCCACACATCATTATCAATGATGTTGCACTTTGGGGAGTTAAGTTGCCAGATATAAGAGGTGATGGGGTCGAAAAATTGTCTGACAGCAATGACTGGGTTTTTTTGTTTGTATGGCAGGGCGCAGTGTACTTTGCTAGATATAGGGTCTTCTAGCAGCTACTCTCTTGACCCAGAGTAGCACTACCTTTTCAAGAAATTTTATGTAGATCTCCATGAGTTTTGTGGCCTTCACTGAGATTCCAGAGTTTTTTTCTTATCAGAACGATCAGAATGATTTTTCTGAGTGCAATCACTATTAGACTGATCAAACGCCTTCCGAATCCTCTTCACTGTCCTCAGATTGACTCCCAAACACTCTGAAATGTTGATATTACAGCATCTAACATGAATGCCACAGAGTACAGCATGCCGTTTCTATATTTCTGGTGAACTAAATTACATCATTGTCGTCTTTTCTTTCTCAGAGACGGTGCCCAACTGACCCAACTATACTGGGCATTTGGGGAAAATAAAAAACAATGTGCATGCGCAAGATAAAAAAACAAAATAGTGACAATTTACTCATCGCATCTTGCATATATATATATATATATATATATATATATATATATATAGCAGGATAGATGATTAATTGAGACTACCAGGAGCTGTAAGATTAGATGTGCGGATGGTATAATGGATAATAGATGGGAATAGGAATCAGCGAGTCAAGTTCCAATTTCACTCATGTTCGTTATGTTCACTTACGTGTATATCCCCTTGGGAATGGTATGAATCCACTTCTTGAACCCTCGCTATGGGCTAATTAGTAGGACTTATATCAGTAAATCATTATTATCCTCTAAATCTGTTATAACGTAAAATATTTTCTGGGTTCAAATAACCTGCGAAAGGTTACTAAACCGCAGAAACCAAATCAATCAATCAATCAATCAATCAATCAATATATAGGATAAAGTATAGTTTTAAGGTATGCTATATTTATGGGTAAAAGTGCTCAATATCAGTGATAGAACATATGTGGCCATGAAGTCTGAAGATTATGTTATTAAACAAAATTTCTTCCAATAGAATGATCGATAGTTATTTAAATTAATAATTATTGTATCAGAAATAATTTAAATCTCCAATACTTATCAGAAACCATCTCATATTACTCAGACAAGAAGGCTTCTTCTTTGTCTTGCCGAGAGATGAATCACAAAATGACTTCTGATACTACTATACAAACATATACGTAATACATATATTCAGAGTAGTGTAGTCAGTCAGTTAAGTGCCATACGTGATACACGCTTGGGCGATCATGTCTCGAAAGAGACATGACTGACTGGGCACAAGATTATCCCGCAGTAGGTTGCCATTGCTTTCTGCGGTAGACTGGTTGCCGACCAAGGCTATAGAACCCAATCTGTCCTGCTATTTAACCCATAACTGGAAGGAATAGACGGATTAATACCTTTCCCAAGGGTATTTGCGCGTAAGTGAATACAATGGATTCAACTGGAATTCGAACTCGGCTCCCCGGCTTCTCGTTCCAAGCCGATATCCACTGTACCACAACGCACATCCTATTAGTATTGTACAATGGCATAAAAATCCTAGGCATGCAATGAGGTCGTTTTAAAAAAAATAGTTTCACCTCAAGCAACGCGGTAATTCTACATGTACGCAGGGTGTTACAGTGAGTGAAAGTGAAAAAAAAAAACAACAAAAAAACTGAATATGTGGAGGATTGATAAAGGACAAAGGATAAATGAGATGCAAAAATATCGAAGATGGCGATGAACGTTCCATTTATATTTTTGAAGATTGTAAAAAAAAATCTCAATAGAAACGAAGAAAAGAGTGCTAGACTGCTACGTGATGTCAGTTCTTCAATACGGCTGTGAATGCTGGACAATATCATCGAAAATGAGTACAAAACTGGAAGCGGCCGAAATGTGGTTCTACAGAAGGATGCTACGGATATCGTGGACTGAGCATGCAAGCAACTATGAGGTGTTGGAAAGAATGGACATAAAGTGGGGGATCAGTTCCATATTACAATCAATATATAAACTGACCCCTCATTTTGTGGTCAGAGCAGTTTCTATACATTCATATTCCTGTGATCTAAAGGCACAAGCATTCATTCCAGGAGCTAAGAAGAGTATTAAGAAACAGAACAATTTCACTAGAAACAAAGAAAAGAGTGATGGACTGCAACGACGAGGTGTTAGAAAGAATGGCAACAAAAAGGAAATTGATGCTGAGCATCAGGAAGAGACAACTGAAGTTCCTGGGACATGCAATGAGGAAGGAGAGCCTGGAGAACCTGATACTGACTGGACAGATAGAAGGAAGGAGAGACAGAGGAAGGCAGCGGATAACATATTTGCAGGGTCTGATCAGGTGGATGACGGAACGGGGGTTGCCAGGAGCAACAGGAGCAAACATACTAAGAGCCACAAGGAATAGGGGGACGTGGAGAACCATGATCGCCTACGTCCTGAAGGGACAGGGCACATAGAAGAAGAAGAAGTTATCAAGTAAGCAAGTACATGGAAGGGAGTTCCACTGTATAGAAGTAAGAGAAAAAGAAACTGTTTTAGTAGAAGAGACAGATTCCTGTTTCTATTCCAACAGTAAACGGGTTGGACATCGATACCAAACGCATAAATCTATTAAATGGTAAAATAAATTTAATGACTATCAGTTATTGTTCGAGTGTCCAGTGTGGATATTTTCTAAAATTTGGTAAGTCTAAGAAAAGTAAAATTCAAATTTCAAACGTCAGCTGCTTCAGGAAACATGAGAAAGTCTTCGGGAGTAAAACCTGGGGAGAGAATCTGGAACTATGTACTTAAATACGAGTATCGGTAAAAACAATGTTCAAAATAATTCATTACAAATTGTCGATTGCTTATAACCAAGTTTCGTTAAACTTCGTTAATTTCCGTAATATATATATATATATATATATATATATACAGAGCAGGATAGATGATTAATTGAAACTACCAGGAGCTGTAAGATTGGATGTGCGGATGGTGTAATAGATAATAGATGGGAATAGGAATCAGAGAGTCAAGTTCCAATTTCACTCATGCTCGTTATGTTCACTTACGTGCATATAGCCTTGGGAATGGTTGTCTCTCGTGTTGTAGTGCACGTCACTGCATCAGCTCAGATGACATCCACGGTCGGCTGTATGCGAATACACAGGCATTAGCTCCGTTTCACAGATTCGCCTCAATAACCACTACTAGGACCGTGATCGCCGTCAACATAAAACATTAGCGACAAAAAATTTTGAAGACACTTATTGGGCCGGGAAGAAGAAACACAAAAGGTACTGTTTCTCACTTAGTCAGCAATGTCTTTCTGTTACAAGAAAGCAAACTTTGTCTAACTCACTTCTCACTAAGTTCCGGCCAAGGAAAACAAACCCTTACGCACTCACTGCCTGGTTGTTTCATTTAATTTCCCTTCACTTACTGTCCGATTAATTATATCAAAACTGCCTGAGGGACCCACTACCACTTTCCGTCCACTCGTGTTCCACAAACTGGAAACGGCAACTACCCAGACAGTGGGATCCTACCTTTTACGGCTATGGAAAAGCAGTAGCAAAATGTTCGACAATTCAACAGTGGGCTAGAGACAATATTCCTGAAAAACCCTGGTCAGTAAAATGAGTTAAAAGGAAAAGCATTCTGTTTATTTATCAACTAAGGATGTATAAGAAATCGTATTGCTACACTTGTATATATACAATGTAATCTATGGTATTAGTGCTATAATATTTTAAATTTGATTACTAAATTTATTTAAATTTAATTTTTTCTTTTAAGATAATTCAGAGACTCCATGATGGCAAATAATTTAAATTAGGTACATTCACTATTTCGCAGGAAATACAGGATAGCGTAATGCAAAAGGCCACAAAACTTAAAGTTTTATCGTCAAAATGTTCATGCAATTGTTAAGATGAAAGACCCAATTTTTTAAAATTATTCTTTTAAATTTGTTATCCTTTTTAACACGCTCGAAATTTTGGCTAAAATCTTGTTTTGTTTACGTCATCGTAACTTTTAACATAGATTTTTTTTGCACGTTTTTTTTTCATAGAAAGCACATTTATTTGGAAATTCTTGTAAAACTCAAATAATTGTCCGATTTTAAAGAAATTTTCAGGACTTATTCGGAAATGAATGAAATTATTTTTGAAATGTTTCTTTTTTAGAAAATATTATAAAATTATTTTTTAAATGTGTTACCCTCCACTTATTAATTTCATGAAATTTCGCACATCACCTTCGTGTTCCGTGACAATTTTTTGTTGTTGTTGAAAGTAAGAGTCTTTGAAGATTACGAATCACCTACTTTCTTTTTTTTCAATTTGTAACCTTTAACTGAAAATTTGCTCTGAATTGAAAAATAACAAATCCAATAAAACTATGACATTACTTAATTAGAAAAGCTTCTAAAACCAAATCTGCTGCCATGAAAGTCGGCTCTCTGTGCAGGGTCCGGAAGTTTTTCCCACCTGAATCTATTCTGTACATATAAAAATCTACCATCCGCCCGTGTATTGAATATTGCTGCCATATCTGGTCGGGTGCCCCTGCTGCTCTCCTTGGGCTTCTTGACAAAATACAAAGGAGAATCTGTAACGTGGTTGATACTGACTTGGCAGACCGGCTGCAACCACTCTCTCACCGGCGTGATGTGGCTTCCCTGTGCCTCTTCTACAAGTACTTTCATGGCTTCTGCTCCGATGAGCTTAGATCTCTGGTGCCACCTAAGCACGAATTTTCACGAGATACTAGATTAGCAACTAGGTCCCACCCTTTTACAGTTAAACAAATAAGATGTAACCGTAAATTCTACTCCAACAGCTTCTTTTCTCGCGCTTCCCGCCTGTGGAACTCCCTTCCACAAGTCTGCTTTCCTGACAGCTACAATCTCCAGGTGTTTAAATGTAGGGTCAATAGACACCTCCTATCACACTAACTCCCAATTATTCTCAGAACACTCTTATCTACCCAACCCTCATTCTCGGTATCCTTACCCGCCTATCACCCACCCTCTGACATTTCCTATATTTAATCATCCTTTCTCCACTCTATGTAGCCCCCTGCGCAGTAGTGGTAGTGACATGCCTTGATCGGGGTGAAATGCTTATTAAAAAAAATTGCTTTTGTAAATAAGTAATATTAAGGACATTATTGTCTGCAGAAATAACATTTTTTTGATGTATAATGAATTTTTACAAGAATTTTTTCAATTTTTTTACATTTTAATTATAATAATTTTTAATAGTTTCAAATCGTGTAAATTGGAGTATTCCCCGGATGTTGTCATAAATGGAAACGAAATTTACGAGTCCAAAATTGCAAAGATTATTAAGCGTAGTGCTGCCATTTATTTCTAAAACAGTTTTTATTTACTTAATACGTCCCTCATTTTCATGTATGGTTGACTAAAATTGCCATTATTATGAAAAGTTTACGTAATTTTAGAGTTTTATCCCTTCCCCTAGATTTATGAAAATTGCATTTATGGTCATGCGTAGCGGTTGTCATCGCTTCGTCATTTAATAGTCCGTTAAACGATCAGATCAACACGACCAATCGTTAATAATTGGTTGTATATTACTTTTTTATGCTATAAGTAAGTAATATTTGTTTAAAACCAAATTAATTCAATTTTCAATTTTTTAATTTTACTAAAATAAAGTCTCAGAAACCTTTTGAAATATTTTAAAATCGATGAATTTTTGTTTGCTTACAAATTTCTTAAAATTAAGAAAATGACCCTTTTAAGAAAATTTTCAGAAATCAAAATTAAATGTGACATTCCAATCTATATAATTTGTATCTGAAATACACCAGAATTTTTTACTTAAAGGAAATAATAAATTTAATCATTAAGCTTTTAATTAAACCTAAAATGAAATGTTTAAGAATGTATTTTCATTTTAAAAATTAGATTTTAAACTCAGATATCAAAAATTTATGGAGGTAGCTAATTTAAATACCGATGAAAGAAAATGGGTGTTAAAAGAGTTTTGGAAATCTCAAAATGCTGGAACCGTTAGAAGAAAATGGGTTTGAACATTTGGTACTCCAGCCCCAAAGAGGCAAACCATTTACCGCATTCGTGACAAATCCGATACTATTGGCCCATCTACTGTCAGCCTACTGTTGAACGATCCTGTATATTGTTTGATAAGAGGAAACCAATATACCAACTGAAAATTGGAGAATCTAAAATAAAATATGTAAAAAAAAAAAAAAAAATACTTGGGAATTGTTTTGACAGAGGATGGAAAATGCGATACGGAGAGACAAAAACGCATTGGCATGACTAAAGACGCATTTCAGAAGCTAACCAGACTAATGAAAGACAAGAAAATCTCATTGGAAACAAAGAAAAGAGTGCTGGATTGCTACGTGATATCTGTCCTTCTGTATGGAAGCGAATACTGGACGATCTTATCAAAGATGAAGGAGAGGCTTGAGGCAGCAGAAATGTGGTATTACAGAAGGATGCTGAGGATACCATGGACAGAGCACGTGTGCAACGATGAGGTGTTGGAAAGGATGCAAACTAGAAGAAAACTGATATTTTTTATTTTACTGCCAATGTTTTGCAGGGGGTTACATAGGAGGAAAGTTATGAGAAAGAACGACAGGTTATAGGGGGTGTCAGTAAGTGGGTAAAAGAAGGATGAGAATACTGATGAGAGTGGAGTGGACGGAAAAGGGAGCATGAGAGAGAGGATGCAGGTTAGTGAAATAGGAAATGACTATTGACTTTACATTTAAATTCTTGGAGATTGTAGATGTCGGAAAAGCAAGTAAATGGAAGGGAATTCCACAGGCGGTAAATGCGAGAAAATATCAGGAAGAGAGAAATGAGGTCCCTGGGGCACATAATGAGGAAGGAGGGCATGGGGAAGAAGAGACGGGGGGAGCAGCGCAAGACGTACTTGTTAGGTCTGAGCAAATGGTTGACGAAGTGGGGCTTGGAAGAGATACCAAGAGAAAAATTACTGTGAGTGACAAGAGACAGAGCCAATTGAAAGTCCATGATCGCCTACGTCCTGAAGGGACACGACACATGAAGAAGTATTATTTTGCCTTGTTCTTTTTATTTCTTTTTTTATTGTTTATTGAGTGTAGCAAATAAAACGGTGAATTACCTTGTTAAACCAAGCGACAGTGTGTCACGTGTATTCTACGATGGAAAATGTGGAGTAAAATTGTTAGTATATAAAAGCTTCTATAAGCTATGCTAATGATTCTTTCCACCCTGTCTAGCTTAGCCAATCAGAAAAAAATCGCTCAGCCAATAAAGGTTGTTGCTTTTTGCTTACCGGGGCGGGGGAAGGACGATTTTGGAGTTTGGTGAGCCAAAGTGCGTTTCTGTTGTAGTGAGAAGAAGTTGGGCTTATGACCCTGTTTTCGTTATGACTTTGCCTGCTGGATTGTTCACAACTGATATGCGACTAAACTTAGTGTTGACACACAGATTTTTTCCTTGTCTGTTTCTACTGACCCTATTGGTTGATACCTAATTACATTGAGCTTTGTAAATTCCGATTGTTAGGAATTCGGTCAATTACACTTAACTATGGACAATTAGTCTAGAAGAATTAACGATTCGATAAAAATTTTTTGAAGAATTTTTTAATATTACGAAATACAGTTCTCATTAAAACCAGAACTAGGGGCAACCCTGCATATGAAACATGCAATCACGTGTTACACGCATTGCTGTGTTTATGGAAAAATTTTCACCAACAGTTATTTTGTTGGCTAAATTTTTTGTCACAAAGATAGACTTTTGTTAAACTTGCTTCTGTTTTGGGATGCGCAAGACCAGTGACTGGAAATTCGCCTATAACATAGCACGAATTACACTATTTCGCCTACGACGTAACGCGAATTTGCACCACTTCGCCTACGACGTAACGCGAATTTGCACCACTTGGCCTAGAACACAACGCGAATTACACCACTTGGCCTAGGACACAACGCGAATTACACCACTTGGCCTAGGACACAGCGCGAATTACACCATTTAACCTAGGAGACAGCGTGAACTACACGATTTCACCTAGGAGACAGCGTGAACTACACGATTTCACTTAGGAGACAGCGTGAACTACACGATTTCACCTAGGACACAGCGTGAACTACACGATTTCACCTAGGACACAGCGTGAACTACACGATTTCACCTAGGACACAATGCGAATTGCACTATTTCAACTAGGACACAGCGCGAATTACACTATATTGCCTATAACGTAGCACTAATTACACTTTATCGCCTATAAGATAGCACGAATTACACTCATTACATTATTTATACTGTCATCCTAATCTTCATATTGTTGGAGATTCTAACACTTTTGATGAGATTTTCTGAGAACATTTGACCCACAAACAATTTCTGGTGAAGTCGTATAAGTTTAAAGGAATATTAAGACTTAGAATTTAAACAAATAAATATTAACAAATATATTGATAAGGCAATTAATTCAACAAAAATGGTAAATGAAAGGTGAAGAGTTCAAAGCAACCATCAGTGTCTGTAGTTGAGATACTTACATTTCTGAGAGAGCAAAAAGAATACGTCTTTTAGCCATGAAAAGTTACCAAGAGACAGATTGATTCTTTCCTGTGAATATCGTCGTGGGTAGAGCGGTAATTCAAAATCTCGCCACCTGTGATTAGGCATTAATGCGGTGATATCCACAACGTTTCGGCCGTGAATGCGGTGATATCCGCAACGTTTCGGCCGTGAATGCGGTGATATCCGCAACGTTTCGGCCGTGAATGCGGTGATATCCGCAACGTTTCGGCCGTGAATGCGGTGATATCCGCAACGTTTCGGCCGTGAATGCGGTGATATCCGCAACGTTTCGGCCGTGAATGCGGTGATATCCACAACGTTTCGGCCGTGGTACGCTCCGACTTTCTTCAGTTGATTATATGTTAGAATTTCGAACAGAGTCCTTTATTTAGTCAACAGGGATAGATTGTTCGAATTCCATGTGACAAACCTTTTTTGTATAGGTCAGTTAATTCGTTTTAGTATCTGAACTCTCTAAGTTTTTGTTCCCTCTGTGGCCAGGTATTGAGCTCACTGTGGCCAGGTATTGAGCTCACTGTGGCCAGGTATTGAGCTCACTGTGGCCAGGTATTGAGCTCACAACTCTTTGGATTAAGTCTTTTTTGGATTACGCAACCAACGATTTAGCGACTCGAACTGAGGAATCAGAGACCCGAGTTCAATTTCTAGTCAAGTTCATTACATTCACTTACGTGCTGACACCCTTAAGAAAGGTACGAATCCATCTCTTCTTTCCCCAACTGCGGGTAAATAGCAGGACAGACCGAGTTTTATAGCCTTGGGTGCCTATCAATCTAAGTGAAGGAAACTAAATTCAAAGCCAGCTTGGAGAGGGGTAATAACACACCAGATTGAGTTATATAGCTTTGGTTGGCAACAGTCTATCACAAACAGAACTGGCAATCTACTGCGGAAAAAAATCACCAAGCGCTCTCTTTCAACACGCCTTGATCCAGCATGGAAAAGTAGGCCTAAAAAATTAACATGAAAATAATACCACATGTTGATGTACAAACAACGTGGAGTATCCAACTGATGAAAGAGTTTTGAGTTCAGTACTTGGTCACAGCAAAGGTGAACAACAACTTGGAGAGTTGAGTGACTAAAGGGAATTAACAGAAACTGAGATATCCAAAAAAGGCATGGCATTCTGAACTAGAACAATCTATCCCCGTGGATTAAATAAGGGTTTCGGTTCGAAATTCCAAAGTATATCACTTGAAGATGACTGGAGTAATACAACGGGAATAAGATAAAGATTAGGCAAGAGTCCAAACAATGTAAATCGTATAAATACATCAGTGTTATAACTATGAAGGTCCCGAGCCAATAATTCCTGTTTTGATTTTTTTACAACTCCTCTAAAATGAAATGTCCCGATGGTAAAATCTTTATATGAAACTGGAGGCATTCTTCTTCTTCTTCTTCTTCTTCTTCTATGTGCCCTGTCCCTTCAGGGCGTAGGCGACCATAGTTCTTCACGTCTCCCTATCCCTTGTGGCTCTTAGTATGTTTGCTTCTGTTACACCTCGCAACCGCAACCCCTGTTCCGTCATTCACCTGATCAGGCCCTGCAAATATGTTATCTGCTGCCTTCCTCTGTCTCTCTTTCCTTCTATCTGGCCAGTCAGTATCAGGTTCTCTAAGCTCTCTTTCCTTATTGCATGTCCCAGGAACTTCAGTTGTCTCTTCCTGATGCTCAGTATTAATTTCCTTTTTGTTGCCATTCTTTCCAACACCTCATCGTTGCTTGCATGCTCAGTCCACAATATCCGCAGCAACCTTCTGTAGAACCACATTTCTGCTGCTTCCAGTTTTGTCCTCATTTTCGATGATATTGTCCAGCATTCACTGCCGTATTGAAGAACTGACATCACATAGCAATCCAGCACTCTTTTCTTTGTTTCTAGTGAAATTTTCCTGTGTCTTAATACTTTACTCAGCTTCTGGAACGCGTCCTTTGCCATGCCAATTCACCTTTGGATCTCTGTGTCGCACTTTCCATCTCCTGTTAGAACACTTCCTAGGTATTTAAATTTTTGTACTTGCTTGATTCTGGTATCCTTCACCTGTATTTGGCATTTTGGGTTGCACCTTTTGCTGATGACCATGCATTTAGTTTTCTTAAATGTTTATTTGTAGTCCTTTTTTATCACTCTCCACCGCTACGTTCTGTATGAGGTGTTGTAGTTTACTTTCCGTGTCTGCAATCAGCACTGTATCATCTGCATACCTTATGTTGTTCAAGTTGTGGCCTCCAATAACAAATCCTGGCGTTGAATCTAGGGTTCTTTGCTTCCCTTGGTTACCATATATTTTCTTATTAATTTTTTATTAAACTTTGTTCACCCTAACCATTGTCTATTTATGCAACAACACCTTGCAACTAAGTATTCAGTTTTAAAATTTATCTTTATAGAAGCCTTTTAAAAATCATGAATGCTTCAACAAGTTTACACAAAGCGAAATAATTCCTAGATGCATTTTCTTTAAATCATTTCACTTCGAGCAAGGTAATAAAGCCACTAAAACGCAAATGTTTATTTATTCACTGGCCGAGTTTCAAGTTGACTTTTTTCTCGTGGGGGAGGTATTCGTGGGGGTAGTAGGTGGCACATTGTTCTCTTTGCCTTTTCTTAGTATTACTACTATTGACTTGACTCATTGAACGGATGGTTCTTCTCTCACACAGTCTGAACGGGACTCTACTTACTAATCCGCTTACGGCCATATCGGGCTGAAGTTAAGCAACGTTGAGTCTGGTCTGAACTTAAATGGGTGACCGCTTGAGAATACCAGTTGCTGTAACCTTGGGTGAGTGGGGGATTTAAAGGAAAATGTCTCGGAAGTGTTAATCGGAGAGCCGAGATCCAATTCTCGTCGAAAAAGTATGAATACACCTCTTGTATGTGCGTTGTGGTGCAATGGATATCGACTGAAAACGACAAACCGGGAGCCGAGTTCGAATTCCTATTGAATTTCTTGCATTCACTTACGCACAAATACCCTTGGGAAAGGTATTAATCCGTCTCTTCCCTCCAGTTATGGGTTAAATAATAGGACAGATCGGATTCTATAGCCTTGACTGGCAACCAGTCTACCGCAGAAAGCAATGGCAACCTACTGCAGGATAATCTTCTGCCCAGTCAGTTATGTCTCTTCATCGAGACATGATCGCCCAAGCGTGTATCACGTATGGCACTTAACTGACTGACACCTCTTTCAACCAGCTAGGGAAACCTATAACATCCGAACAAGTGTCACTTGATCTCACAAGTTTTCATTTATTTATTGTTTTATTTGCTTTCGGTCAAGTGGGTGTCTGTTTTGAAAACCCATCTCGCAGACCTTATCACTCACTGTCCATGAAACACAAAACACTTCAGACACAGGTACCATTATTGAGGTCCTACTTGACATCGTCTGTGTTCAATCGGTCGTATGCGGTCTTATTGTTCCGCACAAACCCAATTTCCGTGCCGATAACCCCACACTAACATTTTATTTACCAATGGACAAATAAACCATATTATTATCAATAGGATCTGATACCGGATATATATTTATAATTGGTTAACGATAATTTTCTAAACTACATAACCAAATAAGATTATTCTTACAGAAACTAAATGAGCTTGTGGTAATGTATATGAAATAGACCAAACCCGGATATAAGAGTAACCCGGATATAAGATAATTTTATCTGGTCCCAAATTAGAGCTTGTGGTAATGTATATGAAATAGACCAAACCCGGATATAAGATAACTTTTATTCGGTCCCAACAACTCTCTTATATCAGGATTACACTGATACAATATGAATTCTTCATGTGATGCGCCATAAAACATTTTATCTGCTGACCCGAACAAGCTGACAATATACATTCACGAAATAGAGTTTAGGACATACGGTCCCATGTTGAAACATCGGATGCAGTACGATCATAAAAGTTAAGCAACGTCTAACGTGGTTAGTAAAAAGGGGCTACTCAAAAATATCAATTTCTGTAAGCTTTGATGTGTGGGTGATGTAATGATGATGTAATCACGTTGAAACACATGTTCTCGTATGATCATCGAAGTTAAGCAAATTCGAGCCTGGTGAATACTAAAATGGGTGACCGCTCTAAACCAGGTACTGTAAACTTGGATGTGCAGGTAATAATATCCGCTTGCGGCGATATCAGGCTGAAACACCGGTTCCCGTACAATCTCCAAAGTTAAGCAACGTTGAGCCTGGTCAGTACCTAAATAAGTGACCGCTTGGGAATACCTGGGATAATGTCTCGGACGTGTTAATCAGAAAGCGGATTTCCAATTCTTGTCGGAAAGGTATGAACATACCTCTTCCCATCAGCTAGGGGCTAATTAGCAAGACTTGTTTAGCAAATCTGTTGTTATCTCCCAAAATATATTACATGCTAAAAATATGTTCTGGCTGTAAATAACTTGCACAGAATTGTTAAGCCGTAGAAAACGAATCAGTCAATCAAACAAAAATTAAGTTTTGTCTTGTTATTTAGATACTTCCAGTTCTGTTAGTCGACTCTAGAATAAATTAACTTTGTCCTTTGCAGAGAAGTAAGACCGCCCGTGCATCGGATACTGCTGCCATATCTGGTCGGGTGCTCCTGCTATCCACCTAGGGGTCCATGACAAAATCCAACGGAGAATCTGTAATGTGATCGATCCCGAGTTGGCAGCTCATATACAGTCACTTTCTTACCGGAGCAATGTGGCTTCCCTTTGTCTTTCTACAAGTACTTTCACGGCTTCTGCTCCGATAAACTTAGCTCTCTAGTGACCCTTATATATGAATTTGCTCAAGCCACAAGACTAGCAACTAGGTCCCAGCCGTTTACTGTGAAACCAATAAAATGTAAACGCAAATTCTATTCTAACAGCTTCTTTTCTCGCACTTCCCGCCTGTGTTTACTTACTTCCCCAACAGCTACAATCTCCAAGAATTTAAATGTAAAGTCAATAATCATCTCTTATCTCACTAACCTGCATCCTCTCTCATTCTCCTTTCTCAATCCACTCCTCTCTCATCAGTATTTTCATCCTTCTCTTACCCACTTCCCGACACCCCCTATAACCTATCACTTTTTCCCATAACTTTCCGCCTATGTAACCCACTGCACACTAGTGGCAGTAAACTGCCTTGCTTCGGGCGATATGATTAAAAAAAAGACCTCCACCGGTAAGAGGATAGTATTTCGGGTTGATACAAATAATGTTAAGAATAAACCAGACCTCTATCTACCTTTTTGTCTCTAGTGCAAGTTTTGTCTATCTTGAATCTAGTGTCTATGTTTACCTTTTTGACTGTGTAAATCAAACCTATGCCAAATTATTCATTCTAGTATAAAAAAAAATAGACCTATTTTTGACATTTTACTCTTATAGAAATTGGATTAATGTCTTGTAAACTGGACTTTGTTATTTTACTGTAAACCTAATCCGTGTGTAAATTTGGACTAAAGAGTAAACCCGATCTATGTCTACTTTTATGACCCTTGTGTAAAATTGAGCTATGTCTATCTTTTTCATTCTAGTGTAAAATTAATCCATGTTTATCATTTTGACTCTAACGTATGTCTATCATCTTGACTCTAGTGTAAAATGGATCTATGTCCATTTGAATCTAGGGCAAACTGGACATGTGTTTACGATTATTAACCATGTAGTAAAATAGAACTATATCTACCCTTTCCATTCTAGTGTAAAAATGAACATGTTTACCTTTTAACTCTCGTGTAAAATGAACTTTTGTCTACCTTTTACACTCTAGTGTAAAATGGATGTATGTGTATCCTCCCAACTCTAATGTCAAATCTACCTTTTTCACTCTAGTGTAAAAGACCTATGTCTCTCAACTTCACTCTAGTGTAAAATGAATCTGTGTCTCCCATCCTGATTCTCGTGTAAAATGGATCTATGTTTAATTATTTGACTCTAGTGTAAACCGGACCCGTGTCTACCATTTTGCACCCTTATGTAAAATGGAACTATGTCTACCTTTTTTATTTTAGAGTAAAATAGACTGTCGATGATTTTGACTCTAGGGCAAAATAGACCTATATCTACACTTTTCACTCTAGTGTAAAAATGAACATGTCTACTTTTAACTCTCGTGTAAAATGAACTTATGTCTACTATATTAACTTTATTGTAAAATGAATCTATATCTGCTACCTAGATCTCTAGTGTAAAATGGACCTATGCCTAACTATTTGACACTGGTGTAAACCGGACATGGAACTATTTCTACCTTTCTCACTCTAGTGTAAAATAAATGTATGTCTACCATCTCAACTTTAGGGTATACGGAATCCATTTCTAACTATTTGATTTTAGTGTAAATTGGACCTGTCTCCCTACCTTTTGACCCTTGTGTAAAATAGAGCTACGTCTATCACTCTGACTATAGTGTAAAATGGATTTATATCCACGCTTTTCACTCTAATGTAAAAATGAACCTATGTCTACAAAATGTAAAATGAAATTATGTCTATCGTTTTCGTTCTAGTGCAAAATGAACCTATGTTTATCATTTCGACTTTAGTGTAAAATGGACTTATATCTACGTTTTCCCTCTACTGCAAAAATGAACCTATATCTACCATTTTGACTCTAATATAAAATGGATCTGTATCTACCACTTTGAATCTAGTGTAGATAGATTTATATCTAACTATCTGACACTAGTGTAAACCGGACATGTGTCCTACTAATTGACCATTCGGTAAAATGGAGCTATGTGTACCATCTCAGCTCTAGTGTAAAATTGACCTATGTCTCCCATCTTGACTCTAGTGTGAAACTAATCTATGTCTAACTATTTTATTCTAATGCAAACCGGACCTGTGTCTACCTTTCTGATTCTTGCGTAAAATACAGCTGTCTACTGTTTTCATTCTAGTGTAAAATGAACCTATGTCTATCACTGTGTTTTTAGTGTAAAATGGACGTATGTCTACGTTTTTGAATCTATAGTAAATCTGACCTGTGTCTACGTTTTGATTCTGGTGCAAGCCAAACTTAATTATACTATTAACGATGCATTTTAATTTTCGTCTTGTGAGATATATATTCAACATTAAATAAGTCAACACAGTTTGAAATGTTCCTAAACCTACTAACCTAACCTAAAATCATTTCTCTAATGGCTTTCTTCCCCATCGTTATTAGGATGTAAGTAAAGTGTTTTTTAATAATAGCGTTAATCTTATGAATACTGAAACAAAATTAATTAGAAAGCAAATTATTGATTGAAATATTTTTATGAGCAACAATCTAAACTTACACCTGAATTAAAAGCAAATAAATTTCTTGACATTTTTATTTTTCGTTTCATTTCAGTTAATATTACTGTTTCAAAAGTTTTGGATATTATACAATTTGGAAATGCAACGAAAAAAGTTTTGGAATAAATAAATTAGTTTATTGTTAATGTTTTACAATCGAAGACTGCTAATAAGTCGATATTGAAAAGTTCTCAGCCGGACCAATAAGAAATACAAAAATACAATTCGATGTATAGACATTTGGTCAGAATTTTCGAACCTGGGTTGTACTGAGTATTTTCCAGCAACCCTCTATATGCATATTTACTAAATCTAGCTTAGTCTGGAACAAGGTCACAAATATAGAGCACTGAGTGAGGATCACTCTGAATGATGTAGTAATGATAAAAATTACTCATGACGAGTACAGTGAGGCGAACCACTCTCAATCCATTCGTATTTCATTAGTAAGAACTAAGTTAAACAAACTCTTCTCACGAACCACTAATTTGTGGGACAGACTCCCAAGAGAATGCTTTCCCGATTACTACAATCTTAACCTGTTCTTAACTGTTATCTTATTATTATAGTTTTATAAACTGAGCTTCTTACCTCTTACCACTCATCCAACAATCTCCTTCAGTGACACTCTACATTTAGTTATTCTTCGGCTTTGTATAGGGTGAAAACGAGTAAATTAAATAAATATGGTAAGAAAACACTGATTCTCAATGCATTTGTTTGTCCTGGGCAAGATGATAAACTACACTACCGGCCATAATGATTAGGCCACCCCAGTGTTTTAAAAAAAATGATGTATTTCATACTATTTTTCAGTATTTATTGCCAAGTGAATAATTGTAAATGAAAATAGAATGGTTCTTTTGTTGTTATTACTTTGCAAAATTTTACAAGGCAAATAGCGACAATTTACCCATCGCACCCTGTAGATTTGCTATATATATATATATATATATTCACATTCACACACACAACCGGCCATAATTATTAGGCCACCCCAGTGTTTTAAAAAAAATGATGTATTTCATACTATTTTTCAGTATTTATTGCCAAGTGAATAATTGTAAATGAAAATAAAATGGTTCTTTTGTTAATATTGCACAATAACATGTGCATCAAATGAATTTATAAATATTTAATAATTACATATATTGCAGTTTCATCAATGAAAGAATGAAGAAAATTTGCGGTGATTCAGAAAAGTTCATCTTTGCTTCCTTCCAATCTAAATTTTGCAAAGTATTAGTAACAAAAGAACCATTTTATTTTCATTTGGCAATAAATACTAAAAATAGTATAAAATACATCATTTCTTTAAAAAAAAAATCTGGGGTGGCCTAATTATTATAGCCGGTAATGTACATCCAGCCTCAAGGCCGCTGATTGGAAGATGAGAGATTTTGAGGAGTGCAAAACAACTTTTTAACTGTTGTTCCCAGGCCCATCCTAACCCAAGGTGATAGCATTAGTTAAGGTCCCACCTATGGGAAAATAGTGAACTGCAAAAACAAAAGAAGTATAATCGTATAAATATATTTTTATACTAAAAATAACAGCAATACATTTTATATAGTAAAATTACCAACAACAAAAAAAAAAAAAAGTAGCCATAACTCACAGCGATCTTACTATTTAAAAAATGACTGTTGGTTTCAATTCACATGGGAAGGGTGATTTTCTAAGCATTAGCTTCAGTGTGGCACAAGGTCGAAAATTTGAAGCACTGAGGATCAAACTCACTACTCAGTCGTAATTGTTTTAGCGAGACAAGCTCACTAACCATTACACCACGTCGAGGAGAGCAAAATGATTTTCGAAGCATACCTTAGATGTAGCACAGGGCCAAATCTGTGGGGCACTCAGTGAAGATCAAACTCACAATTTAATCGCAACTGTTCTAGCGAGACAGGCTTGTTGACTATTGTACCACACCGAGGTTCCGAAGCCCACATGGGAATGAATATTTATTACTGCGATTTACAATAATTTTGGCATACTGCCGAAAGAGTAGTTGGATGAGGCTGGTCAACACATTCTATTCTAGACCTAGTTGATCAGATTCATGACCCGATCACCAGAGGCGATTCTGGAACACAGAAAGTGTGTGTGTGTGTGTGTGTGTGTGTGGCTACTTCGGGGTCGAGATTTTTTTGAGGAGAACGGGACAAATTCAAACAGCGTCTTCATTTTCATACGACACCATCATCGTATACACAACTTAGGAATGAGTTTGAGTATAATTATGGTAATTCACTAAATTAAACGGAATACCTTTTCTAATTTATTCTTGCCCGTTTTTTACTCTCAAGCTGTTGGAAAACAGGCTAATTTCAAAACAAATTCAACTGTCTGTTTTATCTATCTGGTTGTTTTATTTTGAAAGTTTTTCTTTCGTACTGGTCTCTGTATTTTGTCCTTAAAAAGCCAAATGAAAAAGAAAACGCAGATGGGAAAGTGCTGAAGATCAAATCTTATCGAAATCGGAGACTGATCGATTTCATAAATTTTTAAGTTTATAAAAGTCGGGGGCAAACGAGGAACCAGCCAAAATTCTCGAGGGGCGTTGGCCTATTCTGCACCCCCGTAGAATCGCTACTGCCAATCACTCATTACAATATGTTCATTCACCGCAAAAACTCATCCATCACCCTACAATCGTACATGTACCATAATCTAATCTAAACTTATTTATAAATGGAACTTTGTCTGTTTCTGTTTGTATCCGTTACCTATAGACTCCGAAACGGCTGAACCAATTTTCTTGAAAATTTACAGTTGTACTATAAGCGTCTGCGAGTGTTCTTAGCTAGGTTTTGTGTTGAGGTACCCCCCAATAAATATCGAAAATCGATAATCGAAAAAATCGGGTTATAGGAGTGGTCCGATTTTAATCAAATTTGATACACTCATAGACAAAGACATAAGAAACGATATTCTGAAGTTTCAAGGCTGCAGTTCTTACAATAGTGCAGAAAATTTGATATCGATAGCAGGAAATGAAAATTTGACTTACATCCATTCATTTTTCTTTCAGTCTGCGGTTTTGCTTTAACGGGAAACAACTATTGGTTTTTAGTCTTTCGAGCCAAAGTCCAAAGAGTCTGAGCTCCAGGACCATGGGTTAGTTTTAAAGCTTTCATTACACCCGAGCAACGCCGGGCTATACTGCTAGTGTATATATATATATATATATATATATATATATATATATATATATATATATATGAGGTGCGATTGGTAAATTGTCGCAATTATTTTATTATTTCAAATATTCTTTAGTCTGAGCTCCAGGACCATGGATTAGTTTTAAAGCTTTCATTACACCCGAGCAACGCCGGGCTATACTGCTAGTGTATATATATATATATATATACACACACATATATATATATATATATATATATATATATATATATGAGGTGCGATTGGTAAATTGTCGCAATTATTTTATTATTTCAAATATTCTTTAGTCTAAGCTCCAGGACAATGGATTAGTTTTAAAGCTTTCATTACACCCGAGCGATGCCGGGCTATACTGCTAGTATATATATATATATATATATATATATATATGAGGTGTGATTGGTAAATTGTCGCAATTATTTTATTATTTCAAATATTCTTTAGTCTGAGCTCCATGACCATGGATTACTTTTAAAGTTTTCATTACCCCCGAGCAACGCCGGGCTATACTGCTAATAGCACATATTCACAGGGAGCCCTATAAGAAGAATTAATATGGAATGACTGCAAAATATTTGCTCCTCCACAATTTATAGACAGAAGCGCACAAATGCGTACTGGGATTTTTTTTGCTAGCCAATAAAATAGGCCAGTTTTCGGTCTTATCTGACTTAGTCCCGGTCTGTCTTGAAGTCTGAACGCTAAATTTGTTTATCTAAATTCACTATTATGTGCCAATCCCAATTCTCAGTTACTGTTAATTTGCCTTGTATATATTATTTGCTTGCTCAGGGTTATTTTTCTACCCTGTTCTTTTCTTTGTTTTTCCCTTGCTATTATTAATTGCAAAATTTGTCAATCCTCTTGATCGGATTGTTCTGTTATTGATTTTGCATTTAATGACGACGACTCACTCCACATACGTTAAAATACAAGGCTTTGTTTAAAAAAAAAAGCATTAAATTTCGACATTAAATGACCCTGTGTGTTGATAAACCATGAAATAAGCAAAACAAACAAATCAATGTTCTTTTAACAAGTTCATTGAAAAGGATTGCATTAGATTTTTGATGAATGATGGTGAAATAATTTTGATATAGATTTACTGTATTTTCTTTCTCGGAAACGTAATTAATTTCCTAACATCCTAATATTATATTCATAATGTTAAAAAAACAAACTGACTTATATAAAAAACACGGCTGGAAACCAGTACCATAGTGATGAGGACACCATATCTGCTGTTGATGATTTTTTTTGACCGATAAAATGAAAACTTCTTCATCAATTCGAACCGAACATTGCAGCATCGACAGAAGAATTGCATTGACCGCAAAGGAGACTATGTTGAAAAATAAAACACATTTAGTCAATTTCCATGAGAACTCCACCCATATCTATTGAACAGGTTAAGAGGCTCATCCCTTGTTCCCTGTTTAGGATGTGGTTTCCGGCTTTCGCTTTTCCAATCTTCTCACTTTGTTTTCTTTTTTCAATTGGAGTAGATAGATCTATCAATCGCCCGGTTCACACTCCACCCATGTCTATTGAACAGGTTAAGAGGCTCATTCCTTGTTCCCTGTTTAGGATATGGTTTTCGGCTTTCTCTTTTCCAATCTTCTTACTTTGTTTTTGTTTTTTTTAAATTGGAGTAGATAGATCTATCTATCGCCCGGTTCACACTCCACCCATGTCTATTGAACAGGTTAAGAGGCTCATCCCTTGTTCCCTGTTTAGGATATGGTTTTCGGCTTTCTCTTTTCCGATCTTTCAATATTACGTAGCCCCCTGCACATCAGTGTCGTTACCGCCTTGCGCGGGGTGATAGGATTAAAAAAAAAAAAAAAAAAAAAAAAACTTGGTCAGTCTATGGACTTTTCAGTAGATCCTTATATTTAGATGAATTTAACTTAAATTTATTATTTTCATTCTTGGAAGCATAATTATCTTCACAACATTCTAATATTAAAGTTATAATGTTAAAAACAAAAACAAAAAACAAAGAATTTGAATGATCTGTTCTCTGCAAGTTGAATTCCTTGCATTCACTTATGCACAAATACCCTTGGGAAAGGTATTAATCCATCTCTTCCCTCCAGTTATGGGTTAATAAGACAGATTGGGTTCTATAGCCTTGGCTGGCATCCAGTCTACCGCAGAAAGCAATGACAACCTACTGCGGGATAATCTTCTTCCCAAGCAGTCATGGCTTTTTCGAGACATGATCGCCCAAAGCGTGTATCACGTATGACACTTAATTGATTGACTGTTCTTTGCCACCCGCACTCAATCTATAAAATAGACTAGGAATCTTTGCTCCACCCTCCAACAAAAAAAGTACAATATCTCTTGAATTTAGTAACAAAAAAAAAAAAAAAAAATAAATAAATGAGGAATTACATTTATCTAATTATTAAACTTCATTCAAATGAATACATGACAGAAAAAATTAAGAGAGTGAAAATGGTAACTATGTTATCTGGCAAAGAAAGGCTACAAAGGTGAACAGAATTCTAAAAGAAAGGTAATCGATTTTGGAAAAATTCTTTGGCTTCCGGCAAGAAACCTGAGTAGCTCACCACGGAAGCCTGAGGGTCAGTAAATACCAGACAGACATGACTATTGTGTAAATTCGGGTTAATGTCGTGGCTGTGTGTGTGTGTGTGGGGGGGGTGCATACATTTATAGAAATTGAGTTTGTCACAGACTATGAAACGTTATTCAAAGTATTTCGAACAAAACAGCTCGATGGTGTTCCACTCAAAAATTTTTCAGGTTACAACGTACTGAACACCATTTTTAATTCTTATAAACATTTTGTCTTTAAACACAAGGTTAATGGGTGAGCTATGAACGAAAGTTCATAGTTGAATTCATTGCATTCACTTACGCGCAAAAATCCCTGGGAAAGGTATTAAGTCTCTTCCCTCAAGTTATGGTTAAATAACAGGACAGATTGGGTTTTATAGCCTTGACTGGCATCCAGTCTACCGCAAAAAGCAATGGCAACCTACTGCGGGATAATCTTATTCTCAGTCATGTCTCTTTCGAAACATGATCGCCTAAGCGTGTTTCACGTATGGCATTTAACTAACTGAATATAATAATTGAAACGTCTACTTGGCATAAAGTGGGGGATCGGTTTTGTATTGTTATGAAGTAAAACACTGATCCCCCACTTATTACTACATAATATTATAATAAATCTCTTCCCTCTCTAGATATGAGTCAAATAACAGGACAGATTGGGTTCTATAACCTTGGTCGGCAACCAGTCCACCGAAGAAAGTAATGGCAACCTACTGCAGGATAATCTTCTGCCCAGTCAGTCATGTCTCTTTCGAGACATGATCGCCCAAGCGTGTATCACGTATGGTATTTAACTGACTGTGGGGAAATGGAAATATTCTCTCTGTACTCACAACTCGATGACTAAAATACTACAATAATCACACTGCTGTAAGTCAACTGACCTTGAAGAAAAAATGTTTTGCCTGGTTAAAATATGCAAAACAGCAGCAATCACCTAAAATTTAAGATTAACTTAACCACGAGGTTTGTCTCTCGTAATGCTCGATTCGAAAAGAGTAGAAATTTTTCAAAATGCACATTTCGTCGCAAATGTAGCCGAAAGCTTCTTTATTCAGGGTGTCGCTTCCAGAGGAGACCAGAATACAATAATAATACAGTATATAGGCACTTCCCCTTTACGGAGAGCGCCTAAGGCGCTGAGGATGAACACTACTTCCGGGAATATTTTGACCATCTACCACCAGAATGGACTTCACTGATATAACACTCGTGGACCCCGTTAAAGGTCCACGAAAAAACAACCAAATAAGAAAATACGAATATATATTAAACTAGCAGTATAGCCCGGCGTTGCTCGGGTGTAATGAAAGCTTTAAAACTAATCCATGGTCCTGAAGCTCAGACTCTTTGGACGTTGGCACGAAAGACTAAAAACCAATAGTTGTTTCCAGTTAAAGCGAAACCGTAGACTGAAAGAAAAATGAATGGATGTAAGTCAAATTTTGATTTCCTGCTATCGATATCAAATTTTCTGCACTATTGTAAGAACTGCAGCCTTGAAACTTCTGAATATCGTTTTTTATGTCATTGTCTATGAGTGTATCAAATTTGATTAAAATCGGATCACTCCTTCTATAAACCGATTTTTTCGATTATCGATATTTATCGGGGGTACCTCGACACAAAACCTAGCTAAGAACACTCGCAGGCGCTTATAGTACAACTGTGTAAATTTTCAAGAAAATAGGTTCAGCCGTTTCGGAATCTATAGGTAACGGACACACACACAGACATATACACTCACAGACAAAGTTCCATATATTCTCGTTCCGTCATCCACCTGATTAGGTCCTCAAACATGTTATCCGTCTCTTTTCCCCTCTATCTGGCCTGTTAGTATCAGGTTCTCCAAGCCCTCCTTCCTCATTGCGTGTCCCAGGAACTTCAGCTGTTTCTTCCTGATGCTCAGTATTAATTTCCTTTTTGTTTCCATCATTTCCAAGACCTCATCATTACTCACATGCTCGATCCATGATATTCGCAGTATCCTTCGGTGGAACCACATTTTAGTTGCTTCAAGTTTTTCCTTCATCTTTGATGATATTGTCCAGCATTCACTGCCATATTGAAGGATGGATAGCACGTAGCAATGCAGTACTCTCTTCCTAGTTTCTAGCGAAATTGTCTTGTTTCTTAAATTATTAATATATTTACAAGAATCGATCAATAAATTCGAATTACTTAATTTTAATAATAAAAATGTTCGATGATTAATGATCAATCTTTTTTTATTCACTTTCTACGGTTTATCAACTCGTTATAGGTTATTTAAAGCCATAAACTATTTTTAGATTGTAGAATGATTTTGCAGATAATAATGTTTTAGCGAGACAAGTTATACTAATTAACAAATAGCTAGGGGAGAATCGGTTATGTCGCACCTTTCCCAAAAGAACTTGCGAGCAAGTGAATATAACGAGCCCAACTGAAACTGGAACTCGCCTCTCTGATTAACAATTCCGAGCCATTACCCATTACACCACCAGTACATCCAAGCTTACAGCACCTGGTATTCCCAAGCATTCACTTATGTAGGTACTGACCAGGGTTGAGGTTGCTTAACTTTGGTGTTCGTACAAAAACCGGTGTTTGAACGTCGGAAAAATAATTCTGTTGAATAAAATCAATGTTCCATCGTCATTAACCTGCGGTTTTATTGACGAACGTGTGTCTACATACATGCATTCACATACTAATGCACGCACAGCTCTCTATACACGCTGTATAAATTGGCATTGGGTGTGTCAGATATTGCTCCTCAGGGAAATCAGTTGAATGAAATATATGCCTGGCCGCCATGAAGTTCATGTTTCATCGAAATGATTTGAATCATCACACCATACACTCAGACTCACCTGGCCTTTCACCATCTTGCTTTAGGTAGTAGCTCATTGAGTAAATACAGTTGGATGGTTTGCTTGTGACAGAAAAGGAGACATCCTTTTTTTATGGGGGGGAAGTTTTTGTTTTAAATCCTTTCACCCCAAGCAAGGCAATAATACCACTAAGACGCAAGGGGTTACAGGGAGTGAAAGACAATGAGAAAACTTTAGTGAGAAGTGGGGAAAAGAACAATAAAGGAATAGAACGCAGAGAGACAGTAGATGGCGATTGATGTTGCAATTATTTTTTTGAAAATTGTAGGTGTTAGGGAGGCAACCCCCACCAAAAAACAAAAACAAAAAAAAACAATAAAACGGAAGGCCGACCCACAGGCAAAAAATGCGAGAAAATGAACTATTTTATTTATTAGAATTCACGGTTAAATCTATCCAGCTCAACATTAAAACGGTGAGACCTAGCTGCCAATCTAGTAACACGCTTAGGTTAATGCAGTCGAGTCACTAAAGAGAACAGCTTATCAAAACTATTGCCTTAAAATTATTTGTAGAAAAGGCAGAGGAAATCCACGTCTCGTCGGTGAGAAAGTGACTAAGTTGAGATGCCAGACGTTTCTTTGAATTTTGACAAGATTCTCGATAAATATGGCAAAAACACCAGACCAGATATAACAGTAGAATTCAATGCACGGGATAATGGTAGATTTATTAATATGCGAGATGGATTCTGATGGGAAGCGTTGTCTTTCATGACGCAGCAAACTAACTTTCCTGGCAGCAGACCTAGCAGTTGATTCAATATAATCACCCCACTTCATCTTAGTGAAAACCTGAGTCCAAAAAGACGCAAGTAGTAGTTCTTTTAGAGGTTAGCATCAGCCATGATTATAAATAAAACTGGTTTGTTTTGGAGCCGTTAAAATTTACGAGCCGTTCTTTGCCCCAGTTAATCACTGACGAGAGGTTATTTCGACGATAGCTGCCAGTTCTACTTTGTCGGATATGTCGAACTTGCTACTCATTTCGGCGATCATGTCTCCAAAGAGACATGACTGACTGGGCAGAAGATTATCCCGCACTAGGTTGCCATTGCTTTCTGGGTAGACTGGTTGCCAACCAAGGCTATAGAACCCAATCTGTCCTGCTATTTAACCCATAACTGGAGGAAAGAGACGGATTAATATTTTTCCCAATGATATTTGTGCGTAAGTGAATGCAATGGATTCAACTGGAATTCGAACTCGGCTTCCCGATTTTCAAAATACTTATGTTATTATTAAGAAGAAAGACCAAAGTATTTTTATCATCTGTATAAATACCGAATTGGAAACTGATGACACTTAGACGATCATGTCTCAAAAGAGACATGACTGACTGGGCAGAAGATTATCCCGCAGTAGGTTGCCATTGCTTTTTGCGGTAGATTGGTTGCCAGCCAAGGCTATAGAACCCAATCTGTCCTGCTATTTAACCCATAACTGGAGGAAAGAGACGGATTAATACCTTTCCCAGTGGTATTTGTGCGTAAGTGAATGCCATTTGACTGACTGAATATAATAATTGAAAACATAATTGAAACGACTACTGGGCATAAAGTAGGGGATCGGTTTTCTATTGTTACAAAGTAAAAAACTGCTCCTCCACTTATTAATACTTAATAATATAATACATCTCTTCCCTCTCTAGATATGAGTCAAATAACAGGACAGATTGGGTTCTATAGCCTTGGTCGGTAACCAGTCTACGGCAGAAATAATGGCAACATACTGCGAGATAATCTTCTGCCCAGTCAGTCATGTCTCTTTCGAGACATGATCGCCCAAGCGTGTATCACGTATATCATTTAACTGACTGTGGGGAAATGGAAATATTCTCTCTGTACTCTCACCTCGATGACTAAAATACTACAATAATCACACTGCTGTAAGTCAACTGACCTTGAAGAAAAATGTTTTGTCTGATTAAAATATGCAAAACAGCAGCAATCCCCTAAAATTTAAGATTAACTTAACCACGAGGTTTGTCTCTCGTAATGCTCGATTCGAAAAGAGTAGACATTTTTCAAAATGCACATTTCGTCGCAAATGTAGCCGAAAGCTTCTTTATTCAGGGTGTCGCTTCCAGAGGAGACCAGAATACAATAATAATTCAGTATATAGGCACTTCCCCTTTACAGAGAGCGCCTAAGGCGCTGAGGATGAACACTACTACCGGGAATATTTTAACCATCTACCACCAGAATGGACTTCACTAATATAACTGTCGTGGACCCGATTAAAGGTCCAGTAAAAATAAAAAAAATAATTAAAAAAAAAAAACGAATATATATTAAATACAGAAAGAATACAATACTTGGAACTTGATTAGTAGAAACGATAATACGAGTTAGTGTGGAATACTATGATTCGACCCACGGCTCCTAGAACTGGGACTCGTGCTGCTCGTTAAGGTAGCAGTGTTCGTAGACCGACTCTCAGCTAATTTCGAGCCGCCCTGAGGGCGCTAATCTCATTCACCTCTTGTGAGGGGTGGTATAAGGAATGGTTGGAAGAGTTCATCCAGTCTGTCGGTTGTGCCGTCATGACAATAACAAAATGAGGTAATACTTTCAAAAACAGTTATGTTTCAAGTGGGCGATACACAAAAAATTATATATACAGAGTTTTCAATCAAGGCATTCCACACTAAGATAATTGGCATTTTGTCCAGTGTGCAAAGGAAAAAAATGATCAAGGCAATGCTCTTGAAAACTTATGTGTCAATATCAGTTATTTGCCCTTGCCAAAGAGAAAAGGGTCATCCACCTCTGGTCGAAAAAGGTGAAATCTTTCCATTCTCCGCGCCAGATTGCACAGCATATACACTTTATTGTTATCCCTTCAGGGTCCGGTCATCCCAATCACTCAGTTAAGTGACATAAATGATACACATTAAGTCATTAATTAATCTTCCGGTGTCAAGTCTGTTTTCTTTTTATCAAGATATTGTAAAAAATGAATAATTCTGAAGTAATTTCTTTTATTTGTGAATAAACCCTGAAACCTTAAAGTCTGACAATTATTTGATTTTTGCAAGAATTTTCAAATCATTGTGTTTTTCACAATAAATTTCCATATACTAATTTTCCGTCACCGGTGACACAAAAACAAAAATTAAAAAAACAAAAAAAAAAGCAAATACAAATCAAAATATTTCGAAGGTTCTGAAAATGATTAAAACATTAATTTAATAATAAAAATCCTTTGGTCTTTCTACTTGATAATAACATAAGTATTTTGGAAACCGGGGAGCCGAGTTCGAATTCCAGTTGAATCCATTGCATTCACTTACGCACAAATACCAAAGAGAAAAGGGTCATCCACCTCTGGTTGAAAAAGGCGAAATCTTTCCATTTTATTTGACGGACGCATCACCTCCGCTCCGAATTGCACGGCATATACACTTTATTGTTATTCTTTATCGCTTCCCCTTCAGGGTCCGGTCATCCCAATCACTCAGTTAAGTGACATAAATGATACACGCTTGGGTGATCATGTTTCTTTCGATCTATGACGGATTAGGCAGAAAATTTTCCCGCAGTAGGTTGCCATTTCTTTCTGCAGTTGACTGGAGGGAAAAGAGATGGATTAATGCCGATCCCAAAAGTATTTGTTCGTAAGTGAATGCAACAAATTCAACTGGAATTCGAACTCAGATCACCGATTTCTCATTCCGAACCGATATCCATTGCACCACAACGCACATCTAGTGTCCCCAATGCACACCCTAAAAGACAGGCGGTTTTGTTATAATTCTATCGAGTGTATGGTTATCGGAATGACATTTTGTAATAAATCCTGCTCCCTAAATGTAAATAAAAGTTTCTTCTAGTATAACCAAATTGTTTTTTTTATGATTCTGGTTTCCAGATCAAGTGTTGATTTATAATACGTGAGGTAAATCTTTATACAGGTTGGAACTCTTCATACATCGTGGATCGTTACAAGTTTTAACTAATAAACCCAACAATGTTTTCAAAGATGCGTTAAGAATATGATTCTTATTGTTGGACTTTATCAAACATGATCAGAGAAGCTTATCTGGAGTGGGAATTACTCTTATCCATAGTTTTTCAAGTCTTATCTAAACTTATTTATAAATGGAACTTTGTGTGTATGTCCTTTACCTATAAATTCCGAAACGGCTGAACCGATTTTCTTGAAATTTTCAGAGTTGTACTATAAGCGTCTGCGAGTGTTCTTAGCTAGGTTTTGTGTCGACGTACCTCCGATAAATATTGAAAATCGATAATCGAAAAAATCGGGTTATAGAAGGAGTGGTCCGATTTTAATCAAATTTGATACTCATAGACAAAGACATAAGAAACGATATTCAGAAGTTTCAAGGTTGCAGTTCTTACAGTAGTGCAGAAAATTTGATATCGATACCAGGAAATCAAAATTTGACTTACATCTATTCATTTTTCTTTCAGTCTATGGTTTCGCTTTAACTGGAAACAACTATTGGTTTTTAGTCTTTCGTGCCAACGTTCAAAGAGTCTCAGCTCCAGGACCATGGATTAGTTTTAAAGCTTTCATTACACCCGAGCAACGCCGGGCTACACTGCTAGTGAAAATGATAAATTCTAAAATATACTTTTGTGAGTTAAGATTTCAGTTAGTTCTTTTAGTCGTCCTGGCAGGAAAGGATTTTATTTTTTCTTTGAAGTTGTAGGAACTTGAATTCAGGTTAAGGGTAATTTTCGGCTTTCTGTCTTTCTCCCTCTCGTGTATATTCTGGTTATAATATGTTATGGTCAATAAAGCTGCCTGCCGATTGTATTAATAAAAAAAAAGTGAAATGGAATTTACCATGATGAATTTAAAGTTTCACTCAATTCGGTTTATATTCTGATGTCAGCAAATTCATTCGTTTCTGGTAAGCTTGATCGACTTCTTCAGAATGTTTAATTTTCAAAAATTTAAATTCTTTTTTTTTTACTTTTTCTTGGGCTGGATAAATTTTAAAATATACTTGTGTCAGTTAAGATTTAAGTTAGTTTTTTAGTCGTTCTGGCTGCAAAATCTGATTTTATTTTTTAATTTTTCTTTGAATTTCTAAGGAAAGGTAACTTAAAATCCTTTTCTAGTGACTCGTATGAGATCTCCTGACTTTAACTAAGTTAAAGCTTTCTAATATTTTTTTTTAACTTGGAGTAGATAGACCCTATTATTGCCCGGTTCATACTCTTTTGTTTTTTAAACAGGAGTTGAGGCTCACTCCTTATTTCCTGTTTTTAGTCTTCGCGTTGAAGACTGTGCATCCGAAATCACCTCTTGGGTTAAAGGATGCATCGATGCTTTTATCCCATCCAGAACGTTACGACTTAAACTACATTTGTTCTCTTGCTTTATCCTTGCTTGCTTGGCCGCTATTGCCCACAGGAATCACTTCTTCCGGATTTATCGAAGCCACGCGTCTGGCAATAATAGGCGATTTTTTGCCTCTGCTCGTAATCGGGGTCCAAAATATGGCTAAGCTGTCGTTTGCTGATAGAATGAAGCAGCATATAGCATTCCGCAAGTTCGGCTCCAAATACTACCCACGGTTTTGTAAAAATATGTTAAACAACAGAAAACCTTCAATACCTACTTTAATCAATAAATTTGAGGTTCTCACATCTTCGACAGACAAGGCCGAGTGCTTTGCTCGCAGATTATCCACCAACTCTACATTTGATTCGTTTGGGGTATCCGCAACCGATTTCTCACCTAGAACTGAGGCTCAACTGAGTTCACATTAACCCCTCAATGGTCTCTAACATACTTTCAAAGCTTGACTCACATAAGGCAAGTGGAGGTGACGGAATCTCAATCATTGTCCTGAAGAAATGTACCCCTGAACTCTTCTCTGTCCTCTCAAAACTGTATAACTACTGCCTTTCTGCTTCTTGCTTTCCTACCTGCTAGAATTCCTCCTCTGTGGTTCCTGTTCAGACCCCTCTAATTATTGCCTTATCAACCTCCTACCGATTTTTGGCAAAGCGTTCGATGCTATTATCAATGCTGAAGTCGATCAACACCTTACAGCCCAACGTCTTCTTCGATAAACAGTATGCTTTCCGCTTCACCAGGTCTACTGCTGATATGCTAACCTCACAGTATATATAGCAGGCTATCAAGAAGAAGGGCGAAACTCGAGCTGTTGCCCTAGATATCTCCAAAGCATTTGACAGAGTCTTGCATGCTTTATATGCAAGCTACAGGGTTATGGTATAACTGGACATTTGTTTGATTTAATCCAGTTGTTTCTTTCAAATCGTGTAATGAAGGTAGTATTGAACGGTCATGCTTCCAGATACGATCATACGAACGCGCGTGTATATCAAGGCTCTATTCTATATCTTATGCTTTTTCTGATTTTAATCAACGATCTTCCGATGTAATCAGATCCAAAATAGACAACACCATTTACTCCCACCTCGATAAGAAATCTGCCGAGACTGAAAAAGCTTATCTTGAAAAGGTCCTCTAATCTGTGGTGAACTGGATTAAGAAAAGGCTCGTAGATTTTAATGCTTCCAAAACGAAGCCACTATCCTTTAACCACCATAGACAATCAGCATGGATCAGGCTAGTTTCCCTGAAAGAAAACACTGCGCCTCCTGGGCCTAACTCTCTCAGACGACCTCAAGTGGAATGACTACATTGAATCCATAGCTAAATCTCCTTTTAAGAAGGTCGGTTCACTGTGTAGGACCAGGAAGTTTTTCTCGTCTGAATCCTTCCTGCACACATATATATATATATATATCATTCACCCGTGCATAGAATACTGGTGTCACATCTAGTCGTGTGTCCCTGCTATTCTTCTCGGGGTTCTTGACAAAATCCAAAGGAGAATCTGCAATGTAATCGATCCTGACATGGTAGCTCAACTTCAGTCACCTTCTCACCGACGTAATGTAGTTTCCCTCTGTCTCTTCTACAAATACTTTCACGGTTTCTGCTCCTATGAGCTTAGCCCCCTGGTGCCCTCTCTGCATGAATTTACTTGAGCTACTAGACTAGCAATTAGGTACCACCCCTTTTACAGTGAAACCAATCAAATGTAAGCTCAACTTCTACCCTTCAGCTTCTTTACTCGCACATCCTGCATGTGGAATTCCCTTCCGTATACTTGCTTCCCTGACTGCTACAATCTCCAAGAATATAAATGCAATGTCAATTGCCATCTCTTATCTCCTTGACTTGCATCTTTTTCCTGACAACTCTTGTATCATGTTCTTCTCCCTTTCCACTCTACTTTCATGCAGGTTCTTCACACCTATGTTCTTACCCTTCTCTTACCCATTCTCTGACACTCCCTTGTAACGTGTTCCTCTTTCTCATCACTCTCCTCTTATATAACCCCTGCGCACCAGTGGCAGTACTGCCTTGTATGAGATGAAATGATTATAAAAACAAGAGAAAATAAAAATTAAATTCCTTAAAAATATCAATATATTTTCGATGCGAATGGTTTTCCTACTGTCATATGACTTCCCCTTGATGGAGGCCATATATTCTAAAAGCTTTAAGTTCCTTAGGATTCAGTTCAATATGGCAATTGATTGATGAATTCAGTTCGATATGACAATTGATTGATGAGTTTGATTCGATTTTTTTGGTTTATCAATTCTTTGTGGGTTTGAGGTCAGAACATTTTTGGAGTGTAAGAATATGTATTTTTTTGCATGTGAATATTGTAACAACAGTTCATTAAAGTTAACAATACTTATAAGTTCTACTATTTAATCCATAGCCTGGAGAGGAAGAAAGGGATGACTTTACACCTTTCCCAGAGGAGTTTATGCATAAATGAATGTAGCGAACTCGGATCTCGGCTCTTCAATTTCTCATTTCGAACCACCTGCACATCCATTGATTCATAAAAAAAACAACAAAAAACCTCAACAAAAACAAAAAACAAAAAAAAAACAAAAAAACAAAAAAGCCAAACCAAACCATAATTCGCATCACAAAGACATTATAAAGCAATCATATGAGTTGAAACACTGGATATCTGACGATGGCTACTGATACTTGGTCGAAGCCTTGTGTCTATAACAAATCTATGACCACTAAGATGAGAAAAATAGTTTAAAATAATTTAAGTATATTGGCGTGTCTTCTTTGTCTTTTATATACCGTGCTCCTTTAGGACGTTGGAGACCATAGCCCTCCACAATTTGTTTGTCCATTGAAATGTCGAAACCATCCAATATTGAATATAAATACTCCAAAAATACAGCAGTGAGTATTTACTTCCTACAAAGGCCGGATGTTACACAAGGCCGAATTTTACCTGGGAATTCTGGGTATTTTTTTTAATCATTTCACCCCAAGCAAGGCATTCCACTGCCACTATTGCGCAGGACGTTACATAAGGGAAAGTGTTGAGAAAGTGTGGTTAGATATAGAAAATGTCAGAAGGAGGGTGATAGACGGGTAGGGATAACGAGGATGAGGGTTGGGTAGATGGGAAGAGTTTTTGAAAGAATGGATGCTAGTTAGTGTGTTAGGAGATGTCTAGTGACTTTACATTTAAACTCCTGGAGGTTGTAGACCCTAGAACTTCCTACAAAGGCGGGATGTTACACAAGGCCGAATTTTACCTGGGAATTCTGGTCCTACATAGCCAGAGTCAGGCTCTTGTCTGCTTTTGCTCCCAGATGAGACTCTGCCTTTAGGCAGAGCCTCATCTGAGTTCTTTTTCGTCCAAAGGCAAAAAGTCTGACATGTTTGTGTTTGAAAGGAACACGGTCAAACATGCAGCACTAATACCCACTGGGATCGTCGTGTAGTTTTTATAGAAGTTAGTTACTGTTAACAATGAGTTCAAAGTAATGAGATAATTATTCAGTAGGATTGGTTATGTTTTTTATAGCTTATCGCCCCCTTGCAGGTCATTTAAATCTGAAATATAGTTTTTGGGTGGTAAGGAAACAACATTAAATTACTCAATTTTATATGCAATATGTAATATAAATTGTTTCACTTCATTAGTGCGTATGTCGTAAATGAATTACACTTAAATTCTCGACAATAATTGCCTTTGATAAGGAAATGAGGCTAATTTAACTACTGCTAAAAAAGATTAATAACAGAACATGAGTTTAAATACTGGTTGGATAAACAGGATTTTCATAAGTTTGTACAAGGCACTCAAATTACTGTGATGCTTTAACGTTTGTTTTATTTCACACGAACTATGGAGAAAAACCACAGGCAGTATGCATAATTATATTTTTTATCTGAAATAGCAGATTATGAAATTACTTCTGTCTGAAATTATTTTTCTTAGGCTTAACAAAGATAATTAAATCGGCATAGTTTTTTTTCAGGATGGGAAACTGAATTAGCAACTAAATTAGAATTTTGGCTGTGGTTTGATTAATGTTCAAACCTGCTTAACTTTTTCCTATTCCGAAATCCGGTGAAAATTATAAAAATGAAATCTAGTATTAATCATATGTTTATAAAAATATCGTAATAATTGATATAATGTTTATATTTTGTTCTCGCCATAACTTAGTGATGGGCTAGATAATATCACATCACGTTGGGTGAATCAGCAGAAAATACGTGAGTTATGAAAGAAAGGAATATTCTTTTAATTGTTATTTCTCCCATTATGGGCAGTATTACATCCATGATATAAAAACACTTTATTTCACGGACTGAATGGAATAGCGGAAAAAATGAATAGCAAACATATTTACAGTCACTTTCTCACCGGCGCAATGTGGCTTCTCTGTGTCTCTTCTACAACTACCTTCACGGCATTGCTCCGATGAACTTAGCTCTCTGGTTCCCCCTATGCATGAATTTTTTCGACTCACAAGGTTAGCAACTAGGCTCCACCCTTTTACTGTGAAACCAATAAAATGTAAACAAATTCTACTCCAGCAGCTTATTTCCCGTCTGTGTTATTCCATTTCGTTTACTTGCTTCCCAGACAGCTACAATCTCCAGGAGTTTAAGTGTAAAGTCAATAGTCTTGCATCCTCTCTTTTATGCTCCTTTCTCCATTCATTCTACTCTCAGTATCTTAACTTTTCTTTTACCCACTTCCTGACACGCCATGTAACCTGTCACTATTTTCTCATAACTTTCCTCCTATGTAACCCTTTGCGCACTAGTGGCAATAGACTGCCTGGCTTGGGGCGATATGATTATAAAAAAAAGGCTTTTCTCGCAGAGATAGTTTTATACCGCTGCCATATACAAAATTATATACTAATATTTACACCTGTCGTATACAAAGAAACTATAACATATGTATGCAACAGCAGTGTGAAAAGGAGACAATAAAATAATATTTGTAATAATTCTCAACGGGATTTGAGACTGGCAGAGGATTCTTCTGGTTCTTGAGATACCATACTTAAGTTTCAGATTCGAGCTAGCCAGATTTATTTTCAAAATCACTGCGATGACATATTCCACAACATTAGGACTGTGAATTGGAGATATGTCTTTATCATATATAAAAATTATTAAAAAAACGGTGCCATGGGCTTGTCAGCTGCACATACTAGAGTCGTACTAAGGTCTCATCATTTTACAGTAATAACCAATTAATAAATTTAAAAAAATGAAAAATGATTGGAAAACAAGAAGCTAGTAGAAAATTCCCCAAGCGGAAAGTGCATTTGAAGAACCGGTTATCATAGAACTTACGGTTACATCTCGCCAATTCAACTATAATTTGATGAGACCTTGTTGCTAATTTCGTACTCTGCTTAAATTTATAAAATGTTGATACCAGAGGAAGGTTTATCAGAAACATTGCCATAAAAATATTCATAGAGATGTTACAGGGAAGGTACGTCATGGTGGTGGGAAAATGATTGAAACCAAGATGCCAGACCATGACGAATAACACTGCAGATTCTTTTACGCATTTCATCATGAACCTCTAAACACATGTCAGAAGCACCAGACCAGATATGACTAATATTCAATGGTATGGGCGAATGGTCAGTCAGTTATACACGCGTTGGGTGATCATGCCTCGAAAGAGACATGACTGACTGGGCAGAAGATTATTCCACAGTAGGTTGCCATTGCTTTCTGTGGTAGACTGGTTACCAGCCAAGGCTTTCGAACCCACTCTGTTGTATTATTTAACCCATAACTGGATAGAAGAGACGGATTAATACCTTTCCTAAGGTTATTTGTGCGTAAGTGAATGCAAATACCATTGGGAAAGGGCGAATGGTAGACTTTTGAAAATTGACATTTAATTTCCAGTTCCGGCTTTTTAAAACTTGACTGAAGAAAATTAAAAATATAATAATGTTTATTTCTGTATCATATTCGGAAAGATGAATCGGTTAATTCAATTTGTGTGCATCATTCCACTTTTTGAGAAAGACTAGGAATATTAGGCAAATTTAATCGATCTTTTTGTGCTGCTAGAATAGTTTCATCTAATTTTGTAATTAAATGTGATAAAGTTACAAACCAAAACCATTTATATTGTACGTTTTTTAATTTAATTCAGTCTGCAATATCCAGTTCTCAATATGAATGTTCCAAGCGTATAACACTTGCACAGAACTGAAATAAATTGATTTAAATTTGGATGTTGACCACTGTATAATATAAGAGAATAAAAAATGTTTAACCACACACACACACACACACACACACACACACACATACATATATATATATATATATACCAATTCAGTCGGGTTTCAACCCTGACTAAAGGCAGTCGGATGTCTAACCGTCCTGATGAGCTGTGATAAAGCGAAACGGATCTGTCTGCGGATGACTATATATACATATATATTCATATATATAATTTATTTGTTTAAACATTATTTTTAATGGGCACTTGTATTTGAGTAGATACTCTGTTTATTTTCATAACTAAAGAGTATATTCATATCTATCGGCCTGAATAATAGGGAAATCTTGTTAGGAAAATATTATTCAGGCCGGCAGATATAAATTTGCAGTTTAATTAGAAAAACAAAACAAAAAGAAAACACAGTATTGTAGCAGTGATTTACCTCGGCAACCCAAAAGAGCCAGAGTCGGGTGCATGTTTTGCAGGGGAGTGTGGAGACGCCGAATTGGCGAGCATTGGTCGGATGGAGAATTGGACAGCACTTCATGGATCTAGAATTGGTGTCGCTTGTAGCCGTTTATATTTCTGTTCTGAGTGCTCATTGGCTGAGTGGTAGCCAGGTCGAGTGCATAAAACGTGGTATGCTGATTTGAGGTTGGGTTGTCGTTTGAGTCGTCGTTCGCGATATCAAGACGAGATTTGTGAATTTGGTTTATTCTGATCAAGTTCAAGTGTACGAGACTTATGAATTTGGTTTGCCGGTGAACCTGTTTGAAATACTTTCCTGTGGTTGCTTCCAACCAATACATATTTTTGCTCTTTGCGACCAGTATCTACGTAAATACAGGTATTTATTAAAAATAATGTTTCAACAGATAAATTAAAAATATGTCGGAGTGAATCCATTTCGTAAAATTTCGTGTATATATATATATATATACCCTGATTGAGCACTCTGGAAGAATGGTAGACTTTGATAAACAGTAGCTACTCTGGCATGGACGCATCGCTCATTCTGTAATGATTTAGAGCACTCTAGCTATTGGGCGTGTATAATGATAATATACACGCTAAAAAGTCTTTCTTCTACCGAGCGCCCATAGCGCAGAGGTAGAATCGCCGATTGACGTTAATTCGGTCGGGTTTCAATCCTGGGTTAGGAAGCGATCGGAGTCTAACCGTACTGATGAGCTGTGATACAGCGAAACAGATCTGTCTAAAGCAAAACTGTAGACTGAAAGCAAAATGAATGTAAGTCAAATTTTGATTTCCTGCTATCGATATCAAATAAGTCTTTTTCGTCGTAAACTGAATTTTGAAGGCTAAATAAGTCCTCTGAGTAAATGGTATCATGGCTGAGACTAAGAACTACAACTAAACCTACTTAGAGCCAAACCCGAAGCAAAAACTCAAGTAAAAGGGCTGAAAAAAATAGACATACAGGCAGATAAACAGGCACACAAACAAACATCTTGCTTTTATATATATATACCCCGATTTTTTCGGTTATCGATTTTCGATATTTATCGGGGGTACCTCGACACAAAATCTAGCTAAGAACACTCGCAGACGCTTACAGTACAACTGTGTAAATTTTCAAGACAATCCGTTCAGCCGTTTCGGAGTCTATAGGTAACGGACAGACACACACAGAGGTAAAGTTCCATTTATAAATAAGTTTATATATATATATATATATATATATATATATATATATATATATATACAAACCGAATTTTGAAAATAGCCTGCAAACTAGACAAATAAATCCCTCAAAAACTAAATTAGGTTTAGTTTCAAGCAATATAATTAAGAAGATTGTAACATTCTTACAAGAGAATCACAATACAAATTTATGGAGAGATTGTTTTGATACCATAACATGGTTCCAAAACATTCCGAATAAAAAAAAAGCCTCATTTTTATAATTTGATATAGTAGATTTTTACCCTTCCATTTCGTTTAATTTATTAGTTAGTAGTAAAAACTAAAAACTTTATCGATATTTCTAATAATGAAATGGATACGATTTTAACTTCTAGAGTATCTCTTCTAGTATATTATATTATAATTCTTCTTCTTCTTCTTCTTCTATGTGCCCTGTCCCTTCAGGACATAGGCGATCATGGATCTCCACGTCTCCCTATCCCTTGTGGCTCTTAGTATGTTTGCTCCTGTTGCTCCTGGCAACCCCCGTTCCGTCATCCACCTGATCAGACCCTGCAAATATGTTATCCGCTGCCTTCCTCTGTCTCTCCTTCCTTCTATCTGTCCAGTCAGTATCAGGTTCTCCAGGCTCTCCTTCCTCATTGCATGTCCCAGGAACTTCAGTTGTCTCTTCCTGATGCTCAGCATCAATTTCCTTTTTGTTGACATTCTTTCTAACACTTCGTCGTTGCTTGTATGCTCAGTCCACGATATCCGTAGCATCCTTCTGTAGAACCACATTTCGGCCGCTTCCAGTTTTGTCCTCATTTTCGATGATATTGTCCAGCATTCACAGCCGTATTGAAGAACTGACATCACGTAGCAGTCTAGCACTCTTTTCTTCGTTTCTATTGAGATCTTCCTGTGTGTTAGTATTTTGCTCATCTTCTGGAACGCGTCCTTTGCCATGCCAATTCGCCTTCGGATCTCCGTGTCGCACTTTCCATCTCCTGTTAGAACACTTCCTAGGTACTTACATTCTTGGACTTGTTTGATTCTGTTATCCCCCACCTGTATTTGGCATTTTGGGTTGTATCTTTTGCTGATGACCATGCACTCAGTTTTCTTAAAGTTTATTTGTAGTCCCTTCTTGTCACTCTCCACTGCTACTTTCTGTATCAGTTTCATTTCCGTTTCTGCAATCAGTACTGTATCGTCCGCGTATCTTATGTTGTTCAGGTTGTGGCCTCCAATAACAAATCCTGGTGTGTCATCGGCAGGGTCCTCAAAATATTATAATTCTACCTGAACTAAAAGTAAATCATAATTTTGATGTCCCATTTTATTATTATTTATTATTTTTATTATTGTTAATATTATTATTTATTATTTTTATTATTGTTAATATTATTATTTATTATTTTTATTACTGTTAATATTATTATTTATTATTTTTATTATTGTTAATATTATTATTATTTAAAGTTTTTTGAAGATTTTATTTTAATATTATTATTTATTTTTTTCTTACTCGGTGTTTTTATTTTAACAATATTATTTATAATAAATTACTACTAATGGTCATATTATAAGGATGTATTATTTATGATTTATTTATCACCAAGAAAATATACCCCATAGTCGGCATGTTTTAATTTATGAATAAATCCCATGTCGCGTTTCTAAGAATGAATATTAGTGTAATAAACGTCGGTTTCCATCGAGATTTTTAAAAAATTATTTTAAATTCTCTTATATCTTGTTCTCTTTCTTTTTCTTTCTCTCTTTCTTTTTTTAGATTTAATTATAATTTTGATTTTTTGCTTTTTAACTGAATTTTTAAAATTAATATGAATTTTTAAAATAATGGTAAGAATAGTTATTTTTTCAAATTGTATTAGAATTATGATGTATAATTTACTTTTGTACCGTAAATATATCGCATTATATTTGAAACTAAATTTCAGAGTTAAATTTTTTTTTTTAATCATCTCACCCCAAGCAAGGCATTCCACTGCCACTATTGCGCATGGGGCTACATAGGGGAAGGTAAAGAGAAGGAGTGGTTAGACATAGGGAATGTCAGGAGGAAGGTGACAGATGAGTAAGGATAGCAAGGATGAGGGTTAGGCAGATGGGAAGAGTGCTTGATAGAATGGGAGCAGGTTAGTGTGTTAGGAGGTGTCTATTGACCTTACATTTAAACTCCTGGAGATTGTAGCCGTCGGGGAAGCAATCGTTTGGAAGAGAATTCCACAGTCGGGAAGTGCGAGAAAAGAAACTGTTGGAGTAGAAGTTACGGTTGCATTTTATCGGTTTCACTGTAAAAGGGTGGGATCTAGTTGCTAATCTAGTATCTCGTGCAAATTCGTATTTAGTGGGCACCAGTGATCTAAGTTCATCGGAGCAGAAGCCGTGATAGTGTTTATAGAAGAGACACAGGGAAGCCACGTCGCGCCGGTGGGAGAGAGACTGCAGGCGGTCTGCCAAATCGGTATCTATCACATTACAGACCCCCCCTCTGAACCTTATCGAGAAGCCCGAGGAGAAGAGCAGGGGCACCCGACCAGATATGGCAGCAGTATTCAATGCACGGGCGGATGGTAGATTTGTAAATGTGCAGGATAGATTTAGACGGAAAAAACTTCCGGGCCCTACACAGAGAACCGACTTTCATAGCAGCGGATTTAGCAATGGATTCGATATAGTCATTCCATTTGAGGTCCGCTGAAAGTGTGAGACCAAAGAGGCGCAGTGTTTTACTCTCTGGGAGGCAAGCATGTTCCATGCTAATGGGAGGTAGGTGAGATTGTTGATGATGGTTAATTGAGACTAGCTTCGTTTTAGAAGCATTAAAATTTACAAGCCATTTCTTACCCCAGTCCAATATGGATTGGAGGTCTTTTTCAATCTCGGCTGCGAGGTTAGCTTTGACGCCTACACCAGATTTTTGTTGGAGGCGAGAGTAAACTGTGATGTCATCGGCGTACAAACCTATTTGGGCTCTTATGGAATCAGGGAGATCATTAATGTATATCAGGAAGAGTGTAGGACCTAAGATGGAGCCTTGGGGGACACCTGCGTTTGTATGGTAGTTCTGAGAGGCATGTCCGTTTAATACCACCTTCATTGTGCGGTTAGAGAGGAATGACTGGATTAGTTCAAACAAATGTCCAGTTATAACATAGCTCCGCAGTTTACATAGAAGGCCAGCATGCCAAACTCTGTCGAACGCCTTAGATATATCCAATGGAACGGTTCGGGCTTCGCCATTCCTGTCGAGTGCCTGGTATATGTACTCGGTGATGGTCGTTAGCATATCAGCAGTAGACCTGGTGAAGCGGAAACCATATTGCTTGTCCGAGAGGAGCCTGTGTGCTGTGAGATGCTGAACCACCTCGGCGTTGATAATGGCTTCGAACACTTTGCCAAAGATCGGAAGAAGGCTGATAGGGCGGTAATTTGCAGGGTCAGAGGGTTCTCCAGTGTTTTTAAATATAGGAACTACAGAGGAAGATTTCCAACAGGCAGGAAAGCAGATAGGCAGAGGTTGTAGAGCTTAGAAAGGACAGAGGAGAGTTCAGGGGCACATTTCTTTAAGACTATGGTTGGGATTCCGTCACCACCGCTCGCTTTGTGAGGGTCAAGTTTTAAGATTATCTTAGAGACAAGCGAAGGTGTAATGTGTAATGTAAGGTGTAATGTAAAATTTTCTACGTCATGTTTTTCTAAGAAAGCAGATGAGTGTTAGAAACGCTACATGCGGTTAACATTGATTTCTCTGGATACTGTTTATTTTCTTTGTATTTTTATCTCTTTGTCCTTTCTTTTTCTCTTTTTACCTTTTTTCTCTTCTTTCTTTCTCTTCATTTCTTTCTTTTTTTCTCTTCTTTCCATTAATCAATTGTCTACTTTTTCTTTATCCTTGTTTTTTTAATATTATTTAAAGTTCTTTTCAAATGAGTGAGAAATTTTTCATAAATAACCTTTACAAATGTCTATTCTTTACATGGACATGTGAGCGTCTATGAAAAAAATTTTAGGGGATATTTGAGAACCAACTGTTGTACCATTTGAGTCTGACGAGCCGCAATATGCGGTGAAATATGTATTACCCATTGTAATAATCCAAAATATTTTTCTAAATTATATTACTCTGTTAAATTAAATAAATGAATTTAACATTGAGTTCTTTTGAGTTCGTCTCTATCGGAATTTACCTGGATAGTATACCAAGTGTGCTACGTTATATATATATAACGTACTTGATATTTTTTTGTCGTTGTTGCTATATATATATATATATTGCTCTTCATTTTCTTCGTTAATATTCTTTTCGTTGTATACATTTTCCAACGATTTTTTTCCTGTTGAGATGTTGGACGAAAAGACCTTAAAGACCAATAATAAATTGTTTGTTTTTAAAATAGTATATATACATACTATAAAATAGTATATATACATACTATAAAATAGTATATATATATATATACTATAAAATGTTAATCACTCAGGTTTCATATACCCAGATTTCAACCATATTAGTCCCATCAGGCTATGAGAGCAAATTGCATTTCTTAACGCTTTTTTTTATACACACGACCGCCGGAATAACCACGAGGGGTGGGATGAATAAGAACTTATACTATACTTTCTTATTAATCCCACCCCTTTAATTTTCAGTGAAGTATATTTTTTTTAAACTTCCGTTGGTAATATATCTATCTTTATTTTGAAATAAAAAATTGCCGAGGATACGTGAAATTTCTCTTAGGGATTTCAAGTAGAAATGGGCATACAACTGATTTGAACATCGAAATTTATTTTATTTTATAATTGGCTCTGTAATTTAAATATTAATTACATTGAGCCCTCCACCTTGATCAGTTTTTAATATTAATGTAATTAATATTAATTAGGATCGGTACTTTGGGATTTACCTTCCTGCTTTTCCTTTTGAATGAAAGTTATATATATATATATATATATATATATATATTTTTTTTTTTTTATTGCTCTTTATTTTCTTCGTTAATGTTCTTTTCGTTGAATTCATTTTCCAACGATTTTTTTCCTGATGAGATGTTGGACGAAAGGACCTTAGAGACCACTAATAAATTCCTTGTTTTTAAAATAGTATATTCAGACGAACTTAATTCACTGATGCCTCCTCAACAGGTGTTTACTCGTGCAACCAGACTGGCAACTGGGTCCCACCCATTCACAGTCAGGTTAGCCAAATGCAGACGACAATTCTACTCCTGCAGCTTCTTCTCTCGCACTTCCCGTCTGTGGAACTCGCTACCGTATTCTTGCTTTCCTGACGGCTACAAGCTCCAGAAATTTAAATGCAATGCCAATACTCATCTACTAACCACTGGACTCTAGCTCTCTCCCCACCCCTGTATAACCTTCCCTTTCTCTCCACCTATGTATCTGTCATCGCACCTGTTTTCTCAGCTTTCTATTGTTCCTTTCTAACTAGTTTGTACTCCTCACTCTTTTCTAATTAATCTTTTTACATTTATGTAGCCCCCTGCACATCAGTGGCATTTCCGCCTTGCTCGGGGTGAAATGATTAAAAAAAAATTATGTATTAAAGAATAAAATGTTCATCACTCAGGTATTAACTTTATTTGTCTCATCAAGCTGTACGAGCAAACCGCATTTCTTAACGCTTCTTCTTTATACACACGGCCGCCGGAATTACCACCGGAAATGGGGAGCAAGAATGCGGATCATTGGACGTGAAGGGGACGAAGAAAAATAAACAGCAACAAATGCATACATATATGTGTGTGTGCGCGCACACACATATACATATACCCTCAACCGTGTTTGTACAGGCCAAAGACATACGTTGCATGTCTGTATCCTGTGATTAGGTCAGATCTCTCATTCAATAAAGTCTCCTGTCTGGGTATTTTACTATAGCCAGTTTCTCCACCTGGCACAACGTGCAAACTAAACCTAACCCAATGCTCTAAGGCTTGACTATCTAAACTTATTTATAAATGGAACTGTGTCTGTGTGTGTCCGTTACCTATAGACGCCGAAACGGCTGAACCGATTTTCTTGAAAATTTACACAGTTGTACTATAAGCGTCTGCGAGTGTTCTTAACTAGGTATTGTGTAGAGGTACCCCCGATAAATATCGAAAATCGATAATCGAAAAAATCGGGTTATAGAAGGAGTGGTCCGATTTTAATCAAATTTGATACACTCATAGACAAAGACATAAGAAATGATATTCAGAAGTTTCAAGGTTGCAGTTCTTGCAATAGTGCAGAAAATCGATAATATATATATATATATATATATATATATATATATATATATATTTAAGGCAAGATGTTTGTGTGTGTGTGTGTGTCTGTTTATCTGCCTGCCTGTCTGTATTTTTTTCAGCCCTTTTAGTTTTTGCTTCGGGTTTGGCTCTAAGTAGGTATAATTGTAGTTCTTAGTCTCAGCCATGATACCATATAATCAGAGAACTTATTTAGCCTTCAAAATTTAGTTTACGACGAAAATAATTATTTGATATCGATACCAGGAAATCAAAATTTGACTTACATCCATTCATTTTTCTTTCAGTCTATGGTTTTGCTTTAACTAGCAACAACTCTTACTTTTTAGATTTTCGTGCCAACGTAGAAAGAGTCTGAGCTCCAGGACCATGGATTAGTTTTAAAGCTTTCATTACACCTGAGCAACGCCGGGCTATACTGCTAGTATTTAATATACCTCATTTTTCCATAAGGACTCCTGTTGTTTTCGTTTTCTTTTAATTCCCACATGTGGATAGCGAATCTGGTAAAATACCTGTGCATTTCTAACTTGAATGATGATTGTACTATCTTTTGAAACTGCCTTTCGTTCATCCCACACAAACCTTTCTGTTTAATGGAATCTTGCACTTAGTCTTTATACACCACTCCTTCCACACACACACATACAAACACAATTTTTTAAACATATACTGTTAAATATAAGAGACAATGAATGTCTGTTATGTTTAGTCATATGCCGTTCTAAACATCGTATTTTGGCTTTAATTTCCGGTGAAAATAAAAAACAAAAATTCTCCAACATTTAGATAATTTTTTATTGAGTTGGTTCTAAAACTTTAGGCTCACGTGAGCCATCTTCAGAGAGGTTACAGGGACATTAGCATAAAAACATCCACCATCAAAGACGACTTTATCTTGTGTTGACATAAAACGATAACAGTTACCAAATAGCAAACGCAGTTCATAAATTTGCGGTTCTATGACGTCACACCGCGCGAGAGCTCGAAATATTAACAGAACCATATATTTAAACGCAATGTAACGTGTTATGAGCAGATTTAAACGTGATTTTATGTGTGGGTTGTTTGGATTTAATGTAGATGGCCTTCAATATCTGAAGGTTCTTTTTACTGTGTGTAGAGTATGTGTATGAGTAACTGTTGACTAAAATCTGTCTGATATTGCCTACATGACTATGTTTTTCTAAGAAACGTTGTTTAATTGTACTCTGATCAGAAAGGTGACAGGTAAGTCTACGGGAGAGCGTGGTTGTAATAAAACCAATATATGTAGTGTGTTATTATTAGTAGTACCAGAGATACAATCTCTGAATAAGCATGTAAATTGATACATGTAAATTGATACACTACATTGGCTTTCTGTAGAGGATTTAGTTGTATGGTTGTAGGGTTTAGAGACTATAAGGTCAATTATAAGGTATTTATTTTATATATATATATATATATATATATATATATATATATATATATATATATATGATAAATACGAATAAATTCCATATCGTTTCCGGATGTATTGGTACATATATCAGCCACCATCCTAACAACCTAAAATATAAATAATAGACCACAGTCTTGAACTCATCTGTTCACAAAATTGGGGTTTATAAAAACACACGGGAAAACTTAATTACTTTCTCAATAGAAATGAGCCACTTAAAACTGTCAAAAAAACAATCTCTAAGGCTTTCAAACAAAATAGAAATACTCTTCTAACCTATGAGAGACAAAATAATTGCAGAATTCCCATGTTTTTTTATTTCAATTACGATATTACCAAACATTCCCATATCTTACTAAAAGATATTCAATACATAAAACCCGTCCGTACAATTGATAAGATATTTAGCGAGAACCCACTCAACGACTGCCAACAACCTTCAACTTACAAACACTCCTAACATCATTTGGTATACATAAATCATTTCCTTAGCGATGAGAATGTATTTTTGTCATTAAATGCTCTTTTACATCCAGAAAGAAAAATGCGTTGCATGCACAGCAAAAATGATAGATGCCGTTTATGGAGATGGTGCTATAGCTGAGAGTACCGTTCGTAAGTGTCTTACTTGGTTCAGAACTGGAAATTTAATATCAGTCAGTTAAGTGCCATATGTAATACACGTGTGGCGATCATGTCTCAAAAAAGACATGACTGACTTGGCAGAAGATTATCCCTCAGTAAGTTGCCATTGCTTTCTGCGATAGACTGGTTGCCGACCAAGGCTATAGAACCCACTCTGTCCTGTTATTTAACCCATAACTGGAGGGAAGAGACGGATTAATACCTTTACCAAGGGTATTTGCACGTAAGTGAATGCAAGGAATTCAACTGGAATTTGAACTCGGCTCCCCGATTTCTCGTTCCGAGCCGATATCCACTGCACCACAACTGAAATAGAAAGCTGAAAATTTTCCGGCAAGTCTGCAGTTATTGATGACGATCAAAAGAAAAACTGGATCTAAAATAATCCAGATTACACAGTACGAGACATTTCAGGGATAATACACGTTTTTCATATGAGAGTTGTAAGGCATTTGAAATGACACGCGTACGTTAATCACGACAAAGTATAATTAGGTGTCTCTGAATATAATTCAATCAGTTAAGTGCCACACGTGAAACACGCTTTGGGCGATCATGTCTCGAAAGAGACATGACTGACTGGGCAGAAGATTATCCAGAAGTAGGTTACCATTGCTTTCTGCGGTAGACTGGTTGCCAGCCAAGGCTATAGAACACAATCCGCCCTATTATTTAATCCATAACTGGTGGGGAAGAGACGGATTAATACCTTTCCTAAGGGTATTTGTACGTAAGTGAATGCAAGGAATTCAACTGGAATTCGAACTCGGCTCCCCGATTTGTCGTTCCGCGTTGATATTCACTGCCCCACAAACCACATCCAGCATATAATGAAAAAATCTAATTTGCATTGTTCTCTGCTCGAGAGAACGATTTGTCGTTTCGCGTTGATATTCACTGCTCCACAAAGCACATCCGAGATATAATGAAAAAAAATCTAATTTGCATTGTTCTCTGCTCGGGAACATTTTGAAAAGAATAATCCCAAGCTTTGAAAAAATAAAAAGTTCTTAATTTTAAAAGTTAAAAAGATCCCGGAGAAAAATAAATGAGCCGTTGACGTGACATTTAGCGCGTCGCGCAATTGAAAGGCCATTAAGAGCTTCATTGGCAAAACTGGACGTTTGATTAAAACGATACTTATGTCCTAACTGGATTGAATAAAACTTCCAAAGATGAAAATCATCAGAAATTAACTAGAAGAAAAAGTGTTGTCTTCCACTAAGCCAACGCCAGTCTTGATGTCTCTTTGCAAAACGGGCAGAAATCGATACAGCTTTCTACACCTGCCACTCAACTGACTTTTCAACTTCGGATTACCAATTATTTCGATCTCTGTAGGATTACCTTAATTCTCTGGAAGTCTGACAAAGGTTACTTAGACCAATTCATCAACGTAAAAGATACAAAGTTCTAGAAGGATGGAAACATGAAGCTACTTCGAAAAAATGACCAGTCAGTCAGTTAAATGCCATACGTGATACACACTTGGGCGATCATGTCTCGAAAGAGACATGACGGACAGGGCAGAAGATTATCCCGCAGTAGGTTGCCATTACTTTCTGCGGTAATCTGGTTACCAGCCAGAACCCAGTCTGTCCTGTTATTTAATCCCAATCTAGAGGGAAGAGACAGATTAATATCTTTTCCAGGGGTATTTGTGCGTAAGTGAATGCAAGGAATTCAACTGGAATTCGAACTTGGCACTCAAGGATACTTCTGCCAAAAATCTGTCAGGTTCTAGAGAAAACAGAAATAGAATTACTCTTTTTTTATTCTTACTTTTGACACCATTAAACAGTATTTTGCATAACAGCCAAAAATTCTGCTAATACCCAAATGCTCACATTATCAGGTAGGAAGATAAGTCTTTTGCTATACGAGATTGACAGAGCAAATGAATATCCCTTAGTAGGTTGCCATTACTTTCTGCGGTAGACTAGTTACCAGCCAAGTTTATCGAACCCAGTCTGTCCTGTTATTTAACCCATAACTGGAGGGAAGAGACGGATTAATACCTTTCCCAAGGGTATGTGCTTCTAAATGGTAATAAAACATGATAGCATATATTCAGTTGAACAAATCTATGTACAAATATCTAAATCTTGCGTTTTGAAATTCACTTACAATCTTTACATGGCAACAAACATTGTGTTGTGTCAGTTTGCGTCAAACTTCTTTTTCTATGTGCCTTGTCCTTTCAGGACGTAGGCAATCACGGTATTCCATATCTCCCTGTCCCTGCACCAGGCAACCCTCGTTCCGTCATCCACCTCATCACGTCCTTCAAATATTATCCACTGCTTTCCCCTGTCTCCTTTTCCCTCTATCTGATCTGTTAGTAACAGGTTCTCCAAGCCCTCCTTCCTCATTGCATGTCTCAGGAACTTTAGTTGTGTCTTGCTGATGCTCAGTATTAATTTCCTTTTCGTCTCCATCCTTTCCAAAACCTCGTAATTGCTCACATGCTCGGTTCCATGATATTCGCAGCATTCTTCTGTAGAACCACATTTCAGCTGCTTCAAGTTTTTCCTTCATCTTTGATGATATTGTCCAACATTCACTGCCATATTGAAGAACCGACATAACAAAGCAATCTAGTACTCTCCTCTTTGTTTCTAGTGAAATTGTCCTGTTTCTTAAGACTTTACTCAACTGGAATGCTTCCTTCGCCATGCCAATTCGCCTCCGAATCTCAGTGTCGCACTTTCCGTCTTCTGTTAGAACACTGTGTAGGTATTTAAATTTCTGTACCTGCTTGATTTTAGAGTCCCTCACCTGTAATTGGCTTTTTACCTATTCTAAAACAAAAACTTCCATCAGTGGAAACGACGTTGGATAAAAAATGTGGCTTCGGAAAGAGACTACTTCGAAAGAGATTAGATGACAAATTGATGCGCGTTGAAGTTCTCTTTTCTCACGTTTCCCAATACTTTTTGATCGTGTTTCGTATAGCAAAAGACTTCTCAGCGGACCTGAAGCAGACTACTACCACGTTTAATTTCGTTGTTTTCATTTTTTCAGCGCAGTCCAATCGATTGTTACTTAAACTTTCCGATTATAACAAAAGCATTTTGAAAAATTACAATATTTAAACAAATTGCGGTGGGGTCAATTTCTCATACAACGTTAAAATAAATCGATCCTCCATTTTCAATCCACTCGCGTTGGGGTCGCTTTGTTTATGTTAATTTCGTTGTATTTCATTTTTTTTCTTACTTTTTCCAGTGCTTTTCTATTAATTGTTACTTAAACTTTCAGATTATCAAAAAAAAAAAAAAAATGAAAATTTCCAATATTTAAACATTTTGGTTGGGGTCAGTTTCACATACGTTATAGTCAATCGATCCTCCATTTTCAATCCACTATAAGGTTGTATGAGAAACTGGTCCCCACCCCTAAAATTGTTTAAATATTGAAATTTCTGCAATTTTTTTTTGTTATTCTTTAAGTTTAAGGTGTAAAAAATAACATTGCACTGAAAAAAGTCCAAAACATTTGAAAATGACAGGTGGCGGTAATGTCGTACCGGCGACTGGTTTCAAAATGGAGGCTCGATTTACTATAACGTTGTATAAGAAACTGATTCCCCTAGAAAATGTTTAAATATTGAAATTTTTCAAATTTTTTTGTCACTCGTAAAGCTAAGGGGGTAATCGATAGGACTGTGCTGAAAAAAGTAATAATAATAATAATAAAAAAGAAAAACAACGAAATTAAACGTGGTGGTAGTCTGCTTCAGGTCCACCGACTTCCCTTTCTACCTGATAATGTGAGCATTTGGGTATTAGCAGAATTTTCGGCTGTTATGTAAAATACTGCTTGTTGGTGTCAAAAGTAAGAATAAAAAAAATGTAATTCTATTTCTGTTTCTATTTCCTCTGGAATTTGACAGATTTTTTGGCAGAAGTATCCTTGAGTGCCGAGTTCGAATTCCAATTGAATTCCTTGCATTCACTTACACATAAATACTCTTGAGAAAGATATTAATCCGGCTCTTCCCTCCAGTTATGGGTTAAATAATAGAGCAGATTGGGTTCTATAGCCTTGGCTGGCAACCAGTCTACAACAGAAAGCAATGGCAACCTACTGCGGGATAATCTTCTGCCTAGTCAGTCATGTCTCGAAAGAGACATGATCACCCAAAGCGTGTATCACGTATGACACTTATCTGACTGACTGAATATACTAGTTGAAATCATGATTAAAACTTCTACTGGTCATAAAGTGAGGGATAGGCTTTCTATTGTTATGAAGTAATAAACTGATTCCCCACTAAATAATAATATAATACATCTCTTCCCCCTCTAGCTATGAGTCAAGTAACAGGTCGGATTAGATTCTATAGCCTTGGCTGGCAACCAGTCTACCGCAGAAAGCAATGGCAACCTACTGCGTAATAATCTTCTGCCCAGTCAGTTGTGTCTCGAAAGAGACATGATCACCCAAAGCGTGTATCACGTATGGCACCTAACTGATCCTTGAGTGAGCAGCTGTAACAAGAAATCTGATTTTCTCATGCCATTGGCGAATTTCATGACTAATAGAGTTTTTGAATTGTGATAATTACAAATAGTTTTAGCAACCAAGCAATTATGGTGAAATCTAAATTAGAAATGAGTTTCATATCCATCTAAAAGATTAAAAGATGTCTGAGCATTGTCACGACACAACAGACAATAATTCAAAATAAATGAAAAATTCCAGGAAGCCATTCCTAAATGAATACATTGACTATTGAACAGACATTAAAAAAATTTCATAAAGTCTGCTTTTAAAAACATGTTGAGCTACAATACCAAAAATTAAGCCCAATTCTTCAAAACTTCGAAAATTGGTCGAAGCACGAAAATTAATTTTAAAACTTTTACTTACTTAAAATTTGAAAATAAATGAAAAGCTGTCCATATTTCTGCGATGCGATATTTTAATTATTTACAAAATTTACTTTGTTCGGGCTGTTGTCCTCATCTTTATTATCATATTATTGACGTTTCAGTCGTGGTACGCTCCGGCCTTCTTCAGGTGAATTATGTTGGATCATCGGGGTAGATTGTTCTAACCCCACTTGCCATGCCTCTTCCAGATATCTCAGTTTTAGTTATTTCCTTTTTAGTAGCTCAACGTTTCAAGCTCACTAAAGTCCGAAAATGAAATAAATAATTACAATACCTCATATATAGACATATCCTAAAGATGGCCGGAGTGGACAACAAATGAAATGTTGTGAATATGACAATAAATTTGATTTGATTTGATTTACAGCATAACAACCTCAATTGGTTATTTAATGCCGACAATATTTTTACAATAGATCTGCGTCAATAAAACACATATTCTTTGTAAGAAATAAAGTTGTAAATCAGACGTATTATACCAATAATTCTTTTCTTCAAAAACGTATTCTTGTTGGTAACATTCTTGCTTCAAAAACGTATTCTTGTTGGTAACATTCGTGCTTCAAAAACGTATTCTTGTTGGTAACATTCGTGCTTCAAAAACGTATACTTATTGGTAACATTCGTGCTTCAAAAACGTATTCTTGTTGGTAACATTCGTGCTTCAAAAACGTATTCTTGTTGGTAACATTCGTGCTTCAAAAACGTATTCTTGTTGGTAACATTCGTGCTTCAAAAACGTATACTTATTGGTAACATTCGTGCTTCAAAAACGTATTCTTGTTGGCAACATTCGTGCTTCAAAAACGTATTCTTGTTGGTAACATTCGTGCTTCAAAAACGTATTCTTGTTGGTAACATTCGTGCTTCAAAAACGTATTCTTGTTGGTAACATTCGTGCTTCAAAAACGTATTCTTGTTGGTAACATTCGTGCTTCTAAAACGTATTCTTGTTGGTAACATTCGTGCTTCAAAAACGTATTCTTATTGGTAACATTCTTGCTTCAAAAACGTATTCTAAACTAAAGTATTTATAGAAAAGTTTATTGCCAAGTTACATTAGTGATGACATTACAAATTCTGATTTGGATTGTGTTAATTTTTAAATTCGGATAATTCCTTTTCTAGTAGTAGTAACGAGAAAAACACGTGAGAATTTCTAGGTTTCCTCTTTTAATATTCTGATGAATATTAATTCTTCAGTTAATGATTGAAGAAGTTCATGGTTATTTCTACAGCTACAAAATATCTGTCGAAATTCCCTTATCGCATCGTTAAATATTTGGGCATAACAACTTTAACAAATTATTGCAATAAAACAAGAATGAGCAACAAAATCTGTTATAATTTAGGAATACGCAATTTAAAATGTAATTAAATTCTCCAAATAAACATGACGCTTCGTTTACGTAGCATTACCAATAGATTAAAAAATAAAATCAATATCATGTGACATCGAATGCAATCATAAACGGCATATGACATCGTTGAACCCGAAAACGCAGATTCAAAGACCAACTGAGGCTGATTCCGGCTTAAAGATGGAAAGACCTCAGTTGGTCTTTGAATCTGCGTTTTTGGGGTTCAACGATGGAAACGGAAGCCACCTACCCTCCATTCTGTCGAAGAGCAATTCATTTCGGTTGTTCCACTTTCGAGGATTTGAGAAAGACATGAGAGGAAGTAAAAAGAAGGCGGCACAGAGGCCGGTAGCTCCAGCCAAGACCATCACCCGCCTTACTATGTGACCAATGTCCGAGACTGTTCCATTTCCGACAGGGCCTCATAAGCCATGTCAGGTTCAAGAATCGTGGAGGCACCGGATGAACCAAACTTGAACACGTGCGGTGCCGGCGACGAGTGGTGTTTTACTTAGTTTCTTTTCTTGCATGTTGTTGGTTGTTTGTTTTGGTTTTATGGCAAAGCAACCTCAGCGGGTCATTTATTGCGAACTAAAATTTATTTATTTATTAATTGGAGTAGATAGACTAAACTATCACCCGGTTCACACTCCACCCACGTCTGTTGAACAGATGTAGAGGCTCATCCCTTGTTCCCTGTTTAGGATGTGGTTTACGACTTTCTCTTTTCTAATTTTTTACTCTTACGTAGCCCCCCTGCACATCAGTGGCGTTACCGCCTTGCTCGGGGTGATATGATTTTAAAAAATACCTTTTTCTTTCAATAATTTATTGTTGTTTATAAAAGTGTTGTGTCTAGTAATACATTTTTCTTTTCGAATATCAAGATTCATTGGGATTTGATTTTAAGGGCAGGGTTCCCAAATCCCCGGTTTCTCTTTCCGAGCCGATATCCACTGGACCGCAACGCACATCTGTCACTATACGCTTACAGCGCATGATATTCCCAAGCGGTCACCCATGTAAGTACTGACTAGGCTCAACGTTTTATAGTGTGTACTAGAATTATTTTGCTCGTTTTTTTTTTCTCATTGTTTATTGAAAATTTTGTCAATTCCATTTGTTGAGGAATTTTGTCAAATATACTTAACTATGGCCAATATTCCTGCAAATAACTCACAGATTTTCTTGTTATAGATTACATCTGAACAGCAGTGTGGCAAAATGGAGTCTGACATACATTTCCATACGGAGTATAGTTGTGTTATTGAATTACTCTGTGCAAAAAATATATATATTGATATTGATTGATACAGGATGAAGGCTTACTACAACCAAAGAGTGGATGCAAGCACAGACTGTCTCTAATGCTTTATCAGTGGTGACACTGATGTTGTTTATGGCAGGTGAAGAGGCTCATCCCTTGTTCCCTGTTTAGGATGTGGTTCCCGGCTTTCTCTTTTCCAATCTTTTCACTCTTTTTTTCTCAATTGGAGTAGTTAGACTAAACTATCGCCCGGTTCACACTCCACCCACGTCTATTGAACAGATGAAGAGGCTCATCCATTGTTCCCTGTTTAGGATGTGGTTTCCGGTTTTTCTCTTTTCCAATCTTTTTACACTTAAGTAGTCCCTTGCGCATCAGTGGCGTTACCGCCTTGCTTGGGGTGATATGATTAAATAAAAAAAAAGTCCCGTATTCGTCGCTGCCGTATATGCATAACGAAAGAATATAACTTTTAGGGAAAATATTATCACATAATATGCGTGTCCGGGCTCAGTTTTATACAAAACACTCATGGAATCAAAGTACAAGGTTAACTTGGCATTACTCCCAGATGCCGAATGGAGAGGCACTTGACCCACGTGATAAAGATTTATAATACATGTGGTTTTATAATCAACAGCTCTAGAGAAGACTAGGGTAGTCTCTCACACATCTCAGACAATAATTTAAGGGTCCATGTGTCAGCTAGTGTTAATTGAGTCTCTGAATTCATTAGTTTTTCTTTCATAAAAATCTAATACGTATAACGTACTACTCCGCAATAAAATCTCACTATAATAAAGTCCTCCATATAAGACAAACCCAGTTTGCATATTCATTTTCCTGTTGAATATTCTAACACTAAAACTTTAAAAAGAAATGTTTATATAGAATAAATAACCACAAACCTTTCTCGAAGTATCACTTGATATATGTCCTATCATAGGGCAATACGGCATCATAAAAGCAAATAACGTAAGGATGTGCGTTGTGGCGCAGTGGATGTCGGCTCGGAATGAGAAATAGGAGAGCCGAGTTCAAATTCCAGCTGAATTCCTTGCATTCACTTTCGCACAAATACCCTTGGGAAAGGTATTAATCCGTCTCTTCCCTGCAGTTATATGTTAAATAACAGGACAGATTTGGTTCTATAGCTTTGGTCGGCAACCAGTCTACCGTAGAAAGCAATGGCAACCTACTGCGGGATAATCTTCTGCCCACTCAGTCATGTCTCTTTCGAGACATGATCGCCCAAGCATATTTCACGTATGGCAGTTAACTTACTGAATATAATAATTGAAAACATAATTGAAACGTCTACTTGCATAAAGTGGGGGATCAGTTTTCTATTGATATAAAGTAAAAACTTGATCCCCCACAAATTACTACTTAGTATTATAATACATCTCTTCCTCCTCTAGCTATGAGTCAAATAACAGGACAGATTGGGTTCTATAGCCTTGGTCGGCAACCAGTCTACCGCAGAAAGTAATGGCAACTTACTGCGGGATAATCTTCTGCCCAGTCAGTTATGTCTCTTTCGAGACATGATCGCCTAAGCGTGTATCACGTATGGCATTTAACTGACTGAACGTAAGACAGCTTCTTATCAATAAGACAATCATCATTTATGTGCATTTTTTCTTTAAGTGTGATCATGACTCTCCACATCTTCTGTCACTTGTCGCTCAAAGTAAGGCTTCAGTTTTAATACTTTTTTTTTTTTATAAAAACAAGCAAACGAAATAAAACATGGTAAATTAAATATTTTGAAAGTTGTTCATAAGTTAAAACAATAATGACCAACAAAATCAGTTATAATTTAGGAACACGCAATCTAAAATCTAATTAAATTCTCCAAATACACATGACGCTTCGTTTACGTGGCATTACCAATAGATTAAAAAATAAGATCAATATCATGTGACATCGAATGCAATTAAAATAATACAGTAGATTTAAAATTGACGTACATAACTCGATTCTAACAAAATTGATTTGAAGTTTCACAATGTCTAAAGTCTACCAAAAGCATAAATTATTAAATAAGACGTTATGAAGTGTGAAAATTTAGACAAAGTTCAATTCCAGTGTTCAGAAATCAATCCTACAATTAGAAAAGAAAGATAGAAATTTTTAAAAACAGACACACATTACCTAGTCTCTCTCTCTCTGTTATATATTTAGATCTGACTAGCACTATAGCCCGGCGTTGCTCGGGTGTAATGAAAGCTTTAAAACTAATCCATGGTCCTGGAGTTCAGACTCTTTGGAGGTTGGCACACAAAATTAAAAAGCAATAGTTGTTTCCAGTTAAAGCGAAACCGTAGACTGAAAGAAAAATAAATGGATGTAAGTCAAATTATGATTTCCTGCTATCAATATCAAATAATTAATTTCGTCGTAAACTGAATTTTGAAGGCTAAATAAGTCCTCTGAGTAAATGGTATCATGGCTGAGACTAAGAACTACAATTATACCTACTTAGAGCCAAACCCGAAGCAAAAACTAAAATAAAAGGGCTGAAAAAAATACAGACATACAGGCAGATAAACAGACACAGACACAAACATCTTGCCTTATATATATATATATTATTGATTTTCTGCACTATTGCAAAAACTGCAACCTTGAAACTTCTGAATATTGTTTCTTATATCTTTGTTTATGAGTGTAAAAAATTTGATTAAAATCGGACCACTCCTTCTATAACCCGATTTTTTTCGATTATCGATTTTCGATATTTATCGGGGGTACCTCTGCACAAAACCTAGCTAAGAACACTCGCAGACGCTTATAGTACAACTGTGTAAATTTTCAAGAAAATCGGTTCAGCCGTTTCGGAGTCTATAGGTAACGGACCCCCCCCACACACACCGACAAAGTTCTATTTATGAATATGTTTAGATTTAGATGAAGCCTTGAATGGCAAAATGCATAATTTCAATCAGATTTTCAAATCAAATGCATAATTTTCAATCACATTTATTTTCATGAAAAGTTTCCGTTTGTAAAATTTAATAACTTTGTCGGGATTTCTACAATTTAAATAATATATATCTTACATATATATATATATATATATAAGAATGTTTTTTGAAAGTTGCTGATAATGTTTGACGATTAATCTTTTTATTTAATTTTCCTTGTGTTCTTACAAGTGTTATCTTTTTGGGGTATCAGTCAGTTAATTGTAATAGGTGACACACACTTGGACGATCATGTCTTCAGAGAGGAGCCCAATATGCCAACTTTAAGCCGCAGAAACTAAAATTCATTTCAGAAGCTGAGCAAAGTACTGAGAGACAGGAAAATTTCATTAGAAACAAAAAGAAATGCTGGATTGCTATGTGGTCTCTGTCCTTCTGTATGAAAGTGAACGTTAGGCGATGTCATCAATGATAAAGGAGAGGCTTGAGGCAGCAGAAATGTGGTTTTTACAGAAGGATGCTGAGGATACCATGGACGGAGGACGTGAGCAACGATGAAGTGTTGGAAAAGATGCAAGCAAAAAGAAAACTCATACTTAATATCAGGAAGAGACAAACGATGTTTCTGGGACATGTAATGAGAAAGAAGGGCCTGGAGAATTTAATACTTACAGGTCGGATAGAGGGAAGGAGAGACGGGGAAAGTAGCGTGAGACCTACTTGTTAGGTCTGAGCAAATGGATGG